>OU015463.1:32419916-32874916 GCA_907164805.1 Brachyptera putata | reverse complement strand
TTCATGTTTTCTATCAACAATGATAATTACGTACAAAATGGGGCAAAGTCAAACTCGGTTGGCAATTTTACCAGTCTACTTTTACTATCAGATTCACTGATACGGTTTAATGCTATCATGCTATAGCCGTGTGGTGCCGTATTACATATCCATACGCCATGCTACATAGTAATACCATTTTACATAGTCGTGTACCATATTACAAAGTCATATGCCAAATTACCTAGTCATATGCCATATTATATCGACATATGCCAACTCTCTTAGTCTCAGGCGATCTTACATAGTCATATGTCATTTTAAATAGTCATAAGCCATCTTACATAGTCACATACCATCTTACATAGTATTGAGCGACCTTGTGTCATTACGCATCGAACGTTCATATTTTATGACACAAAGACCTAAATGTGTTTATGATTCAGCATCAATTAATAACTACTCCTTTTTGTTTTCCAGGTGTTGGCATCGATATCAGTATCACTGGGCTCTTTGGTAGTCGGCTTTGCTTCCGCCTACACCTCACCAGCTCTAGTATCACTGAAGGAAGAGAACTCGCTAGGCACCATCACAAGCCAACAGGTAACCAACCAGTGGTTGCGAGTGTTATGGATGAACGAACGAAATCTAGAAATATATATTTCATTAGTTGGAAGATGAGAATTCAATTGAATTGAAATTTCAATTGAATGTTGAACCGATTTTAAAATTTGTCTTGATGCCAGAAAAGACAAACATGTCAAGAAAAACATGGGAAGAGAATACCAACTTTGTCTATTTGTATCAAATAGAATAAACTTGGTTAACTTCTTGATTATTCTCCCAATAATGTCTTTTGATGTTCGTGAAAACAATTACTGAAAAATAATGTCATACAATGTGTATTATTTTTAAAAGCTCACATGATTGCCAAATTCAATAAAAAACACGTAAATTTCGATTTTCATTCTAACTATTTGAACTAATATGAAAACCCGGTATTTTTTGCGACCCATTACGGTACGGACACATAAGTTGGTCGATCAAGCTTCATTAAAATACATCCTGGGAAAAAAATACTTATATTTTACGAACTAGAAACAGACAAAAATATGAAAACGCACTTCACGCATTGTCTGTGAAAAAAAAATTGTCAAATATGAGGAGATTTTATTAAAATGAAATTTCAATTTCGGAAAAAAAAAATCTTTGTGCCCGAAAGTGTACACCATTATCGTGATAATAATTACAAGTACCAGTGAAGTATAATGATAGAACTGAGCCTGCTGAAGAAAACGTGATCAACTGGACAATGGGCTCAAGTACCTTCTGATCGAGTATTACTTCAACGTGATGTCCCTGATGTAAGTTATTTACTGGTACTTAAATGCTACTGGAACGTGATTTCATTAACATTGTGAAGTGTTACTACAACTACAAATATGGTTATGAATGATGTCAAGAATGAATCGATATGGGTATTTTATTATGGTCAATCAGTTATTTTTTTTCCGGTACAGTCAACCCAAAATTGCTCGGTTTTTACCACAATTCGTTCTCAGCTAAATTATTGATGATATGGAATTTCAGAAATATGGTATTTAGAAATACCCTCTAGATCAAGATTCTAAGAATCCATAGGGCCTATACAAATATTTAACGAAATTCCAATGTGTCCACAAAAAACGTTTTACGTCTATTTTTACTTTTTACTCAAATAATTAAGAAACGTATTCAATGTATTATTTCAACATAATTATTCGAATCATTCCGTCTTTATCAATTAGCGATGAGTCCGATTGAATATTGAAAATGCGTAGGTCTGCCACTGAATGTGCTTAAACTTTATTAGAAAAATCTTGCCATTGTAATTCCGTATTGCATTATATTAGTGATATCATTTGAATGATGCTGTAATAATCCATCGTTTAACTGGCGTTCATAAAAGACCTATGGAATAATTGTCTGAAAACTAAATCTCAGCACTTTTTCGTATCTCCTTCCTCTCTCCATGCGCCTCGATTGTTCTTTCCACACGTCACAGAGTTTCATTCCACATCATGTGAGCTTCGATCAACGTATGCGAATTGAATAAGTGAAGGGTCGAATCGATTGACAGAAGCCATCTAAAGATATATCCTATATATACGTATATATATATATATATATATATATATATATATATATATATATATATATATATATATATATAATATATATATATATATATATATATATATATATATATATATATATATATATATATATATATATATATATATATATATATATATATATATATATATATATATATATATATATATATATATATATATATATATATATATATATATATATATATATATATATATATATATATATATATATATATATATATGCGTATATAAATGAATATTTGTCCTCTAACTTATACGGACTACGGTATAATTGTTCACTCATACGGAAAAACAAGGAGAGAATAGAAAGAGCAATGAAATAAACACAGTTGTTTACTTGAATAGAGAATTTAGCACGGAAGGCGAAGACTTTTTGAAAACACACCTTGACTGATGATTCAAAATGAGGGTATAATTGGTTAGCATTCATAGTATGGATCGTTTTCTAATTTATGTTCAATTAATTACCATCATCGAAAGCTATGAATCAATGAAATTCAAACATTTTTTCAATTTAAATGGATTAAAATATTCAGCGATAGTCTACTATCAGAATTATTGCTAAAATCTGTCATTATCCACTTATCTTATCGAATTGCAATTCAAAACAATTCATGAAAATTAACTGGTAGTATTATTTTCGAAAAATTATATACGTAAATTATTTACACAGTACATACACACATATATATATATATATATATATATATATATATATATATATATATATATATATATATATATGTGTATATATGTATATATGTATAAATATATATATATATATATATATATATATATATATATATATATATATATATATATGTATATATATATATATATATATATATATATATATATATATATATATATATATATATATATATATATACATATATATATAGATATATATATATATATGTATGTGTGTGTATACACATATGTACACATATATAATGTCTGAATGACGTAGGTTGGCCGATCAACCTTCTAAGGATCAACAACCGACTCACAGTGGAAAGACGCCCCAACGACTTCACATTGATATGCATTTAACAATTTAACGTGGGTCACGGACTCCAGCAATAAATTATTATCGGCGATTTCTATTCCCCGTCCAGAGATAAAATCAGAACAAAATGCTGTCATTAAAGTGAACATTAAGTGAACATTAAGTGAACCTTCTTAAAACGTAGATCACAAAAAGTAAAAGTAGGTGATGAAATTTCTGATATGGTAAAAGTTACTTCTGGGGTACCACAAGGAAGTGTAATTGGACCCCTTCTATTCAATATATTTATAAACGATCTTCAAATCGGAATTCAATCAAGAATTCGTCTATTTGCTGATGACTGTGTGGTATATAGCACCATTAGGAGTGAGAGGGAGGAAAATCAGTTACAAGGAGATTTGGACAGAATTAATGAATGGGTTAAAATAAATTTAATGGGACTAAATGTTGGAAAATGTAAAGTGGTGCACTTCTCTAGCAGCAGTAACAAGAAAAAAGTGAATAAGATTTATAAAATGGGAGATTCTACACTTGAGGAAGTAGAAGCATATAAATATCTTGGACTTTACATAAATAAAAACTTAGGGTGGGGGAACATGTTAGAAATATCTCAAAAAAGGGAATACG
The DNA here is from genome assembly GCA_907164805.1 of Brachyptera putata. Lineage (NCBI taxonomy): Eukaryota > Metazoa > Arthropoda > Insecta > Plecoptera > Taeniopterygidae > Brachyptera > Brachyptera putata. The sequence continues at coordinate 32,871,124 of OU015463.1, read as the reverse complement.
ATCCTTAAATTTTATCATGAGGCAGTTGAAGGGGACAGGGATGAAAATAAAAGAGAATGCATACATGAGTCTGATTCGGCCAATGCTTGAGTATGCTAGTTCAGTCTGGGATCCGCATGAAGTTGGACTAATAAAGGCTGTGGAGAACGTCCAAAGGGTTGCTGCAAGAAGGGTATTGGGGAGAGAGAAGCGCTGGAAGATTATCAGGAACGATAAGGATGTGGTTGAAAAAGCTATAGAAAGACCTAGTAAAATGATTGAGGAAATGGGATGGGAAAATTTGGCGAAACGAAGACAAATAGAAAGAATGTGCAATTTTGTTAGAGTCAAGAATGAATATACAGGATGGGATGAATTAAGCAATAGAATTGGAAAGGGATTACAAAGAAGTACAAGGGGAGGGGTAAGAATGGAAGTGGAAAAAGTAGATAGAGAAGTAGGTAAATATGGATTTATACAAAGAACGACGCGGGAATGGAATGAATTGGAGGAAGATATCAAGAACATAACGAAGATTGGTGATTTAAGAAGAGAGCTAAGAAAAAAATGAAGTATAATTATATCGAGTATGTTTGACTGTAATTTCATTAGGTATAGTAACCATTACCACCTGTTTTATGAACAATCTGTAATGAATAAATAAATATGTATGTAATATGTAACACCGTGCAGAATAGTTGTCCACAATATAAGCGCTAATTACTTTAATTACAGGCTAGTATTGTATGTGAATTCTGACACGTAATGACCAAGCGTACGCATTCTAAAATCAACCACACCCTAAATCGTTAAAAAAGTAAAATGATCTGGACGACAAAATAATGACAGGAAAAAATTCAACCAATTATAATGTTGAAAAATAATATTAAAAAAATCATCAAGGTTGACGTGTTTATAAACCAAGTCAAGCCTCTTTTCTAGCGAATCAGAAAACAGAGATTTTAATTTGCGCCAATCATAATGAAATGTGTGTCTGTCTGTACTAGTACCTGTTCGCTTATTCTTGTTGTTATAAGTGTATCACATAGACTATCGACAGCTGGTTACTGGCGCGTCGCTGCTGTGTTACTATGCTGACTCAATGATCCAGTTAATGAGATCACTACAACAAACAAATCGGACTAGAACAAAATGTGGATATTAATATGAATTAAACCTGAAAGTAGTTACAGGTTGTTAGTCAACTTGGAGACAAAGAAACGTTACAAACGTTGAAGGTTTGCTTTTCTATAGCTGATACTGAGTGCATTAGATAGGGTGACCATTCGTCGCGGATTAGCCGGGATTGTAATTGTATTGAGTGATCATCCCGTCCCAGTGCCCCGGAAGCAAGAAAAGTTTCTGCCAAGACTTGACACAATAACTTTCTCTTTGAGTTCAGTTGCTTCGTATACAAAAAAAAATGTTCCAATAATAATCAACATTTAAATTCGAATAAAAAAGTAGCCAGCAAATGGAATTGATCTGGTGACCTACAGCATAAAAAACGGAAAGACTAGTCGTTCAACTATTCTGGCTTATTATTGACGTCAAATTTACTAATATATATATGTCGCATGATCTTCATATCACTCTGCGAAAAAAATTCTCGGTCCGGAAAAGGTCGGCCGGGATATAACTTCCTTCTTTTTTCCCTTATAATGAGAATAAAGTAAAATTTGAAGAGGCTCACTATCATTCATTCACACAGAATCTTATTATTGCTAAAATATTTTCTTGGAAAAAAATCTTGAAAAAAAACATTTTTTGAAATTGAAATACCTAGTCATATAATTAGGTATTGACCTTAACTCAACTTCATTCACAGGCTATCTCAACATAGGCCATTATGAAGAAGTGACCTTGTGGAAAATGAGATAATGAAAAAAAATCTCTTTCGAAAGTGGGAAATGTAATAATTTCCTCGATTCGGAAAATTATCACTTTTTAGGTGATAACTTTTGAACTGTATGATATATCAAAATTCTAAAAACTTGAAAATCAGATCTACAATATCACCTTGATGGTACCAGAAACTCTATTCAACCAATATCGCATATTGTCACAGGTATACAGCTGAAAAAACACATTTTTAATATATATCTGTGAAAATATTACAATCTGAGGTTAATAATTGCATGTCACATCATATTGCATGTATTGAAGAGTTCAGCTGTGTTTCCCCTGTACTAGAATAACGGTATCTTATCATACTGTTCAAAAGTCATCACCAAACCAATGATATTTCACTAAATCGACTCCCAGGCGCTCTGAACTGAATGTAGAACAGATATTCCACACAAGACATTAATTATACTATTGTGTTCTCTTTCTTGTTCAGGAATCATGGATAGGAAGTCTAATGCCACTCTCCGCTCTGATTGGAGGCATCGCAGGAGGACCCCTGATTGAAATCATTGGCCGTCGCACCACAATCCTTGCAACTGCAGTGCCATTTATTATTTGTAAGCCAAATTCAAATATATATATAAATATATATATATATATATATATATACAGCACTATGGTGATAAGCAAAAACCTATGGCTGATATGATATGGACACATGAATACAAATGAAGTATAGATTTAATAATCCACCACTATGGCAAAAAATATGAAATTAAATAACGGCAAAATTAATCAAATACTAAAATCATCTCATAGACAGGATAGTAAGCAGAAAAGAAAATACCTACTTCGGTTTTACATACTTTTTACTTAATATTCCAATCAAAGAAATCAAACAATCACAGAGAATTGACAATCAATTCAAGATACATGAAACAATATTCACTAGAAGAAAAAACCTTTATTGGTCCCTGACTATACATTAGCAAACAGGATAACAATCAATATAAGAAATACATAGAATAATAGAGAGAAATAGATTGAAAATATTACATATTAGTACATAAAAGAGAACTGATTGAATAGAAAAATGTGGAATTTGAAATGGGATTGAATAGAATAATAATGAGATTAAGTGAATACAAAATTGAAAAGTGATACAGTGAGACGTTAATTATACGAATGATTTCTCAAAATTCTAACGGAGTCTTTAAGAGCTGACATTCCGATTTGATATTTCAAAAAGTTACTTATGAAAAAACGCTTACAAAAGTCACTAAAAACAATGGAAATTGTTCCCCTGGCTCCCACAAAAAGTCCGATCACTTCTATCTCTTTCAGATTATACATTTTGAGGAAGTAAGGAATAGTTGGCTCATAAATATATTTTTTTTCCTCATTGATCTCGTCTGGTTGGTTCTGGTTTTTTTCAAATCTGATGGTCGGATCAATTATATAACCCTTACTTTTCTTTCTATCAATAGCCATAATGTATATTCTTCTCGAACTCCCATCCACAGCAAGACAAGATACCTCTTCGTATACCTCGTATTTGGTCTTTAAGGTGTCTGCAATTAATGACCTTATCTTATGATGGCGTAAATTGATTAGAGAATTCCCTTTTTCGCAGAAGCCTAGGACGTGAGGCAAGGTTTCAATCTCGCTGCAGTGTCTGCAGCGGATGCCGTCCAGGCTTCTGCCGGGAATCACTCTTACGGGTGCAACATTCGCAGTCATCTTCAATGCATCCCTCCATTCGGAAACCGACAAACCAGCGTTTCCACACACCCATTTATTTGCAGGTGTGCATTCTTGGTACAGTATAGCACCAGCTCCTTTCTGATGGAGCCCACACCAAATCCCATATTCTCTTGTCCTGAGGACTTCTCGTAGGTGTTCACCTCGAATATGACGCCGAGCAACTAGTTGGTTGGAAGTAGGATCGATCTTCAGTTTTTATAGACATTCTTCCTTCTCCACATCTGGTCTTCTGATGGCGTTGATATAAGGGTTATTTATTTTTTCCAGAGTATCGCATGTATTGAAGCGTTGAATAAAAGCTTCCCATCTTGCTCTGAAAACACCCAAACCTTTATATTTGCGACTTGTAAATAGCATAGCATCTGGAGTATCACCTGGTAACCCGATTACATCCTTCACAGCACTTTTTACAAGTTTATCAATATCATCAAGAAATTGTATAGGAAGTTTGACTAATGGGGCACTCTGGAGCGGATAAACTAGTGTTGGCCAAATGTATTGGTTCAAGATATTGAGTTTCTGATTAGACATCAGAAGAGGAGATGTTGTGAGTTGGTCCAAAGTATCTCTGAGTTTGAAAATTACTTGAGAATGGTCAAATATAATTGACTGAGAGAAATTTATTCCCAAGTATTTAATGCTCTCATCTTCACGAATACTTTCTATCTCTGTCGCATCATCAACGAAGAGTGACCTGGTGACCAGTTTCCCATTCTCAATAATTATTGCAGAACTTTTATCTGCATTTAGTTCCAAACCAATCTCAGATAACCTCTGTTTTACCATGGGAGCTAACTCAACCGCAGCACTCATACAATTGCCAACAACCAGTGTTGAATTCAGGCATATTATAGTTTGTATATATATATATGGGCCTAAGGTTTACATGCTTAATTTTGTGTACGTATTTCTTGCCCCCCCCCCCCCCCCCCCCGGAAAACACAAAAGCTCCCCCGCAACAAAATTTCTGAATTCAACACTGCCAACAACCACAGTATCGTCTGCAAATCCTAGAACTGATATGGGATCTAGCTCTTCAACAAGTCTATAGCCATAAGACGAAGCAATTTCGTGTTCCGAAAGTTCCTCTAGGATGTGGTCAGTACTCAAGTTATAGAGTGATGGCGAAAGAGGTGCACCTTGCATCACTCCACGTAGTATACTAATTGGTTTCGTTTTATTTCCTTGTCCAGATTCTATCTGAGTAGTATTATTGTGTTGAAGCTTTAGAACAAGGTTTTGAAGTTTATCTGGCATACTTGAAGATTTTATCGTAGAACGCACGTGCTCATGGCCTACGTTGTCAAATGCTTTGCTTATATCCAAGAATATTACTGTAGCATTTCCGTTCTCACACTTCGCTTTCTTCAACATCCCATCTACGATTGATACATTGATGTGAGTACCAGCAGTGTTCGTGAATCCACGTTGATTTATATTGAACGCAGTAAAATTTCGCAACTGTTTATCCAACACACGTTCAATAATACGGCGTAAAATGGAACAAATTGATAAAGGCCTCCAATTATTAACATCATTTGCATCGCCATTCTTTGGAATCAAGACCGTTCTTGCTTTTAGAAAACAAGAAGGCACCCAGGTGTTTCTCAGCATTATTGACGCAATAGTAGCCAGTATCTTGCTCATGCGGAGGCATTTAACAGTCCGCATTAGCACCCTATCCGGTCCTGGAGCAGTATCTATTGCTATTGACTTCATCGCATGCATTACAGTTTCCGCACTGATAGTTGAAGAATAAGTTTGGTTTATTCGAATCCTTTCTTCAGAAGTTAGTTTGTCGGGATATGTTACCCTGGTTTTGTCATTTGTTATAGAAAAACGTTCACTGAATGTATCAAATAGTTCCTTCGGTGGAATAGTACACGATTTATTATTACCATTAAGTACTGTTTTAACAGCTTTTCGCCTTCGGTTGTAATACAAATACTGGACTTTTTCAAACAAATATTTCTCCTTCCGGTTTTCTCGGTCACGCTTCGGATGTTCGATTGGATTGGGACCTGCTTTGAATTTTCTGTCATTGTTTTTGAAATAACCTTTTTTCCTGGCTTCATAATATTTTTTGGCGGGATGTTTCGGACCTGGGAGGTAATCAATTGCTTTGGCCAAATACAATGATAAATCACTCACATTTTGATGAAATTCTTTCTCGGTCATTCATGAATCAAATATATTTATCCATTTATCTAAATTGGCCTGATGCTCAGTTCTGATGGTTGCTGAATTGATAGGTACATTCAATTCACTAAGAGATTGATCTCCGATTATTTCTGAAATATGTGTCGCATCTATCGAAACATTGACATTTTCGTCGATGTTTTCGTCAATTAACAAGTCTCGTGATATAGCTTTCTCAGAGGCCTTATATTTCAGAGCAATTAACTTTCTGTGCTCTTCTGGATGCGCGCGAGTTATGTGTGTACGGACTCTCTTGTACAACTCACCACAGTGAGGGCAAGGTTCTAGCTTGGGCGAGGGCTCACGATGCAACGAGAGGTTGGTCTGTTTCGCATTCGCATCGGTCGATCGTTCCAGAAGACGTAATCAAGTTTCTTGTATTTCCACAATTATCAAAATGATCGAGAAATTGTACATGCATGTGTGAATGATATCTTGCATCACAGTTCGGGCATGCAATCTCATGTAATGTTTGGGTAAGAATACCAGCTGAATCAGAATCGATGACATTTTGAACAGTGTTCGACATCTTATGTAATCCTACGTATTCTGATTTTTGATATCGTATTGAACTATCATCATCGCATTATTACGTACTCGATGCCAAAATTGTGCTGCCAATTGTACATTTAATTCATTTGCCTCATCAAAGTTACTAAAAAGTTTAAGGACAATATAATGACCTTGCTACACGAATGCATCTGTAACACTGAGTTGCAGATTAATATTAATACTGGCCGTGATTTTCTTCGCCTATCAAATACCATTTGTTTTCTTCATAGTTTTAGAAAATATTTAAAAACTTTCGAACTTGATTATTTACTCACATATTGAAGGAAAATGTATGAATATTGTCTCGATAGTCGCAGATATTCATGTTGATCACTTTAATACCAAACTTTGTTGAGAACTGATAGGAATTAAGGTAAATTTGAATTAAATACTGAAGGAGCGATGAAATCAGTGAACTGACTCGTTTACTTCATACTGTATGCACACAAGCATGTTATGATATGTTGAAGTTTTTATTCATAATTTATTTATTCATTCCAAATTTAGAATAAAAAAAAGATAAGAAGATCGAGGATTTCTTCTCCCCAATGTTGAATGTTTGAATTTTTCATACTTCATGGAATTATTACCTCAATATGGATAGTTTGGTGAATCACATATATAATGATTCATTATTACTTTGGGTTGGTAATATCCTACCCTTCATTCTTAGCTTCCATTGGAGAACAATGATTTTATATCAAGTTTCGATGTTGATGAAAAAAAAAAAAAAAAAATCTACAAATTGGTCATGGTTTTCCAAAGACCCAACGAACAGTTCGATTATTTGAGGTTATTTATAAATTATATAATTATGTTAATTTTCATTTAATTTTGTGAATTTGATTTCAGCGTGGCTATTGATTGCACTCGCGATGTACATACCAAACATCTATATGATCTATGCCGGACGGACCATCGCTGGGTTCTGTGTAGGTATCGCGTCACTCTGCCTGCCTGTTTACCTAGGAGAAACAATTCAACCCGAAGTAAGAGGGATGTTAGGGCTACTGCCAACTACGCTAGGAAATGTAGGTAAGGAACTTAAAATACGAAAATTGGATTGTATTTTCATTCATGAACAAAGAATCTTTGATGACTTTCAGCAAGAGAACGTAATTGTTACCTGCTTGAAAAACTATTTCATACATACATAATTTTGTATAAATCCAAATGACGTATGTCAAATTGCATCTTGTTCAATAATTTCAGAAATTTCAATAATTGCATGTATTATATACCGGAAATCGATTAGTTAAATTCCAGTGAAAATTATAAAGAATTATAGTCAAGACAATACTCAAATTGTCATAGGTAATATGTCATATTGTAGCTTGTTCAATAATTGTACTAATTATTATGTGAGAATATTTTATTGAATGTTTGAGAATTGAACAAAATCAGAATTAATTCAATGAACCAACAATTATTCTAAAACATAATTATGAATTTGAATTTGGATTCATATAATCAATCCAAAATAATACACCAGGAAAACTTTAATTTGAATTCAAAAAATATATATAACTTGAATGTGAGATCTTTTCATCCGATCATTTTTTGTATCATTATTATCATTATCATATGTGTTTTTTATATCTTTTGAATCTAGGGCTAAAATGTTCTTTTACCAAGCATTATTTTGAAGCATATTTTTTAATCATTCAAACATCCCAATCCCCATCATCGTTCACACATTGCGTTTGATATATTAGTACAGTGTGACAAAATATTATTGTGTCAGTTATCATACAGTTCCACTTATGAGCTTTTTTCAATCTTTCATACCAAGCATTGTTTGATTATCATTACAATTATTATTTGTCTTATAAATACTACGTATGAGGGATGGAAGTTAAGTAAAGTTTGTAAAGTTTGTATCACATATACAAGCATGCGTAGTCTATAGTAAATTCTAGTTGTTCATATTAGGATGAGTGTTAATACCTATACTGAATTTTTCTCTATTGAAACAATACCTCTTTAGTCGATTCCACCCCGTTTTGGAAATAATTTCATCAATAATCGAAATATTGTAGCTCTCTAAAAAATGTGGCTCCATAACGATTACGTGTAGCTTAGCGGGATAGATTTTAGCGTCAACTCACAAAAATATAATTTTATTTAAAAGATATAACGCTAAATATAAATTGAAACTGGTAAATATCTCTAATATCTCTAGGCGAATATCTCTAGGAAATGGATTAAAGAATTTGACGCCAATATGGGAAAGTCAAGTGTTCATACAATGCAGTTCGTTGGGGCTCGACCGGAAAGTTTTTTCCTCTTGTATCATGAGAATGGTTCCTGTCATACTCAAATGAAGCGATATTTGATTCATCAAAGCCAACTGATTCTTGTAACAATTTGATCATCTAATGAGATTTATTTCCTCTTCATAGGTATTCTGCTATGCTTTGTTGCGGGCAAGTACATCAACTGGTCAGTCCTGGCATTCTTGGGAGCTTGTTTGCCAGTTCCATTCCTCGTCTGCATGTTTCTGATTCCCGAGACACCTAGATGGTTCATATCGAAGAGTAAGTTAAAATTCAAAAATGTACATGTACCCATAGTCAATAGATATACTTGAAGACAATATGTCACGCGATGTGCCATATAGTCCCCCAGATATTCATTTGAAATCATGCTTTTTCCAACTGAATTTCTGTGTATTGCCCGAATCTGTGTTTAATAATCGGGCTGTGCGCTTTGTAATCCCTGAAAATTAGGCTGGTTTGGACTCACAAGTAACACAAAAGCGTTCTTAGAATTGGTCTGTTAATAACTAATATGCCTGTAAATAAATATCGAGATGATTTATGAAGAGAAAAAACTTAAACTGTATAAAGCATTTTGTGAAAACTTGTGAATTTCTCACGGGGGAGGGGGGGGGGGGGAGGGTTGACCATAATTTTTTTTTCCGGTGAGATAGCTCAATGCTACTTTTTCTCTTTGGAGGAAGATAGCATTCCTACCTTTTTCTACCCACCCCTATTCTGATCCGAATCTGATCCTTCTGAAAAGTGTATCGTAACTCGGTGTAAAATTGTAGATTACATTATAATTGTTCACATATCGAAGTTCCTGATTATCGACAAATGGCACGTTCATTACAACCCCGATTGACAACAACATACATCCGTTTTTACAATAATTGTATTGTACTTCCAGATAGGAATGAACGAGCCAGAGAAGCACTGCAATGGCTGAGAGGCAAGGATACAGATATTTCGACTGAATTCAACGCCATTGAAAAGTCACACATTGATGCGCAAAAGAACGCCACCGGTTCAAGTTTCGACCTGTTCAACAAGAGCAATTTGAAGCCAATTGCAATATCTATAGGCTTGATGTTCTTCCAACAAATGAGTGGTATCAACGCTGTTGTATTCTACACGGTTTCGATATTCAAGGTACGCATAAGAAGAGTTTTCTTAAATTATCAATTAGTAATTTGATACTCTCTACCATAACGCAAAATCGTGTCCAAATGAAGTTGATAACATATGAAAAAAGTCACCAAATTGTGTGATTAGATAAGGTATGCATTAGATTTATTAATCATTACATTAGTATTAGATCAATCAAAGAAACAAGGAATCGAACCAATTCAACATACAAATTCAGCCCAACAATTTTTACTGATATTTATTGGAATTTGAATATCAACATAACTTCCATGTTTTAAACTAAGAGTCACTGATTCTCTTTCCAGGATGCAGGCAGCACAATAGATGGTAATCTGTGTACCATCATTGTTGGAATTGTGAACTTTGGGGCCACTTTTGCTGCCACGATTTTAATCGATCGTTTAGGACGCAAGGTTCTCCTCTACATATCTGGAGCATCTATGACAATTTCACTAGGTTCATTAGGCACTTTTTTCTACTTCAAAAACATGGAGTACGAAATCGAAGAATATGGTTGGCTTCCACTCGTTAGTTTTGTCGTCTTTGTGATCGGATTTTCGCTTGGTTATGGTCCTATTCCATGGCTTATGATGGGTGAAATTTTGCCAGGTAGGCCTAATTTAACAATGGTCGCTATGATTTTGAAATGTGTACTAAGCTATCAAGAAATAAGTTGACAGGTGTTCAGTACCTACGCTATCACTTCTCATAGTATAGTCGGATAGGACCATGAACGAAAAGATGGAGAAATATTTAAAAACCATTGAAACGCAGATTTCAAGTTTCATCAAAATTATTATTTGCGAAAAAAGCATGGTCCCCTCGAAATTCGAAAACTTTAATGTGCAGTTACATATCAAATGAATATCTTAATATTCTAAATCGTTCTCGTTGGTTTAACTGTAATGGCCGTAATGGTTAGCACGCCCGACTCGAAATTGAGAGGTCCGGGTTTGAATCCCTATGGTAAAAGAGAAATTTCAAAGAAAATAAAATTGAATACATACTTACAAATAATGATTTAGGTACACCACGTAATGACCAGGTAGACCAGTGTACAATTTAGGATTGAACTCTTTATTTTGTACACCACATAGTTGTATGATATGAGATGAGTCTTACACGGTGTCCGTCATACAAATCGTAACATCATGCTACAGGTCGGAACTCTTGGCTGCACGAACTGCGTGCTCAAATGTAACTCACATGTTTTGTAATCAACTTATTGTTTCGCTCATTTATCAATCGTTTCTCAAATGAGATAATAGATATTTAAATAAATTGTGAATATAAATGTTAAAATATTTCGACATGACCCACATTTAGTTGTCCAGCGTAATTTGAAGTAAATTGCAGATGTGTATTAAATACTTCCCTGCACAGATAATGATATACATCAATTAGATGTTTAATTCTTCTCTGCTTGTCTACTTTCAGCTAAAATCCGGGGTCCTGCCGCATCACTAGCAACTGCTTTCAATTGGGCATGTACATTTGTCGTAACAAAAACCTTTGCTGATCTGATAGAAGCCGTTGGTACTCACGGCACTTTCTGGATCTTCGGATTATTCTGTTTCGTCGGTATCTTCTTCGTTATTTTCTGTGTTCCTGAAACGCAAGGCAGGAGTTTAGAAGATATCGAACAGAGATTAACAGGAACACGCAGACGAATGAGTTCTATCGCCAATCTCAAACCGTTGCCCATGTCAGTTTAACATCCATACCCTTCAGAGCTGTACCATTCCATTACGGTTTCATTATTATATTCAAAAGGAGATCACTCATACTGGAGAAAAAAGATCATTCATTAATTGATGAATCTAAAATGGAAATTGAATAGGTTCATATCATGACTATTATTCCAATAATACGAATATGAATAGCGAAAAGTGTAATAAGTTGAACTACTCAGCTATTAAGCCTACATCTCATTAAATTATCATCGGATTGAATATCATTAAATGTTAATGTAAAACATTAGATTGATATTATAGATTAAGTTAGTCATATGAAATTTAAAATATCCAGCACTTTGGATATTTTGATAGGCCTATCGAGCATACGAACAACTTTTTGTTTATGTGGAAAATGATCACGTATGAGATCCATCTTCTTAACAAAGTGTTGTTAATTCGACTTTATTTAGAGATCAAACGAATCTGATAGCAATTTTCAGAGCACTAAGTTTACGTGCATGTTTTTGCGCAAAGTAAAATACCAGGTGCCATTCCATTATCTAACATTATTATATAAGTATTCATTCTGTCACAATATACTAGTTCTTCCCATACAGCATAGCTGTTAGTGAGGCCGTTAAACACCATTATGCTTTTACAATTCATTGTTATTCCAGATTCAATAAACTTGATATTTTCCATCAATACTATTTTATATTAATTATTATGTAGGCCATAAAAGGCAAATCCTACTACATAATATAGCCAGGTCATAAAAACGGGCCTCTCTTCTTTATGAATTATTACCCTTAATTAGTTTTAGAAAATATGTATATTTTTGTAACAGGATGCCTGCTACCCCCAGAATGGGGCTGGAAACAAGTTGTGTACACAATTTTTTACTATATCATATTTCTCTAATTAGTAATTACCATAAGACGCTGTGAATTGTTTCAACGTACTGTTAACTTTATATAATATTAAGTATATAATATTATAAATCCAGTGTAATCAAAAATGATTATCAATATAGAATTGCCATTATGTTGAAATGTAATTTGGATACTTACAAAAAATTATTATAGCAACATCATATTGTTGACATGTTTTAGAATTTTTAAAATAATTCAATAATTATTAGCTTGGAGTTAGCCATGCCGACAAAAATAGAAAACAGCAAGAAAACCAAATATATTGATTTTTCGTTTGAATGAAATGTAAGTAATAACTATAGTAATATAATGATGTGATTAAATGTTATAATTATGAGTGAATAGAGAAGGCTTATGTATTTTTAGGAAAATCTGATTGCTCTGTATAAAATTATTATAATCAAAACAAAAATACATAAGTTAACCTACATTATGTTTTCAATAAAGAGATGTGTATCATAATATGGTCGAATTTATTTAAAGGTCATTCAGAATGTATATATATATATATATATATATATATATATATATATATATATATATATATATATATATATATATTTATATATAAATATATATATATATATATATATCTATATATTTATAAAGAAATATATATATACATATACATATTTGTATATATATATACATATATATATCTAAAGAAGATATATATATTGGATATAAGAAATCTTAACGAACGTAACAAATCATATATTCATAGGCCTACACAAACGTAAAACATATTATATAAGTTTTCACTGAGAGACTCTCTCCCATAACTGGAAATGTGGTATATATGTGATATATAGACATTGAAAAAATGATTGATTTCGACTAAACAAATAATTGTAGATAACTGAGATTAACTGTTGCCAGATATGTTGTATTTTTGAGTGCGAGAAACTCAATCATTTGCCCAAGTCTTGCAAGTTCAGTCAGATGCAGCAATGAATGTCGAGTCCCCAATGCCCTACATGCACATTTGACAGCTACATATACATTTGACGGGCGCCATATTGTTTCCAATCCATTAGTGTGTTTTTTTCGGTTCTTCTTCGATATCGATTAAAACTTGAGAACTTTTATAATTCGATTAATTTTCAATAGATTTACAATCGTCATTTTTCCTCATTAAGCGCATTAACGACATTAACAAACGATATTCGTATGCTCCCACATTACAAAATAGTTTAGGTTGTTTATCAAGTTTTATCAATTTCTTGAAAGTATTCAAAAGATGTGCTTGACTTGATGTGACTCAAATGATGTGGCAGCTGACTCGGCTGTTTGCTCGTCGTCTTCAAATTCAGTTACACTAAAATTACCTTTCGACGTGATGTATAGCCATAGATTAAAGAGGGGCTTACTCTATTACTTTATGATGCAGCCATGCAGCCTTCACGATACTGAACTGAACTAGCTCCACCCTGGAAGAATTTAAAACAGTGAAACCGCTATCTGTTTATTTAATTCTTTAATTTATTCATTTAGAAATCGCGAAAATAACTTCGAAAATGTCCATGATTGAAATATTGAAATAACGTTGGAAATGTCCATAATGGTTCAATCTAGGACTCCTAAACTGCTTGTAAATCGCAAAAATCACTTTAAAAAATGACCATATTTCAAAAAATCCCCTGCAGGGCTTTGCTGGTGAAGATCGAAGAATTAACTTCGAGAATATCCATGGAGGTTCGATTATTGGACTTCAAAACTGTATGTAGATCGCAACAACTACTTAGAAAATAACCATATTTGAAGAAAATCCCTGCGGGGCTTGGGGAAGGAGTAGCACAATCAATTTTCAAAAAGTCCATAATGATGTCTTTGTTATTATGAAAGTCTTCTTGAACTGATAAAGATTTCATTTACTTCTTATTGATGCATTTCTACTGTTTACCAGTTATCAATTTCACAGAGTTTGATTATCATTGTGAATACAACTGGAATTGTACTGTCAATATGTATTGTTGTTCCTGTCCATAAATTCATTAAATCAATCAATCTTGTAATGACAGTGTACTTATTGTGTTGTTCTCCATATCTGAGGGTTGTACTTGTATCCTAATAATACATCATTCAGTGTGAAATATGTTATAACTCACTAGAAATCAGGGTATTAAATTTAATCTAATTCAGTAGCCTACTTTGATTCAGTAATGTAAATTATTGAAATGTGAGTAATTTATCTAGGACAAAAAGGCTTTTTCTCTCAAGCTTATATCCATTACAGATTAGCACAACTGCGTCTAGTTAAACAAAATATGACAAAAAACAAACTTCATGGTATTCGATATCAAGCCCTTCCACATCAATTTCCGGAGACTGTCAACGCTAGCAACTCAGCTACCTAGAAAGTTATCGAGATATTTGAGAATTTACTTGTGTCAGGTGGAATACCTGTTGGGGTATTCTGCTTCCCTGGTACTTGAGTCAATTTTCCACGAACAAAAGTTTTCGAGCAAATTGGTCAACAGTCCAGTATTCCTACCAGGGTAGCAGAGCAATAGACAGGTAGAGTTTTATTTATAATATCTTCTTCAAGTATCTCGACAACTTTGCTAATTCATATGCCCAGGTAGCCGAGTGGCTAGCGCAGACGATTTCGGATAGTGGTCCGGAGAGGCTCGCTATCGAAACCCATACAGAGCAGCTTTTTTGTCATATTTCACTCAACAATTACTTAGATTAATTCAGTAAGGAGAGTTATTACATTGTGATTAATTTATCCAGTGAAGAGAGGAATTATCTCTGAGCTAATGTCCATTGAGGATTCGTACCATTGCATATGAGTATATTAAACAAAATATGACAGAAAAAAAGAAGTCCCCAATGGTATTCGATACCAGGACCTTCCGCATCGTGATCCGATTCCACTAACGCTAGCAATTAAGCTACCCAGACAAGGAACATTTACAAAGTTATTGAGATACTTGAAAAGATATTTGAATTATTACCTAACCTGTTGGTATATTCTGCTCCTCTGGTAGGAGAGCTGAGGTTTGAAAGATTATTTGAATTCATTTGTGTCAGGTGGAATACCTGTTTAGGTATTCTGTTTCCCTGGTACTTGAGTCAATTTTCCACGAACAAAAGTTTTCGAGCAAATTGGTCAACAGTCCAGTATTCCTACCAGGGTAGCAGAGCAATCGACAGGTCGAGTTTTATTTATAATATCTTCTTCAAGTATCTCGACAACTTTGCAAATTCATATGTCCAGGTAGCCGAGTGGCTAGCGCAGACGATTTCGGATAGTGTTCCGGAGAGGCTCGCTATCGAAACCCATACAGAGCTGCTTTTTTGTCATATTTCACTCAACAGTTCCTAATCAGTAACAATTCAGTAATGAGAGTTATTACAGTGTGATTAATTTATCCAGTGAAGAGAGGAATTATCTCTGAGCTAATGTCCATTGAGGATTCGTACCATTGCATATGAGTATATTAAACAAAATATGACAGAAAAAAAGCAGTCCCCAATGGTATTCGATACCAGGATTTTTCACATCGTGATCCGAATCCACCAACGCTAGCAACTAAGCTACCTAGCCATGGAACATTAGCAAAGTTATTGAGATACTTGAAGAGATATTTGAATTATCACCTAACCTGTTGGTATATTCTGCTCCTCTGGTAGGAGAGTTGAATTTTGAAAGATTATTTGAATTCATTTGTGTCAGGTGGAATACCTGTTGAGGTATTCGGTTTCCCTGGTACTTGAGTCAATTTTCCACGAACAAAAGTTTTCGAGCAAATTGGTCAACAGTCCAGTATCCCTACCAGGGTAGCAGAGCAATCGACAGGTCGAGTTTTATTCATAATTTCTTCAAGTATCTCGACAACTTTGCAAAATTCATATTTACAGGTAGCTGAGTGGCTAGCGTAGACGATTTCCGATAGTGGTCCGGATTGGCTCGCTATCGAATCCCATACAGAGCTGCTTTTTTGTCATATTTCACTCAACATTTAATAAGAATAATTCAGTAATGAGAGTTATTGCAGGGTGATAAATTTATCCAGGGAAGAAAGGAATTATCTCTGAGCTACTGTCCATTGAGGATTTGAACAATTGCATATGGGTATATTAAACAAAATACGACAGAAAAAAAGCAGTCCCCAATGGTATTCGATACCAGGACATTTCGCATCGGGATCCGAAACCGCCAACGCTAGCAACTAAGCTACCTAGACATGGAACATTTACAAAGTTATTGAGTTACTTGAAATGATATTTGAATTATTACCTAACCTGTTGGTATATTCTGCTCCTCTGGTAGGAGAGCTGAGGTTTGAAAGATTATTTGAATTCATTTGTGTCAGGTGCAATACCTGTTGCGGCATTCTGCTTCCCTGGTACTTGAGTCAATTTTCCACGAACAAAAGTTTTCGAGCAAATTGGTCAACCGTCCAGTATTCCTACCAGGGTAGCAGAGCAATCGACAGGTCGATTTTTATTTATAATATCTTCTTCAAGTATCTCGACAACTTTGGAAAATTCAGGTGTCCAGGTAGCCGAGTGGCTAGCGTAGACGATTTCGGATAGTGTTCCGGAGAGGCTAGCTATCGAA
This sequence comes from Brachyptera putata, assembly GCA_907164805.1. NCBI lineage: Eukaryota > Metazoa > Arthropoda > Insecta > Plecoptera > Taeniopterygidae > Brachyptera > Brachyptera putata. The sequence goes on along the minus strand of OU015463.1, from coordinate 32,854,194 downwards.
ACCCATACAGATCTCTTTTTTGTCATATTTCACTCAACATTTAATTAGAATAATTCAGTAATGAGAGTTATTACAGGGTAATAATTTATCCAGGGAAGAAAGGAATTATCTCTGAGCTACTGTCCATTGAGGATTTGTACAATTGCATATGGGTATATTTAACAAAATACGACAGAAAAAAAGCAGTCCCCAATGGTATTCGATACCAGGATATTTCGCATCAGAATTCAAAACCGCCAACGCTAGAAACTAAGCTACCTAGACATGGAACAATTACAAAGTTATTGAGTTACTTGAAATGATATTTGAATTATTACCTAACCTGTGGGTAGGTTCGAGAATTCGAGAATGTCCATGAAGATTCAATCACCAGACTCCTTAACTACTTGTGAATCGCAATTTTTTTTTTTAATGAACATATTTCAAAAAATTCCCTGCGGGGCTTTGCTGGTGGAGATCGAAAAAATTACTTCGAGAATGTCCATGTAGGTTCAATTATTGGATTTCAAAACTGTATATAGATCGCAACAATTACTTAGAAAATGTCCATATTTCTAGAAAATACCTGCGGGGCTTGGGGAAGGAGTAGCAAAATCAATTTTAAAAAAGTCCATTATGGTGTCTTTGTTATTATGAAAGTATTCTTGAACTAATAAAATATGTACAAAAAACACGAATTTTCAAAATCTTCCCTGCGGGGCAGGGTGGAGGGCGAACCCCCCACTCCCCCATTGGGCTCTGACATGTTTTGCTAGAAAATTAGAGCACCCGTCGGAATTTTCGGCGCCTATGGTACACGGCAAACATAATGGTTAGGAAGGTTACTCTATATCTATGCAGGCAGCTCGTAAATTGTGTAAATTGATGATTAAAACTATTCAGAGTACACGGCAAACATAATATAGGAAGTTAGCTATAAGGTCGAACAGGCGGCATTTAAATTGTGTAAATTGATTAAAAATCCAATTGGAGTACGCGGCAAACTAAGGCAGTAGGAGATTGGGACTCATTCAAAAATGTATATATTAATATTCACATATTTTTTTTATTGCAAAGTTCTTATATACATTTCAATGATTCATAATGTAACAAATATGGATAGTCAATTGATAATTTCAATACAATCACACACTCATTCATCCCGTTGTATATGTAACACACATTTACAATTACATATTCACATAGTCAGTTAAAAATGAAAAAGTATAAAACATGTAGGGCCTACACCATTAATACAAAATTGATAGCCAAAGTAATGTAATATGAACCAAAAGATAATAGTATATTGAAATCCTGTTATGTTGTAATACATTCGATTCATCACTTTAAATATAAAATTCATCTACGTCATTTGGATGATGTTCATGGTCACAAGTTAGGGGACGTCCATGAATTACGTCACAGCTTAGGGGGGGGGGGTTGTTAAGATTTTTGACAAGGTGTTACAAGGGGGGAGGGGGGGGAGGCAACTGTGTGATGTACCATTTTTTTGTTCTACGTATTTGGTGCCATTCTTATATATTCTTAAATATATTCATACCCACCCTAGAAACAGCAGATGCATATCAAATAATTATTAAGTTTGACTACTCAAAAAGCAAACATGAATAAATGAATATTTTGATTTTATTACTTCATTGTACCTTTGCCACCTGTAAATTCAAATTTTTTGTTAAAGGGGGGTATGAGAATTTGTGACGTATTTAAAGGGGGGAGGGTAATAGGTTTTGTGACCAACTGTGACATGGGAGGGAGGGGGAGTTCAAAGTGGCCTAAAAAAGTGTGACATAATTTATGGACGTCCCCTTAGGTAGATGTACAATGTATTATATTAATTGAAACTGATTTAAAATCATGACTATTATTTTCTACATGGTAATTGTATATAACTTTATATCCTATGGGATAGAACCCATACAAGAATGATATAGTGTGAGTTATTAGAAGTTGAGGTAGAATTATAAAAAATAATTCTATGTGTAATGAAGCATTCTCAAGTAGGGTCTATGGCCATTCTTTCTCTAAATTTTCGTTAAAAACAAACTTTCGTGTCCTCATAATTAAACCTGAATAATCGCTTTGACAATACAGACCTTGCTCAATTTATTTTATGGAAATAATTTTAATCTCAAACACACACATCGAGTTACATACATGTAACATGTATAATATTATGTAACATAGTATACGCGTGTGAAGACTTGAATGAAATTTTAATACTAGAAATACTAGAAATAACTTGTGTAGTGTCCATAGCAGTTTTTAGAATTCAAAAATAGAAGTGAAGTATAAGGAGAATTTTAGTGTATGAACAATTAGTTACATTTACATATTATATATTTTTTTCATTTTCATAAAACCGGGACATTTGACGGTCCCGAGAACATTTCTCGGGTCGGCGGGACAGAAAGTTCAAAAGTGAATGTATATTATTGTAATGATAGTTAAGTAATTGTTACTTAATTCAGAACATTGATTCCCGTCTAAAACATCAACCATTATTATTATTGCCGCACCCACAAAATAGGTGGGCCTACATCGGGCAGACCAGGTCTTCAAAATCGTGTTTATACTAAATACCCTTCTTCATTGCTGGAAATTCATAACAATGGGTTTATTTATCTTATTCTGTTCTAACCTACTTTTGAACAGGGAACACACACATTTTTTTATGAGCATCAAATACAAAATTGCAAAAAATGATGTATATGGTTAGATCGGGGCGCCAAACATATACCGGAATAAAAGTCCACACGGCTGAGTGGCATGGGTTTGGGTGACCAACCTTATCTGAGCCCTAACCACATTTTACAATCATCAATTGAAAAGTACCCCGAAGCCCGTGTCACACGATCGGGTCGACTTTATTCCGGTATACGCTCTTCAATGTCCTCGGTAGATCAAGGAATACCATTGCACATGCGAGTTCACAGTTCACATTCAATTATAGTGTATAGTTTATAGCGTGGTTTCTATACGCTGTTTTCGCACTGTACTAATTTCGTCCTTTCATTTTCTATATTTATATTGATTGTTATTTTCATACATTGATATTTATACATACAAAACTTCTTTTTTTCATCTTCAATTATTCAAAAGCACATACTGACTTTACCGATCGGAAATAGAGAATTAATCCAGATTAATCCTATACATCGACATGAATTATAGGCCAGGATTATAGGCTTATAGCCTTGGCCCTCCATGAAGTCATTGAAACTTACCTATACCCAACAACCGACTAGTTATGCCATTACTTATTTGGAACAATATTTCGATCATTCTCAAGTTTGAATTTTGAAAACGCCAACACTGATTGTATTGAAGATATATAATTAGTACGTGATATGTCTACCACACGTGTCTTATGAAAGTTTGTTAATTTGTCTGTACTGTGTATAGGCCTACATGTACCTTTAAGATTATCAATATTGAAATTAAATAGTTTTCCTTTTTTTTCTCGAGTGACTAGATTGATAATCGATGCATATTAATACATGTTTGTATTGAAATATTATTATGAATTTGATACTGACGTATTCAAAGACCTCCTCTTGCCCCATAATCAGTAAATGATTAATAGGCCCCTGCACTTGACCAGTCATAATAAGTAGTAAGGTCTTTGATTTCAACAATGCCAACTAGTATCGAAGATGCTTAGTAAGACTCACTTTGCCCTGATTTCTTTAGTCGACTATAGGTCCGAGTTATTTCACTCATATCGAGTTATTTCACTCATATCGGACTTTATTTGGATTTTTTTAGACATTACCTCTTTATTATAATGGATGTGAAGTGAAGGTAAATAATGTGAAGTTTCTAAAGTCGATGTCGGGTATTTATTGCAAAACCTTTCTAGAATTGCAGCAAATACAAAGTTAGATCCAAATAATTTCTTCATTGAGAAGTGATTTTATAGTCGTGCCAGAATATGCTAATGTTGATCTGGAATTATTGTGAAAAAATGGTTCTGTAAGCCTACTTATTGACACCTGGAATGAATAGTCTTACTTGTTTGATCCTTTTAGCATTTTTGCATTTATGAAAGATAGTTATTATGCAAATAAATATGGTGTATGTACCTCACATACCAACGTACCCATTAATTTTCAAATAATGTTTACTTGCACCATTCTTGTATTTGTTATGACTTATGATTTGAAATTTTGCAATATACCTATGTTGGAAAAAGATATATTTTTAAAAAGTCTGAATATGTGTATTGTAAAATAAATTTAAAAATCCCCCTCGAAGAATATGAACACCTTGACGTGGTGTGGGGGCTTGCGTGGTCCCGTAATCTCCAGATCTGTCGTGGGAGCAATTTATTTGCAGCCAAATGGATCACACAAGGTCTGGAGCATCCAGAACAAGAACAGAACAAGGTCGGACCATCTCAGTCGAGTGGAAGCCTGCCTTATAGTGATCTGAGAATATGGAGTGAATAGGCCTACTGAGTGCTACATTTTTTTCTTGACACTTTCATTTAGCTCATCTTTCCTTACTTGTCTCTTTTGCCCACTCTCTCCATATGCTCAAAACACACACAGACGTTGACAACTATGGCAAAGTACAGGGACATGAACATAGGAGCAAAATGACCTGCTGTCAACCACGCGCCTTTAAACCCTAGCATTCATGCATTCAAATAACATTTAAAATATAGTATTACATGGTCACATCTAATACACCAATCTTTCACACTTCAATTTCACAGCAATTAGAATACCGTAATTCTTGAAAGAACACAACAGAGAAAAAAGTGATGAAAAATGTAGAGCTTATTTTGGCATCAATACTGCATATTTTGCTCATTTAGTACTAAATACAGCTTTTTATGCCGCATTTTGCTCGACTAGGTAGAGGACATTATCATAGCTTCCAGATACCTTCAGAGTAGTTATTTCTATTGAACTTTTTGCAATTGTACATTTTACTCCCAATCAATTTTTCATAGGACTGTTCTCATTTTCCTATATGCATCAATTCCATCTGCACAATATCCCTTACTTTATTTTTGGGGTCAACAATGCACTGTAATTATAGCAAAGATCTATTGCAGTCGGATGGATGATTAATGAGATGGTTTCTTGGATAATGGGAAGGAAGCAGTTGTGACCTATATGGTGGGAACCATCCCGTCATTAGCCTAGACTACAGAGGGAAACCACGAAAAAACCCTGTAAAGATGGACGGCAGCAGGGATCGAACTGGGTTCAAAATTCCCTCGCCTCCCGGATCCCACGAAGCGAGCGCGTTAACCACTACGCTACATGTATCAATTTCTTTTGGGATTTTGTTAACTCATAGTTAAACTCGACAAATATTCAGAATAGATGCTAAATAAGGACATGAGGGCCAAACTTATTTATCCATCTACCAACAAACAGCTCATTAGTCATTAGACAAGATTTAACCCGAAAAAAATTTCAGGATTAGGAAAACTAGAAGAAAAACACAAACTGATTTTGAAACGAAAGGTTTATTCAATTAACTGAACACACAAAAACTAGAAATTTAAAAAAACATCATTGACAATAATAGTATTCAGTACAAAGAGTAGTAATAAGAAGTGAAACTAACCACCGTGACCTTAGAAACAAGATATATATATATATTATCAAGGTTGCCGTTTGGCTCAAATTTTCAAAACAAACAGGGGTAAAAATTGATTCAGACAAATAACTTCCCTATCAGAAATATAGTACAGTAAAAGATGAAATTCATTAATTATTTATAGGAATTCAAGCTTACGTTTTGGCTAATACTACTTTGCCGGTAAATTAAAACTTGCTCTGCTCAAATATTTTGTTATAAAAACATAAAAACTACGACCCAAACAAATGACGCTTATTTTGCAATAAACACACTGTCACAGATAGTATTAGATACGATAAAAAGAAGTAAATCCAGAATACATGACCTCAAAGTTGGGTTCAAAAGGTAACAAACTGCAACCTGAAAAATAATTATAGTAAAGTACTATACAAAAAAAGAATTATGGAAATTGGTGTGTATTCTCATTTGGAGTATTCTAAAATTACAGAATCGTTTGATCATTGCGTAATACAGGAGGGAATTTATATTACTTTGCAATAGTATTTGTTGATTCAGTGGACAATTTATATTTCAAGTTGATTTTGATCTATTTTAGCGAGTGTCCTTAAAAATGACAAAGGTTAAAATGGTGGTACAACTGAGCATGACATCTTAAAAAAATATGTAGTAAACCTACTTATTTCGAGGGCATAAGGTTTCATCGGTTTTTAGTCAGTCTTATTTTGTGTTCCCGCTTGTTTAGCCTGATGGGCTAGTAAGACGGCTACTGCCTCCTCGACCTTGGATTTCAGAGACGCAGTGTGCTCCAGCATGTACAAGAGTTCCGAGTTGTCGATTTCGAGCAGCATGCCAGTGATCTTGCCGGCCAGGGTGGGATACATCGGCTCGATAAGCAGGAAGAGACGCTCTCCGAGGATTTGCTTTTGCTCTTGGTGCGGCGCAGCGGCAAGCATCGACGCAGTTAGAGGGGCCTGCCCTTGTACAATCACCGCCTGAAGCAAACAAACAGTTATTTCTCACTTGGTGATCAATTATCAGAGCATTGTGAATGTCGAAATGTCGACAATAACTTCAACGGGGACGGAATTGTATGAAAAAAATTAGTAACATCATTTTATACACCCCTACCTAATTGAATCAAGCACAAAAACCAACTCACAACCAGCTTATACAGTACCTACTTATGGCTCGAGTCTTTGGGCATTCCTGATCCCAGCAGTAAGCTCTCTAAAATAACATGGGCCTATTTAGAAGGCAACATGAACTAAACAAATTATTGAATAAATCAGAAACTACTGATGGGGCTACTAGATGGGGACAACATCGGTTAATTGAGGATCGATAACCCTGGACACCGATCCTGTAGCGGCATTTTTGTTGTTCTTGTCTTGAAATCGGAAGTGGTGACACTCACCTGCACTTGCTGCGAGGCCTGAGGTTGCTGCGACTGAACTTGCTGAGGTGGCGCATGCTCCTGCGGCGGGTTCCTCATGTTGGAAGTAAACGTGAAAGGCTGAGAAGCTGCCGATTGAGCGCCCAACGGGCGGCCGCCACCTCCTTGCTGCATGCCACCATCGCCGCCTGCAGCTTGGCCGGTTATCGGCCGAGACATCCGGGCGCCGCCTTGGGCCAACGGGGCTCGGTTGTTTTTATAAAATGGTCCGCTGTAGAGATTTGGATACACAGAGCCGCCTCCCTGGAAAACAGAAATCAATCATTTGTAATGTTATTCTCGGCAGAAATCGGGACGATGCAAACTAGAGCATAGCGCTCGTTTATAACATTCCAGATGAATCCAGAAAGACGAAATTGAAATATATTTTCCAAAAAAATAAAAAATGATCATTTCCATTGTGCTCTACATTTATACAACAAGACTAGGGGGCCTGCGAGCACTCGAATTTTCAGAATTCAAGTTCAAATTCAGCTGAACTCAAAAATCTCACGAGTTTGATTCTTTTTTAAATGTGGTTTATTTACGAGTTTCAGGGGCCAGAAGTTGCTATTACTATATATTTGTTGGTAATTAATCATTTATATTACCAAGTAATATTGTATTACGTGAAATCCTTTTAAATCTGTATTCCCTATCATCAAACATTAGAGGTCGGGCATCCCGAGAAACACTCTTCACTGCTGCGGCAGTGCGTGCTCACAGGATGAAAGCCGCAAGGCGGGGACGGTCTCTTCTATGCTCCCAACGCTTTACAAACATGTGGCAGGTCGAAACACCCAAGCATTAATGGCAAAGGGGGGAAAGACGAGTTATTCTTACTTGACACATGACAACAAAGTACTTCCTATTGATGTAGGACATTAGTCCATATACTCTTGTTGGTTTAGTTGGCTACATTTCGTGGTGCTGTACTCAATTAAAATTATTTTATCAACAGAGTGAATATTATTCTGATTGGGCGTAAGTAATTGATCAACAGCAAATAAATCAGCCCGTTAGTGCATCCAGAAATAATAACTTGTCAATTTCAGTCAGGTCTCTACATTGCCTTTTACTTTTTAATCCTTACATTCTGTAATTCGACTCTTTCAACACTGTGATAAGTATTTCCGGAGTTACATTATAATATATGGTATTCATTGGATCCTTTTGTTATGGTGTGAAAGTTAGAGAACACTTCACTTGAAGATAAATACATGGCTGTCAGAGAATGGTTAGTAGACGTGGGGAAAGTGGTCGGGAACTAACCACTTGCACTGCTTCAACCAAACTGCTTACACTACATATTATACAAACAAATAACTATTTTTATAATTCAATTTTTTTCAATTCGAATTCCGATTTTTGGGATGCCCAAGAATTCGAATTAACGAGGGTTTCCTACAGGTATGTACTTTACTCGAAACCAATTGAAAACAAACTAATTAGTAGGGCACATTCTTTTCATTTTTTTGGAACTCGAACTCGAAACTTGAGATTTGCAATTTTCTCTTATACTCGAACTCGACTTGAAACTTAAATTCTCAAACTCACTCGCACACCCCTACAAAGATTGGACTATGTGTAACTAGGGTTATGCGGGCAATTTATCCTGCGTTCGGCAAATCCCAAGCTCATTTAAAACCATGCCTCGAGTCTAGACACAAACCAACAATACGTTATATGAAGTATGAAGTAACTCGAGTATGAAAGTAGCATGAATAAATGAAATGAAATTATGGAGTATTTTGCAATAAAGTAAATCATAATTAGCGTACTTGTTGTGCGGTCTGCCAGCGAGGAGTAGCACGGATCTGCGTCATCTGTGCGGGGTTGTAGAACCGCTGAGGCTGTGGAATGGTTGGAATGAAGAAGCCGCCTTGGGTACCCGGTGCGAAGATGCGTCCCATCTGCTGCATACGCATGTTAGCCATTCGCTGTACGTGTTGAGAGGCAAGATGGGCCTGTGATGAAATCATCGAAAAAGTTGAATTGTACCGAATGTATTCAACAAATTTGAATTACATGTAACCAACTATATCCTGTCATATGCAATCTATAATTTCAAACTTTCATTTTGATATCAATTTTGAACAGAAAGAAGTGGGTCTACTTAATTTTGCAAGTTCAAGTTATCAAGTTCCATCACACGGGAATAATTATTAGGCTATTTCAAAATCTATTTTATAAGCTCGAACTTGATTGAATTTATGTAAATATAGACACTGATATAATGAAACAAGCACAAATTTGAAAATGCACTGTTTAGTCTCACTACCTCAAGGTACAGCTAGACTGTAATCATTAAATAATAGGTCATATTGCAACATATCTCACAAATAGAAACATTTCACAATAACATTAGTTCTTAGTGGAATATGGGATACTGAACTGAATGGACGTGTGATCACGGTACTTACCTTACGGTCCTCCTTGCGTTGAGCAAGAGCAACATACAGAGGCTTCGAGCCAACAATTCGACCGTTCATATCGGTTACAGCTTTAGTAGCTTCCTCGGGTGTAGAGAAACAGATGAACCCGAAACCCTTACTACGTCCAGCTTCCGACATAACCTGAAACGTAATTCATCCATTTAGTTGATGGTTACATGTCAAACACAAACATAACTTTCGTCCCTTGTCAAGAGACAAGTCTGAGGGTGGGACGGTTTACGGTCTTCGAATTACCTCAGCTCTGGGTAGGCCTAGCAAAAATAACTCCAAATAAGTGGATTATCATAAATTACTAATAAATAATAATACAATAATAATAATATATATATAATGATAAATTTGTAATAATGTCATAATTTAGTACCGGTTGCTTAGCCAAACGTGTATTCCAAGGGGATCAAGTTCCCCATTATTGTTCCCATTAAAACTTCGACTTGTCAAGACATCAAGAAGATCACCGAGCCATATATTTTCATTTTTTAGTTCTTTTCAGGGCAACAAATTTCTGTGTAGCTGTACAAAAATCAATGTACTGTAGGCGTTGACTTTTCCAACTCACTATGTAGCACACTACCAGTGTGCTAACGACAACTGCCACGCAAAAGTGAGGTTATCTCCGTCAGGTTCTTGTCAAGTCTCAACTTGAGGGTCAATATTTAGATAAAAAACAGATCAGGTACTTCACTTCATCTAGAGTATTACTCAGCACTACATCAACTGCTCAGTAATGGAATTATTGATAACATTTTTCAATTCAGGAAATTCTAGCCACATTACGACAAGTTTTCAAAGTTTCCAAATACGAAAAGTTTCAGCATACCCAGTTGTCATCAGTTATCAAATAATTCGTTCAACTAATACAAAATTAGCAGATTACTAAAAGCACTTTAAGCAAGCAATTAATTCAAATTACTAGGATTTGATACAACAAAGTGTCCTTTCCAAAATCTAGAAACGAAATGCACTCGGAACGTACCTTTGCACTAGTGATGGTACCGAATGGAGCAAATTCTTTACGAAGGCACTCCTCGTCAACTGAATCATCCAAGTTCTTCACGTACAAATTAACGCCTTGGTATCTATTCAGGTGGTCGATCTTGAGTTGCTCAAACTTGCGCTTCAACTCCTGTTGGCGTTCGCCTCTCTTCTGCGCCCGGCCAACGTACAATGGCTTGCCTTCTTCCAACTCCTTTCCATTCAGGTCATTAACAGCTTTTTCCGCAGCTTCTGGATCTTCGAATGATACGAAGCCAAATCCAAGCGACTTACCGTCATAGTTATTCATGACCTTGAAGCAACAAAACAGAACATGACATGAGAATAAAGTATCATAGTGCATATTGGTACAGCTAGATGATGACTGATGACCAAGATGGACTACGAGAAAGGTAATTTTAGGACAGAGGAGAATGAACTGCCGTGGCCTTGAACAATGTCAATGGAAACAATGTCACCATTCACACGTCTGTGAAAACAAAACGAAGTCACGAAAATATGATCGGCAGTGGGATTCGAACAAATGCCTCCAAGTTCATAGAGCCATTGGACTGACCACAGATATGATCTATGAATGTATTCTTTAAAACATTAATGCTAGGCCTACTACAATCAAGTTGTGTTTGCAAGAGTACAATAATTATAATAAACGGTGGATGACTTTTCACGATGATAATAATATATATTCAAATGATACTAGGGTATTGCTTGGGGATTCTATCATTCAAGCCACCAGACGAATACAAAATATCCATCATAACTTCTCCCAAGCATCGGTACCACACAGACACTGAATTGGTTCCACTACGTCACTAGGTGAGTGACCTAACAATATAAGAAATGAGTATTCAATGTTAAAGAAAATGATACCATAGTAAAGAATTGAAACAACAAATAGTGGTGCATGAATCCTCGACAGATTATCAACGAGGGGAAAAGATGAAATGCCTACATTTAATATCAATTACTATAATTAACCCAAACCGAACCAAACCTTTTTTATTTCGGTTTTTGGTTTATAAAGTAGTTCTCTACTATACCATAAGTCGGTGATAAGACACTAATGGTTCTTATGATCAACATTGTAACCAGTGAGGTTGAATTGAGCTAGCCTACAGTTAGTGATCAATACAAGTTGGTAATGTATCACTCATGAATCCACCAGCTTCTTACAATTCAGAATTTCAGTGTAAGCAGCAAAATGTATTATGGTTGAAAACATATGTACACCTTAGAGGTTCATATTTATTTATTCATTCCAGTTATTCATTCATTCAGGGATCAACAATGCACAGAAAGATAACTAAGATATACTAGCATGGCTTTCCCCATGTTTGTACCTCTAAAAACCTTTAGTGAAAATAGCGCACCTACTTTTCTCTTTATTTAGGCCATTTTTTAGTTGTTGTAGAAGGTGAAGACCGAGTTCCCTGTTGTCTTCATAAAGGTTCTGGCTACTAGATGAAGCTGCAGGTGTTAGAGAAGAAAATTATCATACGGCCTACCTTGAAACTTGTAATACGTCCATATTTCTCGAACATTGAATGCAGAAGTTCGTCACTGAAATTCTCGCCAAAATTATTGATGTAAACGTTGGTGAACATCTTTGCTTTTTCGCCCAATTCCTTCTCGCGCTCCTTGCGCGAAACAAATTTCCCGACGAACACTTTCCTGTTGCTGAGTAACATGCCATTGACTTTCTCTATAGCCTTAGTAGCCGCTTCTTCAGTTTCAAAATGAACAAATCCGTAACCCTTAGACGCTCCAGTTCCGTCTTGGACAACCTATTTACAACAAACAGAACATTTACATCAGAACCATACTAATAGATCTCGGATGACGCTCCACAACTCATTGGTCATAAGTATTTTCATTGATCTTTTAATCAACCTGGGATGTTGCCTACTACAAAAGCCTTAGTAACGTTGTGACTTGGTGTTAGAATTTGGTACAAAAGAGATTTTGTATGAAAAATCCAACAGACAGAACTCCCCATTTCCATGCTAAGTAACTGTTGAAAACCACTCAGGGCAAACTTTTTGAAGTAACTTTATGACCTTGGGTAATTTTCAATCAAGTACCGGAACCATCAACTTTCAAACAGCTACTTTTATTGACGGACAAGGTAACTTTTGGAAATTAGCTTCCATAATATTCAACAGTGCCAATTCTCACAAAGACTAGGGTCCAATACTTTCAAAATTCTTATAAGACTCTAGACACATTTCAGAATATTCCACGCATTTTAAAACTACTGTAGGCAACAAAAAAGGTAGGAAGACGATTAGGCTGATTTTAATTACTTCTACAATCTATTACATAGGCCTACATTATATCTTCAAAATCTCACATTTACACGAACGTATGTGGTAGGGCCTATGTAGACATGTGGATACAATAACAAAGCGTCACAACAATGAAACACACAAGTTGATTAAATTCTCGATCTTACATTACGTACCTTACAACTCAAGATATTTCCGAAAGCAGAAAATGTGTCGTATATTGCCTTGTTGTCAATCTGGCTATCAAGATTCTTAATGAAGACGTTTCCAACGCCAGATTTACGGAGAGATGGATCTCTCTGAGACCACATGATACGAAGAGGTTGATCTTTAATCGTATCAAAATTCATGGTATCTAAGGCACGCTCGGCTAGAATCAGACAAATGAATGTTAATGGCTACACGGATTGTAGACCTGCTTGGGAAATTACATTGCAAGAACGTAAGAAATAATTCAACATCCCTTGCAAGGTCTTTGTACATTTATTTCAAAATTTCGAAGTACATTTCCAATATGTTCATCAGGAATGTAATGTTCATTTTCCAGAATAGTATGAATGAATTGGTTGTTCATGTACGTCTATATACCAATTTTCCAATCTTATTGGGTTAGGAATCGTACAAAATGTTAGGGCCTATATTTTTTTTTATTCATTTGGAAATAATGAAACAACCTAAAAAATTGTATCTTCAACTTTATTAATGATGTATTACAAAAAAAAAAAATGTAGACATTTTTTTCTACTTCCATCTCTAGCAATAGGCTAGTAGGCCTATGAGGCAGTTAAAATAAATTATATTTTCAACTCTTTTTTTTTCTTCTAATGTAGCTTAACGACCCCACCAACAGCTAGGTTATACGAGGGTACGAATGAGCGGGTGATAACGAAACGATGAAGTGATGATAGATGAAAGGACGCTTACAAAAACCCATGCCTTATGCGGGACTCGAACCCACGCCCAACAGTGACTTCGGTTTACTACCGCTAGCGATAATTGACTTGGCCACCGGGGCGGCATTTTCAACTCTTAAATGGCCTATAGCTATAGGCGACTAGACTGTCATTGAAATCTTCAGCTCTCGTTAGGAGAAGGAACAGTATTTGGTGGAACAGTTGACCAAGAGAATGAATGAGTGGAGAATATACGAACAGCCAAAAAATGATGTTATTCTAGTACGGTTAATGAGCTATTAGTCTAGAAATTTGTAAATAATTTACTGTCAACTAGTACGCCTATACTTTTATTGGTGAATTGACTGATGGATGAATAATGGGACAGTTATTAATAAGCATTATAATTTCTTATTAAATTGTCTACAACATCAAAATCAGCAAAGGGTAGGCCTACATACAACTTTGCATAATGACACATGGTTGATTAACTGATATAATTTAGTATAATATAACCAAAAAAAGTGTAAACTTTTGTAATACAATAACATTAAAATGTACCAACATGCAAATTGAATACATCTTTCAAAATGACCATACCAGGCAATGACCAAAAGTTGCATTCGCCGGCCTAATATTAGGCCTACCAATATTTCTGACTCGCATCACTATCTCCTGTGAATACAAGTATAATGTAGTGGAATGCAATTAGCTTCATAATTACACTGAATATTAATATAATATTGTAATATAATTATCAATATAATTATACATAGGCCTACCATAATATTGAATATAATTACTACCTATTTTTCAGATAATATGCCCGAGTATGATATTAGGGTCAGTGATATTCATTCATTCTAGAAATGAAAACTATGCTTCCAAGTAGTGCAAAAAAACACCATCTCACCATCATTTTGTATGAGGTCAAAACTTGAATTCGATTTTGAATAATAATTGGGTTTATGTCACTAAAGAATGCAATCAAGCCTATTTTCCAATTTATATTTAGGGCCTAAACTAGAGGTAGGCCTAGGCCTTCTAGAATAGGCATATATAGGAAGTCCTACCATATATTAATTCAATTTGTTTTGCTTATGCCCATTCGATTTCATACTTATCTAGATCTAGGCCTGGACTTTTCAACTGTCATTTCAGTTTTTGACAGTGACAAGTTGATAGTGTGAAATTTGGTTACAATAGCGCTTTGCACTAAATAAATTCTATTCATTTATCAATTTCCTTCTCAGAATGTCAAAGTTATTATAAAAATACGAGACAAATATTCGAAAGCAAAAAAAAAAGTCTCAGACCATACTTAATGCTCAGACATGGCCTACATGCAATAAAAAAATAAATAAGATGATCGAATATACAATTGTGAAAAAAAATATTATTCATTCGGTCAACACACACAAACACACACCGCAATCGCTCATAGAATCGGCCCATAGAAGATAAAGACAATAAAAAATCTCTAAAAATTCATTCACAGAATAATAACACTTTTCATGGAGATTTTTTATACATTTTTAAAGGCACCGACACTCTTAATCCTCAAGTTTTTCAATTTGTTTGGAAGAATATTATAAAGTTTAGTTAGCGCATAAGTTTATCAATGGTATGCCTATTATTAGGCCTATGCACCAGAATGTCATCATACGTGGATTATTTTGAAGTGTGTAAATTGGATGAATTTTATTTGTAGATGGGCCCTAATTCAAGTTTCAATGGGTTGGGAAAGAACTGGCAAGCCTAACCCTACTAACCCAACATATTGGCCTGATAACATTTTCAAAGGATAGGTCCAATAACATTTTGAATAGATAAAATACCTAAATCCAACAAAAACAAAAATGAAGCAGGATTGACTCATGGACTATTGGGATGTTGATCTGGCACGCTGTGTCATTGAACAGGCCTACTATTTGTCAAGTAGGCCTAGGATAATGCAAATGACACTCTCGTGCAACTGGGCATAGACCTATTTTGCAACTGTCGACTGACATCCAGCTTCCTAAGTAGGCCTAGGGCCTACTCCCGTTGAACATTGGCCAAATTTGGCACACAACGTATTATACAGTCAATAACTGAACCACAGGCCTAGGGCATGCAAAGTACAGACCTAGGCCTAGGGACCTCGGCCTACATGGGTTATATAGGAATCCACCACATAGGCCCAGGCCGAGGACCATTTCAGTAACAAAAACAGAGAATATGACATATTTACCATCAGCTGGTTGTTGGAAGTTAACATATGCGTAGCCCAATGACCGTCGGGTCACAATATCACGACATACTCGGATTGAGAGCACAGGACCAGCTGTGGAAAATTTCTCAAACAGCATGGCTTCAGAAACATCTGGGTGCAAGTCACCAATGTAGAGCGAAGCCATCGGGTGGCTGGCATTTCCTGGGTTCATCATTTTGGCTCGCGGATTGCTAGTTTTCTTCGAGATATATACTCAATATCGCTTACTTGAGAAGAAATACTTCGATTTTGCAGCCTTAGTTCTGGATGTAATACTTTTAACAATGGCTAGGCCTAGCGCAAAAATAAAATGGCTACCAAACCTGGAGATGATGACCAACGAGGATTTTCACAACACGCGTACTCTTTTCGTGCTAACTTGATTTTCACAGCTTTTACTATTTTTTTGGTTTCTTTGAGTATTTACTATTTTTTTGTGAGTTTTATTTTTATATATTTTTTTGAATTATGTCAATTATAAGGTTGTAAACATAATAAGTTTTACGCTAACATACGAACTACAACATACCCGTTTCGTCGCCCGTATGAAGATGATAAAATGTGAACTAGAAATGGCCGAAGTCAAGCGAAATGACGACATCCTCGCGAAGTCACGTTCAGAAATTAACGGAAGTCGATGAGCGCTCTGGTAACTGCACTAGCTCGTTATTGCGATACTTTGAATGACGCGCGCTCAAACCCTGGTTCAAATAATATAACTGCATTTTCACATCAACAATTTACAACAGAACTGCGACAAAACTCCATGATAAGCCGAGTCATATCACAGAATAAATATGGTTTCATTAACTCTATTATTGTATCAAAGGTAGTCCAGGCTCAGATCTAATGTTCAGAACTTCAGACACATTTGGCACACAACCTATTATTAGCATGTTACTTGTAAACAGAGATAAATATATGACATTGGGAAATTGCGGCATTTATCACCACAGGAAATAATTTGAACCGAATCAAATTAACGCAATTAACGTAACGCAAAATGATATGCGCGTAACGCATAATAGTTTTAGATAACTTCGGTGAGATCTACAATCTATTATTAAGATACTCTCACAACGTGATCTGAATTTTCTTGCCAGTTAACTGTAATATACTGGTCTTCTAAACGCTATTCGTAATTAAATAAAAAATAGTTTAAAATTTCAAGCTAAAAAGTGATTTATATCTTTTTGAAACTGAATGCATTAATTTCAATCCAATAATCAATCATTGCCTCTCTTTAATTATTTTAATTTGCCTACTTGAAGAGAATATTAGAAATATAAAATTTATACACTATGAATATAATTATATATATATATATATATATATATATATATATATATATATATATATATATATATATACATATATGTGGGCCTATAGGCTATGTATTAATTCATATTTTTGTAGGTATGGGTGTGTGTATACAACCTATAGGTTGTAATATATAAATATATATATATATATATATATACATGTGTAGGGTACGTGCATACGTCCACGCACACGTGTTTACTATATAATGTGAATAATTCTCTTTCTAGTTTTATATGAATTGGGTGAAAAGGAAAGAAAGAATAGCAGATTACTGAGATTTATGACTAGAGATTTCATTTTTATGTATCAATATATATACCCATGCATTTTGGCTGTTGCCTTGATCACAGTAGGCCTAGAGTAGGTATTTACCTATTTCAGTAGATTACCTACTCTGCTGTGACCAAGACAACAGCCGAAACGTCAAAATCTTGTGTGTACAAATATCATCTATGTGTTCTTTTCAACGGTTCTCCCTCATGAATAGTCCCATCTTTACTGGTAAATCTCGGTGTCCCTTTCACCAATTCATATATCAAGCCTCAGGCTATTTTCCTATACACACCAAGTCCTTTTGGTTTTAGTTATGGATCAGGGTTCAGTTTTCAGCTTTTCATGCATAAAATTATTGGATTACTAGCTGACTCGGCAAACGTTGTTCTGCCATCGAAGTGATTTGTAGTGAATGTTGGTTGTTAATGTAAGAATAAGGTGCTGGAAGGCGGATTAGGCACTATCTAGCGTGTACCCCAGCAAATGTGTTGTCGAGCGCAGCAGACCTTGAGTACGCCGTCAACGTCATTACTGGTGTTGTCCTTGAAGTGCCAATATTTGGATATTGATCATAGGAGAAAGCTCGGCAGAAGATCTCGTATACTTTAGGACCATCTACCACCCCTATCGAATGTGCGTGAGGAATTTCACGACACTCGGTCGAGCCGTTTCGGAGGAGTTCATCCTCTAACATGTGACACGAGCTTTTTATATACAAGATATTAGTTAGAACTAGGGGTGGGCATCGATTAAAATATTGAAATCGATTTTTTTTGGAGGGTCGAATCGATTATAATCGGAAAAGTAGGAAAACAGATATATTCTCAATTTTTTGCTATTTGGAACAATAAAACTGTTTTTGCTGCCTTTTTCGTAAATTTGAAATTGAATTGTTGCTTCTCATTGGCGCTTCCTGTTATTGTCAAGTCATGGTTTTTAGCCAAGAAACTAAAATTGTGGAAAGTGAGGTTAAAGTGCTGGTCATGGCTCATGGACTTGCTCGATCACCTCAAACTCAACTTACACCCAGCCAGCACCAACTTGTCACACACACAGGGCAATTTAAAAGGCCATATTTTCAAAGTGTAACGCAATAAAAAGACTGATTTTTCTAAACTGAAATCGATTAATCGGATTTTTGGAGTAATCGACTAAATCGATTTCGTGCCCACCCCTAGTTAGAACAAATTAGAATTATCAAAACTTGTGATTTTCAACTTTACAATTCACACTCACACTCTTGTTTCATGATCTCATATGTCTACTTCAAGTTTTATACCTGATTGGTGATTGCTAAATCTAATAAGCTCTACATACAGTACTCAAAATAAATTGACAAATTAATATACATAGTTTTATTAATTTTATTGGGTAATTTTTTGTTTCCATAATGGTGAGCATATGAACCTGAACTAACACAATGCTCTAGCCTTCTATACAAATATTTGAGATGTAGATATGTAGGTAAATAGATGATGGAGGGAACGGGATAAGTTTCAATAGGTGTAATATTACAGTAAATAATTATACAAAGATGAGTTTGAATCAGACTGCTATTTTCCCCGTCTTAGGGTACTTGAGCTGGATGGTAGCTGAGGAGGTACACCTGTTTTCTTGGGTGCAAGTGGACGTGAAGAACTAGATGATTGACTGGTATCGCTTCTCTGAAACAGACAAACATACTTGTATAAAGCACGGGTCGGCAACGATTCTTAGTAGGAGTCATTCTCGAAAGCTTCATGTGTCAGGAAAAGTTAACAGAAAATTATGCATTAAACTTATTATTTAGTTAATCAATTTTATTAAGATGCTATAAGCAGTAAACACACATTTTTATTATTCATAAATCATCATCATAATATGACTCATAGAGTCAACACATGCCTAATACTGATTACTTCGCTGATCTTATTCAGATTCCAATCAGTGATTTCACGTCTGGGCCTGTGGTGTGATAATGAGAAAATAAAAAATGTTCAAATCAGAAAAAAAGGGTGTCGAACACCACAACAATCGGGTGTAGGGGACAAACAGCCCTGCACTGGGAGAATTTAGTGCATACAACAAGGACGCAATTTCTTTGGTTCACATCCATATATGAATCAAATACGTGTCTTTAATGTGAACTGCAAAAAAAAATGTAGAAAAAAAAATACAGACTTGGTTTAATTTTGTCGGCAAATTTCAGTGGGTGACTTCTTGATACTCTTACACCCAACACTGAACATTGGCCTAACAACAAGAATTGGTTCTGTGAGTCGGTCAGCTGGTAGACACCACTGGTCTGGGCTATAATCCTTCAATCTATGTTTCAATCTTACACAGTTCTCCAAATGAGTCGGAGGAATTAATCGGCTATGGATGGGTCCACGAAATTTTTTATGTGTGGACGCAATTGTTCACAAGCTTAGCCCAATCCACGTACTGATAAAAGAGCGAAAGCAACGCTTTCCATGGCATTGAATTTTTGCACATAGAAAATCAAAGAACGGTAAACTAATACCGTACCTAGAAATAATAAATATTAACTTCTACATCTTCATACGTTCATGGTCTTAAATTCAATTCTGTTCTATGTGTAGGCCCACATTGTTCATATTTTTACAATTGTTTTTATAAAACTTTGTATCTAGTTGTTCCTCAAGGGTTTCCGGCCCCTGGTTTGAAGCATTTCTTCTAGTTACCGGTAATTTCCATTAGACACGAAAACTTTAGAAATAATAAATATTACACGATAGAACTTGAAATATATTTGATCTAACATTTACATTTGTTTACAACTAAAAGGGTTGTTTTGTACAGTAGACATACGTGAGGGAAGGGGGGGATGAGTCACTCGGTAACATTAATAAGTATTGTTTATCAAAGTACACAATTAATCTAAATTTACTACAACTTGTTACAACATTGCAGAGAAGATTGTTACTACTCACAGCAGGAGATGGCCTCTGGATTGTACTCGAGTTGGCATTTCTCACAAGAGGCCTCTGTGTGGATAACGCTGTGCGATCGACTAAAGCTGGACTTTCCTCTTTCTTGTTACGTTCTATACTACTACTCCTCGAGCCACTCTTCTTGAATATCCCTGTGATTCGGTCACGGAGATCTTTCTTGCTACCTTTCTCTTCTGCTGCCATACTTATATCGGAACCAGAGCCCTGGGAATGGAGATACCGTCAAAACATTTGTCAAACCTCACCAACATGAGAAAACTGATTTAAATCATGCTTACATGTGGATGATGCCAAGTTATAAAAAACATCTAGTTCTAGTATTTTCGATTTGGATTTAAAGATTTGGAAGAATAGGAGACAAAAATACAAAAAAAAACTAGAGAGAAGATAAATTTCAAAAAGATGGTTAAAGATTTCCCCCAAACACAATTGTTGATTCCTGAACTTATTAGTGGAGTACAACCTCGTTAATGTGAAACTCAACGGAGGTATAAAAACAACACTCCGAATTAAAGAAAAGAAATTCTAAGATTAAAAATATTACTTCTAAAGTTCTAATGTTATTAGCAGATGCAAAAACTTGGGGTGAACTGAAAACCCAATTTTCGTTTTTAAATACCTAAAAGGTTTGAATTGGTGTTGACTATCTTTACAAAAATTCGTTTTTAGTGGTGAAATAGCATGTACGGAGTTTTTGTCACCTTTTTGGTGAATTTTCACGGATTTTGATTTACGGACTTTTTTTTTTCATTTGATGGTAAATAATCATCATTATATACAGTAATTTTGAATTATTTATTGAAAGATAGAGGCAACAGACACAAAGGAAACTTTAAAAAAAAAATAACATATTTCCCAAATCAAACTCCTCAGTATGTAACCGGTAATTGATGAACAAACAAAAATAAAATGTCAATAAAATGTAGACATTACTGGTAAGTTGAGCAATCTGTGATCAAGGAATGATGAGATGATGAGATGACAGATCATTTTATTAGGTGTTTTTGGATAAAGGGAAGGAGTCAGTTGAGGCCTGTTGTTAAGGAACTATCCCAGTATTGACCCGAATGACAAAGGGAAACTACAAAAAAAACTCCTTTCAGGATGGTCGACCATGGCAGGAATCGAACCCTGGTCTCATGAATGATAGTAGTGTGCTAGCCATTCGACCACTTGTCTCAGTCTTGGTCTTATTTTACTTTTAAAAAAATATATATATGGAGGCTAGGGGTATATACATTTTTTTTGGCGTATGTACAATATTCGTGACAAAAAAAAATATAATTGCGGAAAAAATGATTTTGCGAGAATTTGGAAAAATAACAATAGATTTTTTGAGCTCTGGAAGACCTGAAACAGAACATTTTGGAGATAAAAAAACTTTACAAACAATTCGCATTCATCGTTAAAACCCCAAATGCTTGCCTCTGGTTATAATATTAGTATGATTACTCAATACTTGATTGTCAAAACGATGCTGTTCATAGCTTTCCGTATGTTCCTTAGGTATCTCATCGGATGATACGCTAGTGCCAAACGTAACTGAAGTGACCCGTAGATGAGGGATGCTAGATACTACATCATTGGCCGCGCAATATACGGGAGTGTACCAACAATTTAATTACGTACTTTAGACATCGGTAAATCGCCAATAAAACATACATGAACTGAAGATTGAAAGTGGGGACAAGGTGAAAACCAAAATTAAAGTTTGAAACACACAGTTTGTAATCCTGGGGAGAAAATATTCTTGGTACAGCAGCATTCACCTTTCATTTTCAATGTTATAATGGTGGTCTTACTGTATAATTTGTACAATCTGTTAAATGAGAAATATAATTTATCCAATCATTGTTTTGGGATGGTAAGATTACCTTGTGGTGCCACGTTTAAATGATCCTACCCTGGCAACCATAGCCTTAATTGGGGAACAATGATTTCACGTCACATTTTCGACGTTACCGGTAACTTGAAAAAATATGTTCGGACAGACACATACAAGCCAGTGCATAAATAGGCCTAGACAATGCAAATGCTACAATTCATGCTCCAATATTGTTTCAGTATTTCTAACCTGTCCCACAGACAACGGATAGTCAGTGGCCGTGTTGGTATCATCAATGCTTCGACTCTTTGTCAATTTCTTAAGTTTACCAAGAATACCCTTCTTCTTCTTCTTCTCGCCAGATTGCAGCACGTCACTCTGAGTTGAACCACCAGACAGGCGACTTGAACAAACACAATACCAATACGTTAACATGGTTTCGATAATGGTTTCACATGGTTTTCAAGTCTTACCTATACTTAAAATAAATCGAGTGTAGGAATGAAACACATATTTACAAGTTGTTTTACATTCAAATGGACGTGTATAATGCTACATTTAGCAATAATGCCACATGGCACATATATGTGCAAAAGGAAAGTTCTGAGGTAGGCCTACTGTACTTCTGGAATGGTACTAAATATTTCTTTTGTTTATCATCGTCTCAATATTTAGTATTTATATCGTTGAGAATTAAAAAACATCTATGGAAAGGCTGTATAAATGAATTTCATTTCATATGTTCATATACAAATGATGGTTTATAGAATTATTGATTAAATTACATAACCAACTTACATAACCATACGAGATACATAACCATATAAACATATGACGTTTTATATTTAGGTACTACCACGTGCCGTGTTGTATTTACTCGCACTTGAACTTGAGCCAGTGCAGAACTATTTTGGGATACATATTTAGTACAATTATATATTTTTTCATTCTCATCAACACGAATTTAAGCTTCCAACAACTTGTGAGCCTACATAGTGAATTTGGTGCATGCTATCTTGCACTGAACTAAGCAAACCAGCTCCGTAGCTGGTGTTGCACTACCTGAACAAGCGCTAGTGAATGCAGGATTGGTGCAGCACCACTTTTACAACAAACAAACTCAAAAGACCTGAAGAGCCAGTGCAGAAAGTGCAGGACAAACAAAGAGACCTATTGCTTGCAATATTACTTACATTATTGCTGGCACAGCAGATAAATGCGTTGGGGGAATGCTTGTGTACTCAACTCGGAGTCAATATGTTAGGATAGGTCTTCAATGCCATCTATTTTTCCCTCAAACAACTTGAAACCCAAACTTTGCAAGCATGCTATGTAATTCTTTGTTCTACAATATTCAGCAAATTACGCATTTTCACGAAATACAGTAGTGTAGATTTGTATTTATTATTTAAGAATTATTTATCAATATATGACTACTGAAATAAAAATTATTTGGCTATAGGTAGTAGCCAACATGCCTTTGATAAGTTGCCAAAGTAAGTCATCCAACATTTTAAATGTTAAACCTATGGAATCACATTACAATATACTGTATAAAGTAGGCCGATGCAAAAAAATTAGGCATACTGTGGTACTTAGAAATACATCCCACATGCATATTGACAAGCGTTGTTGAAGGATTTTTCCAGCATCATTATGATGTACAGTGAATGTGGAACTCACCTGTCAACACTTGTTTCTCTTCTCTGCAGTGAGAAATACCTTGAATCCATCATTGCTTCCGAACCTGCATCCAACGACTGTAGACTCGTCAGACTTCCGTCGGTTTCTTCATCATTCTTCCAAATTGGCTATCAAGACATGAAGCATGAATAAACAAATATGCCAGAATAGGCTACTTGAAAAACAACTGATCGGGTGTTGGAAATAATAAAATTACCAGAAGACGAGAGACAAGACAAAGTGCAATTTGCAAATGATGTTAAATCCTGGATTTGAGCTTATTTTTGATAAATTGCTAGTTTGTCTCATAGTTTGTCTCAAGAAATGTCTACATTCCTATATTAAAAGCAAAATTATAAGCAACTGAGACTTATCTATAGACATACGCCCCCGTGACTCAGTTAACTATCGCTAGCGGTAGAAACTGAAGTCATGTCGGGCGTGGGTTCGAGTCCTGCACAAAACATGTTTTTTTGTCAAATATCCTTTCACCTATCATCACTTCAGCGTCTCATTATCACCAACTTATTGAATACCATTTAAAATTTAAAATAAATAAATAAATTATCTACAGACTCTGTCACAGGATGACCGATCCAAGCTATCTGACAGGCAGTAGCATCAATGCTAGTTTGTCAATATTGGAGTTAGGGAGTAGATTGCTATCTCGGTGCTTCACTCACTCACCAAACTTAGAAAGTAGCGCCCAAAGATATTATTCACTATTACTTGAACTCAGGGCCGGCTCGTGGGCGGGGCGACCCGGGCGGGAGCCCGGGGCGCAAAATGTTTGGGGCGCTACATTTTTAAAAAAAATAAATGAACATGGAATACTTGATACGAAATTATTGTTAATATGCGATTACGAAGTGATAAGGAGGTCCGTTTGAAAGGTGACAAGTCGTCAGTTGAGTTCTTAAATATATATTATAGGAATGACTAAAAAACCAAAGTATACGGAAGTAACAATCATTCTTCTCTTCCTATTCAACTCTTATATTCTCCATATAATCTTCATTTATAATGTTCTTTGCATTTGCGCTTGCTCATCAAATGATGATAATTGTTTATGAGCGCGTCACGGCCTATTGACGGTTGAAGGGTGAACATGGGATGAAAATTGGATGACCTCGTGCAGTATTGATCAGCCCAATTAATATTTTCCTTGGATCAACAGAAGGGTAAGAATGTTTTATATATCTGGAGAGTTTCTATAATATCTTTTAAAATCAGTTTAAAATGTTCGAAAAGCCAAATTTTTCGCCTCCGGCGGCTGGGGCTACTCGTCTAGGATATTTGAAAACATTTCAAGTACCGGTAGTGTCTTAGGGCTCGCCCAGGGCGCCAAAATCCCACGAGCCGGCCCTGCTTGAACTACCTCCTTTGCTGGCTGACCAACTGTTATTTTAATGCAGTCCCATAGCTAGCAAAACCTTCTTCAAGCCACTAATTCCTATTTAACCAGTTCACCGTCTCGTCTATTCACTACCTTCTGCACTGAACAAACCGACACCTAGACTGCCACCGAAACATTGTCCAGCTTGTTGAGGTAACTTATACAAGTAACACTCGCACAGAGGTGTTATAGGCCTATAGCAACGGTATCATTTCCACAATACTTTGATCATCGACATTTTCGAGTTGGTCAAGTTACCCGGGTCCTTTTGATACTAAGGTTGGGTATCCAAACACTTACTTTAAGAAACTGAGCTGAGCAATATTTTTCTCACGAATATATATTTTGGTTGACTAGTATGGTAATGAAAATAAACGAAAGATCTTATGTTTGAAACCAGAAGATAGTTTATGAATGACTAGGCAAGCCATATTATTAATATTATCTATTCTCAAACTTAATTTGCACCAAACAACGTCTATTACGAAACTTCACACAAGGTGAAGCAATCAGATACGTTGTACGAGATAACCTACATACCGTTATTATAGTAATCGATACTCAGTTTGTAGTTTTGTTTACTTGTTTACTTCTGAAAGGTTCTATGTACAAATAATATGAAATGCGAGTACAGTGAAACCTCTGTGCATCGATCTCGGAACCATCGTTTTCCCGCTTCTATCATTCATTTTCTCCCACCCATATAACCAAATATTGAAGTCTCTTGGATGAATTCGATTTCCTGCATGGATGGTTCATTTTTCCTGGTTCCTCGAAGAAGTTTCACTGCTAATGGAAAACTTGAACAATATTTGTTAAAACTGAAATAGATTATGTACCTGGTCTTGCTTGGCACTGGCATTTGTTTGTTCTAGTGATAAACTCTTGCGATATAAACTGCCTTTTCGTTGCACCCCTTTTCCGCCATTTAATGCTTTAGAATGTAATGATTGCTCGGGTAGATTGTCGGACTCCGTAGAAGCAGCTCTGCAAAGAGAAAATGAAGATCATATGATACAGTATATGAGTCATTACTAGGGGTGTGCGAGTTCGAGAATTTAAGTTCGAGTCCAAGAAAAAAATCGCGAGTTTTGAGTTTGAGTTCCAAAAAAAACGGCCCTTTAAAAATTGAGTTTTCAATTGGTTCTGAGTGAAGTTCATACAGTAAACCCTCGTTTATTCGAATTCCAAGGGACCCCATAAATCAGAATTCGAATTGAAAACAATTTAATTAAAAAAAAAAAAATTTTGTTTGTTTGTATAGTACCGGTATATCCTGTAGTGTGTGAGCATTCTCTGACAATCTTCAAGTGAAGTGTTTTCTCAACAGTTTTACAAAGTGTCAATGAATACTATCATGTCACTCAGGATATACTTAATACTTATCACAGTTCACAGTGTTAAAAGAGTCAAATTTCAGAACATAAGGATTTAAAAGTAAAAAGCAATGAAGAGACCTGACAAGGCAATTAATATAAATATTGGGGCCTAGAAAGAAATGAGCAAATTATCATCTCTGCAAACACTAGCTGGCTGATTTATTTACAGTTGATCAACTACTTATGCCCAATCGAAATAATAATCCTATGTCAATAAAATAATTTAAATTACAGTAATAAAGATGAGGTATTGAATATATTATCTGGAAAGTAATTTTTCTTCAACAGCATCAAGAAATGTAGTTAACTTTTCAACAGACAAGAGCATATCTTGATTAATGTCCTACGTCTATAAGAAGTCCTTTGTTGTCAAGAATAGATGCCTGTTCCCCCTTGCCATTAACAGTTGGGTGTTTGGACCTGTCACATGTTTCGGGATCCCTGATCCCTAATGTTTAATGATAGGGAATATAGATTAAAAATGACTTCACATGATACAATATTATGTGATAATATGAATTATTATTCGCACGAAATACTAAATATTAGTAGCGACTTCTGGACCCTGAAACTAGGAAAAAAATTACATTTTTTTTTGAACTTGAAATTTTCGAGTTCAGCTAAATTTGAACTCGAACTTGAAACTCGAAACTGGAAAATTCGAGTGCTCGCACACCCCTAGTCATTACCGAAGAGGAATCTATAAAACCCATTCAAATAGATTAACAGCAGGCTTACTAGTTAAGAGGTAAATGGGATAGAAACCAAATAAGCGAGTACTGTAGCACCATAAATTGGGATAGCTCTACAGGTACGTATAGATTATTAGATGAGCGTAGCGAAGATTTTCATTCCATATACCGAAAAATTTTGGGCTTGGTTTTTATGTTTTTATGTTTTTTTTTTTTTTTTGTGTAATTTTGTACGCGGCATACAGGTCAGGAAAAAGTTTCAATCAACTCGAAACTTTTTTTACAAATTGATGTTATACCAGAATAGGTTGGGATTGTTTTTCAGAAAAATCGGTCGGACGGTTTTTCCGGAAAAAAAATTGGAAAGTATGGAAATTCCTCATAAGAATAGGCCAGGGGAGAAATACTTGGAGTTTTTTATTTTTTCAAAAGCTCTCAAATTTATACTGAATGTGAAAAGATCTATCATACCTATTTTGAGCGATTTAAGGAAGAATCGGATGTGAACTAACGAAGAAAACGCTTTTTTAATGTACTTTTTCACACATCAATAAAAGCAATTAAGAAACTATTAAATGTGAGCAACAAGTGTCACCAATAAATTAAAACGTTTAAAATCTGTGATGGATATGAAGAAGGCACTGGTATAATTGTATGGAAATCAAGGTTTATATACCAACAGACAGCCGCAGTTTTTAACCTTTGAAGTGATCCATGGCCTGTATATGTACATTGAGCTGACAAAATGTTCTTAATTCTACATTTCCATACTTCTAAGCTCATCTCACAACGCATATAAGGCGTTTTCCTGGTATCAACACATACGGCTATACTGTATTTAGTACAACTTGACATGACACGTCCACATCGTTGAAACGAAATAATACATCAATAATAAATACTATAATAATGTAAATCATATATATGGTATATAGGCCTACACTTTTGTATGATTGATTGAATAAAATGATTCACTCATTGTTATTATATAAATTGATGTTCCTTCTTCCTCCTTCCCTCTCATTAATTACCATACCTTTTATGGTAAACCATTCATGGTGACATAGGGAATGAAGTGATTTTTCTCTTTACTCTTAACAGATCTACCCACCTTCTCATTCCCATTGTTCTCTTTATTCGTTCCTTGTCTCTTTCATCTTCACTCAGGCGTTGATATTTTCTTAATTCATCGGTAGCATCTGCCAGTCTTTGGACAGTAGATTGTAACTGTACTTGTCTATCCACAGAGGAATCTACAATAAAACAGATATGAAATACATGGATGACGATGAAATTTGTTTGCTCAATGATCCCACCAACAGCCAGGTTATTTGGGGGTGCAAAAGAGAGATGATAATGAAACTATGAAGTGATGATAAGTGAAAGGATGTTTTTTTAAAAAAAACACTCATGATGCAGGGCTCCTAACCATGCCCTACAGTAGCTTTTGTTTCTGAAGCGGTGACTACCATTTCTAAAACAGTGTCTAATTTGACTGAGCTACGGAGGGTGGCGTCATACATGGAACTGGAAACACCTGCTACTACACATAATGGTACACTGGCCATATGGCTCACAAGTACCAACCCAGGTGACCAATTCATAGCTGAGTATTGGTAAGTTTATTTAACAATACTAACGAGATGCTGGATCTCACTTGCTCAAGAGATATAACAAAGAGAGCTGTTCTGAAGGTAAGATATCAAATTACCCACCGTAATAGGGAATATCAGACACTATAGGTACACTCTACATTCACATGTAGAAAGTTTACATTACGTATTATGAGTGCCAGCACTACTAGTACATGCATATAACAAAATCACGTCACTTAAAAGTCAAAATATACAATACAGTATATGCATAGTTTAATAAAATGAGTTTTATCAATACACAAAGATTTCGATGGATCTACTTGTTATGCAGAACCATTGAGTTTGTAGTATACTACAAACTCAATAGCAGAACACATAACATTCACGTAATTAAACTCGCTTAAAAAACGATGACTGGACTGTTGAAAGAAACACGATACTTCAAGGTAGGCTTACCTACTAACATTGATCTATTAATTACGTACCTTTTCTAAATTCTTTTCTTTCTAATGATGGAGACGATTCCCTTGACTTCGGGCCCTGAACAGGAAAATCAATCTATTATTACATAGTTTTCCTAGGCCTATAAATTATATTTGTTATACACTTTCAAAAGCCAAATGGCTAAAGAAAGTGTCTGTCAGGTTATGTTAATGCAGAAGATATATCATATTCATATCTATTATCAGTCACACACTTTTTAAAGCCACATGGCTAAAGAAAGTGTTCTTTCTCTGGTTGAGTGGCATTTACTCACTTTCAATCTTCTTGGAGGTGTTGGTGTGGCTATTTCAGTTGCTGTGTCTTGCTTGTGAGGGAACAGGTCTGGAGCCAATCGCATCAATTCATCAATCTGCAAAGAACGACATAACGATTCAAATACTGCCAATGATCCATAATTTACGTTTTATCTTTGAGCTGACTCACACTGACGACACCAAGGACAATATACAATTAGGGACTAAAATATGTCGAGTCCATTTACCTTGTTACTAGATAGGGCTACATGCCGTACATTGAGGGGTTTCAATACACTACGCATTATTTGTTCAATTGTATATAGTAGTTCTTTTAGGTATTTGATTTCAAGTTCAAGTGGGACATTCGGTCTACAACAAAAGCAAAGGGCCTACCATAGAAAAACTCCAATAGGCAATGAGCACTTGATTAACAAAGATCTATAAATTACGTTTGTTATGTTTACCTGTTCTAGCATTGTGTTGACTTTTCGTTCCTCATCTGCTTCAGCTCTTTTTCTTCCAGCCACGACCTGTCGCATCTCCTCTCTCTCCTTCTCGTTACGTTCTTTTTCGCGGCGTAATTTCTCATTTGTCGTACGCAACTTGGCGTGAGCATCACGGAGTTCGAGTAAATCACACTGAACCTGGACGTACAAAGTTACATCATTATTCATTACCAAAAGATCTAACTATCAAGTAGAAGGGCAATGAAAGATGTTAAACCGTAGAATCTCTTTAGTAAATTTCTCTTCAGTACTTTTTTTTTATATATATTGGCTTTTAACAACGCACTGTGATGATAGAGAAGATTTATTGGCGTCGGATGGATGATTAATGAGATGATGGGATGACGAGATGAAGGTTCTTGGGTAAAATGTGAAGGATAGTGGGAAGGAAGCGATCACGGCCGACTTACTGTAGGAACCATCCCGGCATTAGCCTATACTACAGAGGGAAACCATGAGAAACCCCTGTAAAGATGGTCAGAGGCGGGGATCGAACTGGGCTCGAAATTACCCTCGCCTCCCGGATCACACGGGCTGCATGTGCCGTTCTCTTTAGTGCATTTATATTTTATTACCACAGTAATTTTCATTTTTTGATCCCATCTACATGTTGCCTAAAGTTGATTAAACATTCTAATAAAGTTTTTCACTGCAGTGAGTTTTTTCAGTCTAGTCCCCTGAAAAACGTATTAAAGAGGTTCCAAAGTATACAACTTTCAATCATTAAATTGATTCATCTTTATATACATGACAAAATCAATGTATGTTTGTGGGTGGCAGGTATAATAGGTTAGAAAGCATATCGTGTGCCTATCTATCGCTCAAGTCATAGCTTGCGTTCAAGAGGTTTGATGTTTTCGAAGCGGGATGATCAAGCTTAGACATTCAAACGAGTAAGGCAAATATGCAGGCACAATATGTTTGTTTTTGAGCAAAGTATGGTTGTAAAAAGACAATTGAAGATAACATGAGGTAACCAAGCTTGTCATTACTCACTTTACATGATAAGCTCATATGACCAAAACAATTTAGCACAAAATATAACATCTTGAATACTTTGGTAATTGGTCCACAGTCAGCAATTTACTCTTCACCTGACTTACAGTTATCGACTCACAGTATTGTTTAATGATGCAATATGTATAGCACACATTTTAAAAAAGGTATATTTATGAACGTGAATTACAGGTGTATAGGCCTACTCTTGCTTTACTATGTCTATTGTTTCACTTTTGTACAGTACAAACTTCAATGACCTGTTAGCATAACCTTACATTTTTCACTGTTCTACTTTTCTACACACAATGTACTTCCTTATATTCCAGCATAAATATTGATAGTTGAATCATCTTCCCCAGGTAAAATTTTTACTTCGTCCACATCACTACTATAGTCGTAATCCAAATACTGATGCAACATTGCTGGAATATGTTGAATTTTAATACATGTTGAACATTTCAATTTCGTGTCAATTTATGTAAGGTTTACTATAAATTAAGGTATATAAAATGCAGACTCTTAATTATTTGGAAGTTTAGGTAGTTCATTGTATTATTATTATGCATTCATTTTTACAGTACTGGTCAAGGTTAGTATGTACTTTACTAACCTTGAGTACTGGTATATATTCAATTTAATTTTTGGTTTATATAATAATATCTTTTTTTTTTAATATGGAAGGAGGGTATTCCAAGAAGATGTAAACTAATGATTTACAAGTGTTACTATCTACCCATCCTAACAACGGTGCAGTAACATGGCCAATGGGGGGGAAAGAGGAAGCAGACATCCAAGCAGCGCACATGAAGTTCTTGAGAGGGGTGGGGGCAGTGACTAAGCTAGACAAGATCAGGAGTGAGAAGATTAGGGAGGACCTGGGAGTGGAGAAGTTGAGTTGGAAGTTGGGTCGAGAAAGATAAAGGTGGTTTGGACATATGAAAAGAATGGGAGAAAATAGAATCCCGAGAAGAGAATTTGAAAAGGGTAGGGATATGAGGGAAAGAAAAGTGGGTCGTCCAAGAGCTAGGTGGATTGATAGCGTTGAAGGAGATGTTCAAGAGAGAAATGAAGAGTGGGAGAGAGTAGAAAGAGAGAAATGGTGGGAAAACAGAGAAAGATGGAAGGAATTGGTGGAGCGGCAACAGGAGGAAGAAGACTGCGAAGAAGCTGGAGAAGCAGAGTACGGGCAAGAAGACGGAATGGCTCACCGTCTTCGACATCCCAGGCAGCCCTAGAAACGACGGTGGAGTCACCTTCACCCCCCAAACCCGACATCGTTGGATGGGGAGATCGAAATCGATATATATATATAATAATAGATTTTATTTTATTTCAAAATGAATAATTAAATATACTTCACTTATATTATCATTATTATTGTATTGTTATTATATATTATTATTCTTATACATGTACACTTGACCGCACAAAACGTGGGATTGACTTTCCAAGTCCGTCAGTCAACGTTTATTTCTTGTGTAGTAGAGGGTTATGGACCAGTTTCTGCTACCAGCTGATTGGTTGATTGCATTATTGTTGACATACTACATACTGCCCCTACACGTGCTTTTTACAAGTGCGATACTCGATTTTGTTTATAATATTTCCAAGTTGAAACCTGATTTCCCGTAGAACCAACTCGATATTTGCTGACTCACTTGATATTTCATCTGCAGGAACGAGAAGTATAATTCCATATAGATTTTGAGCTATTGTTCTCCGTTAACAGTTATTCGACATTGAACAAAAATCACCCTAATCAGTCGTTTCAGATGGTGCATATAGAACGTATATAAATGGCAGATAATTGTAAAGTTTTACATCTTAATGTAATATTTTGCCCGACTTTTCATATCACAACTGCCATGCTGATAATGTAGTTTCTTTTTGGTCAGTCATTGACATCTGCTGCTTCAAGTTTTGTTTTTTAGGGATCTTAAGTATTCTGATGAAGAAAATCACCAAATAAGAAATAAATTGAACATTTGAATTAACCTTCTAACATTCAAATTTAATCGCTAGAATTGTTTTCTGAAATGAATGAGTCAATAGTTTGTTTCACGCGGCTCATCTCAGAATATTTCACCACCATCAAAATGTGTTGGTCAATTTTTTTTTTTAAATTAAAAATGATGATTTTCATCCTTCTGTTATTTTCATTTGATCCTATTTTCATGACTCTGAATGATGTATAATGGATGGAAATATGATAATGCGTCCGGAATAATTCTTTGGTTTATCCATTTCGAATGTGAAACATCCCAAAACATTATGAGAAAGTCAAATAAAAACTTCGATTTCATGTAGAGTGTGTGAATCGTTCATTCATTACGTTATATGCCTATATACATGAACGAATCAACGTTAGATCTGGATTCAGTATTCACCATGAACTAAATTGCTTGAAAACCAAATTTCAACCCTGATTCAAAAAAAGAAAATGATATTAATGTGGAGGAAATTGAAAAATTGAAAAGAACAGTGATTGATTGGTTTTATTTGTTTCACATGGGATATATCAAACCGTAAATGATATATCCCAATGAAAATGATTATTTTTTGGAATTACCAAAGATATTATCAAGTTTGAACCATGCGTGGACTGTTTTGAAACTGAAATGGATTCTTCTCCGAAATATCAGTGGTACTGTAATCACCGCAATAATAATTGAGTTTTATTCACACTTCAATACAAACTTGACATTTCTCATAATAGCAAAATAAGTTCACCTAATTTACTATAATTGGCTAAATTTAGTTCAATTCTACTATGATGGTGATGTTTGGGAATGGGATGAAATGGTTTTCTTACCATTCACTACTATCTGTGAAGAAAGCGCAAACAAAAAGAAACAAATAAACTGCAACGAACAACATATTTGCGTCGATAGATTGCAGACGTAAAATATTGGGCTTCCTCCTCGAACCAAAGATATACCTCAAAGAAAGTACCGGTTTATATATGATCCGTGATTACGCACATTAGGCCCATGACATTCATAAAAGGATAATACCAAAACTGGCTCATTTTCAAAATGAATCTGAGAAAAGCTGAATGAAATCTAAAAATATCAGGCCGTTGACAGGTGGTAATAGTCTATTGGATACAATCTACATTTCAACAACTCAATCAACGCTACAGGTTATTAATGTTGACACTTTTTTGATCTGTCACAAGAAAGCAAGAGAGGAGAGGTTCATCCAAGAAATCGTATATTGGTGCAGTCAATTGTGTGGAACATCATAGAAGGATGTAGGCCTATAATGTTACTAAAACCAAACGGGATATTATTGATAAATTGAATACTTCATGAATCAATTTAATATTACATATTGCCACACGTTTACTTGATCACGAGAAACGCAACTAATATGATCAATGGAAAGTATGCACATTGTCTTGCATAAGTCTGACAAGAAATGCACTGAAGAAATTGACAGATTTGTCTATAAAAGTGAATGATCGAAACAATGTAAGAATGGAAGTCAAAATATGTGATGCAAATATTGTTAAATATAGATGAAAACAAAAATTATCTTAGACAACGAAATTTTTGAAAATCGGAAATAAAATCTGATGTGATATACATAACAATAAGAGCTGAAATTTGTGATATGAAGACATATTTTTATAATAATTCAATTGGCCTGATAGAATAATTTTCTAATTAGATCTCATAATTTTATATTCAGTATAACGAATACAAGGCAGGAGAGGAGGGAGGAATCGATTGTGTTCAATATCATAAGAATAAATTAGAATAAATATCTACTACATTAACTACGATACTTCCAATGAGAAGTTACTGGAAGAATATCAAGGCTATACGCAATGTTTGGTGGTTTCTCACTGTTGCCTTGGTATAATTATGCTGGTAGTGGTATGGTTCCTACAATACAGGCCACGACCGCTACCTTCTCACTATCCCGTTATTTCATTTATCATTCATCCGACGTCAATAGATCTTGGTTATCACTACAGTGCGTTGATGTTAATATGAATTAATTAATTGAAATGAGTAATCGAGGTAGATAAACCATGCGGTCAACCTATAAAATCACATAATATTTTTCAATGCAAATATCATCATTTTTCATTGGGGTGAAGTATATTCATGTAGAAGATAACGACAAAAATTAAAAAAACAACATAGGTCGATCTCGACGTGACAAATGCATTGTTCAAAACAATTACTGAACCAGTGAATCCTGCTCGCACCTCATAGTGAACAGAAAAGTATTAACTTTATTGTAAAGTAAATGTAATGTTCTGTACTAAACATTGGTTCAATGTGAATAGCTTTAAAGCGTAAATACTGGACTTGGGAACAAAAATATTACGGAATGTTATTTTCAAAAAATCAGTTCTGATGGAGAGCTCAAAATTACTCGAACCAAAATCAACGAATTCAACCCCCAAAGATGTGAATAAATAAAAAAGAAATGAAATGTGTTATAGCTGTTCTTCATTTAGGGTGAGATCCATTTTCTCAGGAAGGAACTGAGGAAACAAAAGTAGGGACAAATACCGGTATATCGTTCGATTCAGCACATTTCACTCAATTATTCCTAATATGATACTTTTAAAAAATGTCATCCATAGGCGCCATGGCGCTTTGAAAGTGAGCGCCGTCAGTTTTTGAAGTTGCAGATCACAACATTCAAAATGACACGCCAAATTCGCAGAATCAACTCTCATACGTTCTTTTCATTTTTGCAAAGATTTCCACTGGGTCTGATTGTGATTACAATTTCTTTGTAGCATATATAGACAAACTGCATGGACATAATATTAGGATAAAACCCAGTC
This sequence comes from Brachyptera putata, assembly GCA_907164805.1. NCBI lineage: Eukaryota > Metazoa > Arthropoda > Insecta > Plecoptera > Taeniopterygidae > Brachyptera > Brachyptera putata. The sequence continues at coordinate 32,818,144 of OU015463.1, read as the reverse complement.
TATACGCTGTATTCCATCATCGTCAGTCGACAGCTCAACCTTTGGACACCACGTGATATGCTTCTCTTGTCATCGTATTCAACCCTTATCAGCCAATCACAGGGCTGTAAAAACCAGTCTGAAATGCGATACTACCTGTTCGAATAGCATTGACTTGGGGACTTAGAAATAAAATCCCATTTTTTGTGCTGTTAAGTGTACATCTGTCTGTTGAATTTATTATTTGTCAATGTCGATTAGCTGGCCCGCACAACGGTATCATCCTTATGCGGGCAGGCTTCACACATCTAAATGTTTATTATTATTTTGTAATTTTGTGTTGTTGTGTGAATAAAATGTATAACAATATTCAAATTGAAAAAATAATGAGATAGACTGCACAATACAAACAAGTTGGTTTTCAGCTTTTCACTCTTCACAGCTAAACACTAACGTAGATATTTCTGGTAAAACAACTAGGCCCTATGCAAGTGTCAGTTATTGCATAGTCGACGGTTTTACGGGCGGAGCAGAGCATTGGTCACATGTGCAGTCCAAAGCATTCAAGACGATGTAGATAAGCCAAAGATACAATTAGAGAGGACAAAATGAAACTTAAAAATGCTATACAATCTGGGAATCATCTTCAAAATATGGGGTTTTCACTACAGGCACCTTTAATCAAAAAACAAATAGTAGTAGGTACAACCTTGGATTACAGCTGCTGTAACGATAGCTATAATCCAAGGTACAGTACTATAACGTAGAGGTTTTAATAATATCCTTTGCTTTCCTTCAAAGAGAAGAGTATCATCATTTTATTACAACACACATCAGTTAGCAGACGTTCGAGCTGAATTCAGCAATGTTAAGCATTAAATCTATTCTGCGGGATCCCCAAGCCTTAACTACTAAGCTAGACTACACCTATAACATTATTCGTCTTGCCCAATTCTCTCCACATATAAAAAAGTGATGAATGACTGGTTTTAGACATACCTCCGTAACTTTCTTTCGATTCTCCTCCTGTTCCTCTTCTGTAGTTTTCTTCAACTGATCATGCCTTCTCTTAGCCTCTAGTCGCTCCTTGTCTCTCTCCCGTTCCACCTCAAATAGTGTCTGTCGCAGGTCCCGTGCCAAAGTTGAAGTCTCCTGAAGAAGCCTGTGCTGTTCTTCACGTTCCTTTTGCCAAGCCAATTCCATTCGGGTACGCATACCAGGTATTTTCGTGCGTCCGCTCGATAAAATGCGGTCTTCTTCCAGCTAGACAATAACAGTAGCGTAAACTTCTTACATTTTGTTATGTTTCACGTGGTTCTACAGGCTTTGTTATGATAATATGAAAATGCCAATTGATTCCCACGTTTTTTAATTTGGCATACCAGTAGCGGTAAGTAGGAGCTTGATGAAAGCAACCCGGTCCTATCTCCTCCTTTCATGAAGTTCCTTCAACATACTGGTACTGTACTCAAGTTACTTTACAGAGGTAAGAGGAACAAAATTAATTTCCTTTGAAGGAAGATAATTTTTTGGGCAACTTGTAAGTTCCTTTTAGTGAGTAACTGTAACGGCAATTAGGCCTAGCCCTTTTTTGATCGAGTAACTGTAACTAGTTCTTTTATTTGAGGAACTTGCACAATACTGCATTCCGAGAACATTTTGAAAACTGAACGTACAGCTATCAAATCTCTTGACTGAATTGTAAATAATTACCAACCTCATTTACTCGTGATTGCATTTCCGAAACCTTCACTTCCCAGGCCGACCTTTCGGAAACAAGCTCAGTTTTAAGCTTTGAAGCTTCCAGTCTGGCCTCGGACAGTTCATCTTCCATGCAACTGATTTGCTGATCCAATGACGCCAACTTTGTGCGTGTTTCTTCAGACTGAAAAAGCAAGATTAAACAAAATTACTAAGAAGTTGCTGTAGGCTTACTAGTACCGGGTATAGTAATTTTAATAATTAGAGTAGCCTGGCCTAGGCAACCTATTTTTTCTCTATATTTTTCACAGATATTGGTAGGGGTGTGCGAGTTTGAGAATTGAGAGTCGAGTTCGAGTTTGAGAGAAAATCGCGAGTTTCAAGTTCGAAAAAAAAATCCATTGGAAGGCCTTATCAAGTATTGAGTTTTTAATTGGTTTTGAGTGAAGTACAAATTACTATCGAGCTGTACATTTAGTAGGCTTATACACCACCCAATTACTAAAATGAAAAACATGTCTTTGACCGATGCTAGGCCGAGATTCCAATATCAGTAGCGACTTCTGGATCATAAAATTCGGGAAAAATCACGTTTCATATTTGGAAAAAACTCTAGGGCCTACACTAGGTAGGTCTATAAACACATTTTACCTCATCATAACTAGCAGACGACGTTCTACCATCCTTTACTTTCCCTGGCGAAGCTTTCAGATCGGCAATGGTTTTTTGTGCACCTTCTAACATATGTCTAAAAGTGTCACGTTCTCGTTTGAAGCGCCCAACTTGAGCTTGAAGTGATTGTATTTCTTCTCCAATCAATACAACTCTGCCATCGTAGCGAAGTTTTAGCTGAGCTACTTCCGCTTTGCGACTCTTTTCCTCTTGGAATAACCTGAGAATATTAATAACATCAACACACAATTATTAACATTGATAAGATTGAGGATTTATGGATGAGTGCAAGGTTAGGTTGACACTGATATTGAAGGTGGCACTGTATACTTGAGAGAACTAAATATTCATATGCACTGGTGAATACTACAGGAAATAATAGCAAGTAAGTTTGCAAGTATTAAGTCAGGTAGGCCTTCCTCAGCCTTATATACTAGCCTATACTAGCGACTAGCATTATATACTTATATACTAGTTGACAATTGACAGGTGACGTCTTGCCGCGAACAATGACATACATTTGGTGCGCGCATGCACAGAGCATGGCACACCAGCCTCCTGTCACATAGTGTACCCTACGGCTTTTGGTGGAACAAGCAGCACCTACCAGCCGAAATAGCTTCGTTACAAGACCTCTCCTATTCTAGACCGTGCTAGCCCTAAATAATGAGGAATACCAAATGCAGGATTCCCCATACAGGATTATTATAGATCTATTTGGGCAACATAACTATGATCGGAAATCCAAACCTTTGTTTTCGATTCTGGTATAAGTTTGTTCAGGTAAACTTCATTTTGATGTATGAGCATTGGATTTGTATTGTACATTTCACATACATAGACCTATATGTCCCCACATGCATCACCTTCTGTGCATTATTATATCAATGACTATATGCAGATTATATTGATCAGTTTATATTAGGTCAAGATTTTTGGGTTAGGTTAAGTTGGTTAGGTTAAGTTGGTTAGGTTAGGTAGATTGGGTTGTTTCAATTTAATTTAGGTGAAGCAAAATTACAACAACAACAACAACACCCGATACGAGCTACGACAAAGTTGATAGATTCTGGCATTGATATCACTGAAACAAAATTATTAGTTCCACCGGTTTCACCTATGAGAAAATAAATATATGCTCTACATGCTTCCCTAAGTGCTTGCTGATTGCTTGCTTTAGGTGCTTGCCCACATTGCATATTGCTACCAAACTTCAGTTGTCAGTGAGGTACCGTAGTCAACTTGTTAAGCAAACCATAATCTTTCACTACCAGGCCAATTTCTAATAGGCCTAGGCCAACTCTTACTAGACCTACTCTACTACAACCCTCCATATCAATTATCATTGTAATTGCCAACGAATGTACCCTCATTTATTTGTATCTTTGTTTGCCAACAAAAGTGGCACCAGCCTCTCATGTGGCTCAAGTCAACTAACGCACTGCGATAGACACTGAAGTCAGGTCGAGCTTTGCTTAGAATCCCGTATTAGGCATGGGTTTTTGTAAACATCCTTTCACGTTAAATCACTTAACATCGCTTTCATTATCAGTTGCGCATTTGTACCCCATATTACCTAGCTGTTGGTGGGGTCATTAACCAGCATTAACAGAAAAAAAGAAAGTGGCACCTTCTAGGCCTACTATAACTCCAGTCCTGTCTCCCGCCCGAGTCCGCTTTGCAAAATGTACTCATTGACCTCCTATCAAGTCCACAGCTCTCTCAAGATGATTACATGAACTACGTGCTACCGCAGTGTGTTTTGTGACTTCGTTCCTGGGAATAGCCAACCCTGGCGGGTCTGCTATTCCCAAGAACCGTTTCGTGCACTTCGGCTATCGGCAAGACTCGAACAATAGATGTGTGAAGACAAGTTCCCGCGCGGGTCAGCTACTCCCACAACTTGGGTTGCACGTAGGGTCGTGGGAATAGACACTTTGTTATTACTATAAACTCAATGGCCTAGATAGACCTAGGCCAACTCAGTGGTTTGAGCCCGAGGTCAGCGACTACAAACATGCTAAGGCATGCGGCCCCGTCGCCCTCAGAGACGTTTAGTTTTCAACTCAATGCCCTAGACCTATTTTAGTATATGCCTGCAACTAGGCTATGCCACTGAGTAAATAAATTAGTACTTGTTCCTATGGCTAGCTAGGCCTGCCTAGGTCTCCATAAGGGGCTTATTACCATTTTATATAATATGCAGCCTATATGAGTGCCCTTGTTCGTCGGACTATCGAGTTGTCACACACTGCTGACGTTTATTATACTTCAAAAAGTTTCACTAAGTCACGTCAATGATTTTGTGAAGTTACAAATTCAATGGCCAGTCCTAGATAATTATCAATTTACGAGGAGATCAGTGGGTCCCAACAAACTTCGAGAAGACTGTCCATTAGGCTCAAAATCGCATTCGCCGAATTCGCCCATGCTGAAATGACAGCTACAGACACGGATCCATTATCTGTGCTACTGAGCGAGATTCCTTGGCTCACGGCCAAGGTCACTAGCGTCATTGGTAGCATTTTCCTATCGAAAATGTTTACATGGCCACGCCCTACTGATTTCTATCTTGAGTGCAAATAACAATTCTTCCATTTTTTGAATCTTTTTCACTCAATCAGTATAGGGGCCTATGAATTAAATCGAATCGAAAATAAGTAAGTATCAACGGCAATTGAATTTGAGTCTGTTTTGCTATCAGAAAATTGTGGTTTTGTTTGATTTTTTCAGTATTAATTTAATTAAGTGTTCAATTTCATTGTTCAGATTCGAAAGAATTTCCAGTAACAGAAGAAGACTGTCCAAAAGCACACTATGCTTTTTACATTATTCCAAGTGGATCCAACACCCACAGATTTTTAGGTTATAGGCACCGATCTCTAAATGTAGTTAAAGGGCAGATAGGCCTAGGTTACTTTTAGGCTAGTAGGCCTAGCCATTACAATGACCTTGCCAAGTTTTTTTATTTTTTTATTTTTGAAATTCTTGCAATTGCACATAAATGCGCGGCGGCAAGTTCCCTATCTATCCTATCTTATCGCCTCCCTAACCTTCTTACGGAATAGCTTCAACCCTATTTCATTCCCCTCAAATATACTTCTACTAAGCCCATTCCAATCCCTACCTGTCCTATTCAAGAAAGAGAACTTACCTAGCCGCCCCGGTGGCGAAGTCAATTATTTCTAGCGGTAGTAACTGAAGTCACCGTTGGGCGTGGGTTCGAGTCCCTCATAAGGCATGGCTTTTTGTAAACGTCCTTTCACCTATCATCACTTCAACGTTTCATTATCATCCGCTCATTCGTACCCCCGTGTAACCTAGCTGTTGGTGGGGTCGTTAAGCAACATTAAAAAAAAAAGAGAACTTACCGACATCTAGTCTAGCCCCCTATAAAATATATTAATACTCGAGCTCCCTCATACTTCTCTTATGTGATGATACTTGTCTCAAGTTCACGTTTCTCTCTTTACGATCATCAGTCACCCCAATCATCAAACAAACTACATTTTCAAAATTGTCAACAATGGGCTTCTATTGTACAATACAATTTATTATTATGGAACGTAGAATCTTCATGTCCTGACTCTGTGTAATTCGTGACTGAATATAATGAATTAATACGGTAATAGCTCACTTGTTCTTTGTTTCTTGAAGCTCTTTGTCAATTGCTGATGTATCAGCTGTCATGTTACGATGAATTTTGACAACTTTATCGAAGTCTTCCAACTTCCTCCTAAGTTCTTCATTCTGAAACATATTTTATATTTTTCATCTGTGGATGCAAAACACAAATAAGTTATACGTACGTACAGAGGTCCATTCAAATTGACTAAATATCTCCGTGGGCCACATTGTTTTTTCCATGCATCCATTCATTCATAATTTATATCAAGTTATTCCAACATTTTGATCTCAAAATAGCACATCGATTCAATAATATACAGGCGCAAAATATCCTCACTGTCAACACAATTTATTGTCTCTTTAGCGCTCCGGCAAGGACTCAGTTGTGCCCCCTCTAAGTCCAAGTGCGAAGTTGACATGAAGGAGATGGCAAGGTAAGTCTGGGAATGCTACGTCCTGCAGGGAAATTTTTCGAATATTTTCCCGTTCCATTACGATTCTGTGCGTTTTGTGAGCTACGTGGAATTTCTTGAATATTGATTCTTCAGTATGTTAGAAGGTTGCTCATTTGACTTAATGGCTGTTCCAAGTAAATAAAGAGTAAAACGAATTTTAAAATCTAAATATATGTGAATAAGAAAACATGTTCCTTCAGTAACGTTGTTGATACGAGACAGAATATTATTAAATTTTTATTTGATCTACCGTACACGACAGTTCGTATATGGTAAATATTTTTATCCATGTACTTTACAGTAACCCAGACTTTGAAACGCTGAAAATGCCCTTGCATGGACTGCGAGTATTTGATTTCCAAATATCAATCAGTAATATATTTCCTAAAATCCTTGGCTGGCCAAAAAAAAATAGCATTCTTGGGCCGTGGGTTTGTCACAACTGTGCTAAGATTGTAGAGAAGCCACTGTTTGACTTTGCCACAAAAAAAAGATCTATTATTATTATTATTATTATTATTATTATTACTAATTCTGAAAGGAATGTTCTTGTGGCAGTGAAAAACATTTGAAGAAAAAAGTAAATACCAGTAAACGAAAAAGTTCACGAGAAAGTTTCGTAGGCCCACGATGATTAAAAAATATAACTTCCACTTACCATTCGTCACCTCTATTTCAAAGGATGATTTTCTTGAATTCTTGCAAATTTGTAATTGAAGAAAAGGAAAATACAAAAAGGGTTTACACTAATTGGTATGCATGATTTGAAATCTAGGTACAATACATCGTACTGGTACTCGTGTTTGGTCATCCAATTTCTATGAAAGATTATTTTGTATTTATTTCTATTCAACATAAGTTTCAATAATTTAATTGATTACTATACCGTTATTATTTATCAAACATGTTTCAAGTTTAAATACAAACATTTATTTTTGCTTATCCATTTTGTCTTCAAAATTATTGTTAAAATTCACTGTGCAACAGGAGATAATATAAAAAGAATCCAAGGCCAAAGTCTAAGATGCTTACTGTTAAACATAGGCATGCATAGTGAGTGTCTCAGTGATGTTTTACAGTTCCGTCTATTGTTAGTTTTGTATTAATCAAAGAGTTATTTAAGTTACCTCTTTTCTCATATAATCCATTTGGTCGGAAATTACTTCAGACTCTTTTCTCATTTGTTCCATCTCGGACGTTTTGCTTTCTACCATGTTCTTCAGTCTGCTTGCTGCATGCTCGTCATTTCTCGATGCTCTCTCTTCAAATTCTTTCATGCGATCCTAGAAATATGAACATTACAGTACAAGTGTCCGTGTTGTGTTATTACTTATTACACTATTATATTACACTATAATTATTACACTATACTAGCTTGAGTCCCCGAAACACGGGTCAACATAACCGCTCCCTCGCGTACGTCGTATTACGTTGACACATAGCCACTCGGCCATGCCGAATGATTTTCCAGTACTGCGGTCAAAACCAAACAACGCAATTTGCTACCCACCCGAGGGCCCCCCGAAAGTGACCCCGCCGTTGACCCGAGCCACTCGTCGCGTCCAGGACAGTGCGACTGAGTGCCCCATGCCCTCCCGTCTCCCCTAGCCTCCCTATAACTCACACCCCTACGCACTGCTTCCAGCTGCAGCATTTGCGCGGCAGGACTCTTGCATGGGATTGAATCTTCTAGAATAACACAGATCCCCTAACACGACCGACCCCTCCGCCCCCTTGCCCTTCCGTTCTCCTATAGAATGTTCTAGAATGTTTTAGAACCAGCGTGACCGCCAGACGGACAGATGCACAGATCAGCGAAACTCGATGGATAATATTACACTCATTACTCTAATAGAAATCATGTTATTACAACCAGATGCACAGATCAGCGAAACTCGATGGATAATATTACACTCATTACTCTAATAGAAATCATGTTATTACAACCCCGTTCTATGCTAAAGGTCCATTCATAATAGTTTTAAATTTTTAATTACTGTTTCAGTCTTAGTCCTGGTCTTGGTCCTCCAAGTTGATCATAGAAAATGTATGCCATGGTTTTCACCTGTTGTAATTTTAGTTTTGGTCTTGAACTAGTCTTACAATCTAGTCCTGAAAATATTTTTGTAATCAATGTAGTATATTCTCGCATTTTACGAATTTCAAGCGATCTTAGTACAAAATTGGTATGCCTTTAATTTTCATATTGTAATCAGAATTTTCCTAAAGAAAATCAATAGACACTTTTGCCAATGTCTCGTGTTCCACAGCCAGGCATAATCACAGATTCGTATTATTCGGTACCGGGACTCTGGAAAATTCCGAGATGTGTTTGAATAGTGAATTAGTCAAAATTGTTATACAACAAGATATAAAATGGATTTCGATAACTTTTGTAAATTACAAAAGTATCTTATTCAAAATAAATACGTAATTATATTTTTCAAATTATAAAAATCATCAGCTATTGGGTCAGTTTTATTTATACTGAAGTTGTTCCACTGGATATTAATCATCGTTTGGGTTAATTTAAATCTCGTATGGAAATAAAATGTTGAAATTAAATAACAGTATGAACGCAGCAAAAATTATTAGCAGGTGACCGGCCCATTTTAATATCATTTCACCAAAAAGCTCACCGGGCATTGCCCGATGGCCCAGTCCGGCACTGTCCATAACATAATTCTGATAACTCTAATACGTCACATAGAACTAGACTCTAAAAATCCGTCACTATTCGAATATCATTTCATAAATGTATATAATTTTGTTATAGGCCTAACCATTTGTCAATATTATATAATGGAGGTATTTCATAACCTTCTACTTGTACTTGGAAGAAAAACTTCATATTTACATGAAAAGATGACGTGTTGTAATAATTCAATTCATATATCTAGTATAATATACTACAACATTATTAACGCTATTTATTCAGTGCACGAACCAAGTGTTATGTTATGTGCCATTGGTCTCCATTTAATTCTTGTTTTACAATAAAGCTGTTCCAACTTTTTACCTGTAAGTCAAGCTTCTCTTTGATCCAAGCATCTTGTTTCTCGCTGTACGTTTCCCTCAGTGATCTCAGATCACTCTCAGTAGACGAGTGCTCTCGTTTGGCAGCCTGAAGTTGCCTAAAACAGATCCGAGTATCATGACAGTGGAAAATGTATTGAATGAAAAACACCTATAAACACATTATTTCACTATTATCTCAATAGAGTATTTAGTCATTTCAATCTATTGAATCATTTGTATGAATTTCACTTACTTCTGTATTGCTTCTTTATCCATTACAAGTTGAGCTTTAGTTACCACATGTTCTTCTTCTAGAATTTCGTATTTGGAAGTTAGATCTTCATATGCGTGTCTTTCCGAGTTCAATTCTTGTTCGAGTTCTGTAAGGAATACCGTGCCCCGTGATGAACACGCATTTTTGTATAAAGTATTTTGTGAGCAATGAAACTTGATTAGTTCCAATTTTGCAAAGTTATTAGCCCATTTGTATGTGAAGATAATTGTATAGTGTATACTTACTGTCTAATTTGGCTTGAAATTCCTCAGATACCTTTTTATTGGATACACCATTAGAACTCTCCAGTGATCTTAATTTCGTTTTTAAACTTGACAATTCTTGTTCCTTATTTTTCGTCTCCTTCTCCTGAGTTACTTTCATTCTTTCTGTCTTTTTCCTTTCAGCCTAAAATTATAAGGAGTGAAATCACATTTATTGTATGTTTCCTAGTACAAGTCATAATGCTCAAAATGAATTAATCTCTTATTACTGGCAAAAACTAATGTAAGAGTACCGGTACAGTGTATCATGATAAATTATCCTTTCATAAACATACATCAAAATGTTCAATAGTAATTTACGAATTGTTATGAATTGCACAATTATTCTTATGCAAAACCAACCTGTAGGTCCATCTCCAATTCAGAAGCCTTATTTTGTAAATCTGTATTAGCCTTATTCAGCTCCAATTCCGTTCTCTTCAATTTATCTTCGTTTACTTTTGAGCCCTTTTCCATCTGAAAGATAATGAACAATATATCATCATACCCAAGGCTTATGTTAGATGGGCTATTCATACACCTCTTGAACAAATAACGAGTGATTCTATTGGAAATAAAATGCTTGAAACACAGAAGGATTCAAGGACGAGGATGGTAGAGAAATGTATAGAGTAGTGTATACTGATTGCCGTCATTCACACAGTATCGGCACCATTCGCGTATTCATACTTCAAGATTGTGCGAACAAAGCATGTACATATGGAATAAATGATGTTGAACAAAATCAAATCTTACTTTATCTAATTTGTCATTTAGTTCTCTGAGTTGGTTGTTGCTTGTATCTAACTCTTCGCGCAATTTAGTTAGCTCTCTTTTCTCTGCCGAACCCGCTTTCACACTAGCATCTGTTGCTCTCTCTCTCTCCTCCCGAACGCTTGCCTCCTGCAAATGCACACACAAATTCAACGAAATTCAAGATTGATAGAAAATATTAGTGATTACCGTACGACATTATTTATTATTTAGATTCTGTCTGTCTTTATGAAAGCTATGATCCATGTCCATCTCAAACAATCATTTTATATATTCAAACACGTGATTACATTGATCCAATTGGAAAATTATATCACTAATAATTATATGATAGAATAAAAAAATATGTTCTGTTAAAATTCTGGTCGATTATATTTGGGAGCATGACTCCTCATAAAGACAGCTAGCTATATAAAACTAATGATTGAAACAAGAAATATATCTTGAGGAAAAGGTTGGATATAATTTCACTCGAAAACCTTTTTCTCTTTATTTTTATACAAACAGTGTACCGGTATGTTATATTCTTTGTAACGCTCTCTCCCCAAAAACTACTTTCCCTTATAGGCCTAACACTTTATCAATGTAGCCCCCCCCCCCCCGGTGGCTAAGTCAATTATCGCTAGCGGTAGTAACTGAAGTCACCGTTGGGCGTGGGTTCGAGTCCCGCATAAGGCATGGGTTTTTGTAAAACGTCCTTTCATCTATCATCTCTTCATCGTTTCATTATCATCCGCTCATTCGTACCCCCGTATAACCTAGCTGTTGGTGGGGTCGTTAAGCAACATTAACAACTTAACTTTATCAATGTATCTGGAAAAATATTATCAAAACAGGTATGTGAGAGACGTGCATAAATGGTTTATATAGTTGTTGCTTTTAAGTACATTCACGAGAAACTCGGTGATATTAGTTTGAATAATATGTTTCCAATTATTTGCCGATGATAATTGTTTGCTTGGTGATCCCCAAATGCTAGATCATTTGAGTGTATGAATTATTCGATCTTACCAGCGTTTGTATTTGAGTATTCTTGGTGGCCAACTCAGCATCCATGACATCTGTCCTCTTCAGTAGATCCGTTATGTGTTCTTGCAGCGCATCACGTTCTGACGTTAACTGACTGGACTGTTCTTCATTAACACGAACCTTTTCACGTTCCTCCGCCAACTGAGGGTTTCAGTAACAGTATGAATGGTAATATATGAACAAGATAAAGCGTTATATTTATATACAAATTTATGTGGGCTTTCAAAAGTATTATGCTGTATGATATTCGGATTAGTCTCGGATTAGTCTTGTGTGGTTCAAATATTATACATTTTATTTAAAACGACGTTTCGAGACAAATGACATTGCTCATTATCAAGTAACAATTAAAAATGAAAAAATGTCTAGCTTACCAATATAACGTAGAACTTGAAATTAAATTGTGAAACAAATTTCCATTACTGAAATGCTAACAAAGCCATAAGGTACTGATAATGAAAACAATTTAAATACTTAATCTGGGTTTTTTTGTGCCTTGTTGACTGCATAATATAGGCTACTGTTGCAATCTTTAGAGTCAAAGTCTTTACAATTGTGCATTAATAGTATGTTCATCCTAATTGTACGTAGCAATTGTGTGGGACAACATACAGCAGGGTATTTTATATATTTTGAACAAGCTCAAACCATATCAAAAGAAGATCTCTCATTACCTAAGACTTATAACAGAGGCCATTGAAATCAAGATGAGACCTGAGATAATGCTAGCCTAAGGCTAGCATTCAATTGGAATACTGACCTATCCCCCTTTTTGAGAAAGCATTCTAACATCAAGGATAAGATGCCAGGGATAGAAATAGGAATGAATGTTTTAAAAACTCCCTTAAGAGATCAAGTTCTAAGTACAAATGGGCCTGTAACTAGATGTGTGAGGAAAAATGTTGGAAAAGATTCTCATTTTATGTCATTGGATACTGTTCACATGTTATTGTTATTACATTGTCAATACAGTATTACAGTTGGTTCAAACATGAAACTGTTACCTGTTTCTCAAGTGAAGTAGATTTAGTTTTATTCATGGATGTTGATATTTCAATTTTCTTCAGTTTTTCTTCACTTTCTTTAATTTTCTTTTCCATCTCAGTCATCTTTTTCGTTTTCTCTAAAACATCTTTTTGCAATTTATTTTTCTCTACTTCAATCTTTTGTAGGGACTCGACTTGTTTCCTAAACGAGGCACACTGTCTTCGTTCTTCTTCTAATTCATTCTTCAGACCATCGACCTTATGAATATATACCGGCAATTCATCTTGTTTAGCAACTGCTGAGTCTATTGGAAGAGAACAAAAAATGATTTTAATTATTTAGATTCATAGTGTTTACAGAATGATGTTTCACAAGTGTTTAGTCGAATGAGTGAAGTGAAGAAAATGTAGGTTTTTATTGTTTATGATTTTCTATGGGTCGTGAACTATTCTCCAATTTAATCATGTTCTAGCTTATTACTAGCGTTCTAACGTTCTACTAGCATTGTTCTAGCATTTTCTGTCAGTATAATTCTTTTATTTTTGTCACTGATTCTATTTAAAATTAGAGAATACATTGCTAGTATCATCTGAAAAATGTGTTCGTCATAATGCTATAACAACCAACCATTAAATTCAATGTAGTTTTGAACAAAACAATCCTCATCAATGTACACCTGACATGAAGTGGTTTTTACTTGACAATGGTTCTTATAACATTTTCCTTTTGTCTGTATCAATTGTATTTCATTAAAATGAACATTAGGATAAATAGGGACCTATTTCACCTTTTTCTGAAGTCAATTTTTCCACTGCCAGCCCAAGTTTCACCTTTTCGTATTTCATTTGTTCATTCTCCTCTTGAATCTTTCTCTTTTCGGTTTCTAGTCTGTGTTTCACTTCGTTCAGTTTCTTTATTTCTTCATCGTAGTTATTGCGTGACTCAACAATTTCTTTCTCCTTTTCTTCAAGTTTCTTTTTATCTGTAATAAATTAAATATGTTTGTAGTGTTGATAAAGATATTGACTAAATTTTCATATTCAATAGTTTATACATTTAAAAATCAATAAATTTGTTTATTCTTACTTTCATCGCTGATCTTCTTCTCTTTGGAAAACTTTTTCTTTTCTTTATCTGCTTTTTCATGTTCATCTTTCAACTCTTGTGTTAAAGTTTCTACAATTGCCTTGTTTGACTCGAGATCATTTTCCAATTTTTTTATTGTTTCTTTGAATCTTAGTTCTTCTTCAGGATCTTTAGCAGGCTTAGTTTCACCAACGAGTTTCTGTTTGTCAGTCTCTGACTTTTTCAGTGTAACCAAGACCTCACCTATTGGAACACACATGTTGAATAATAAGTGCTGTAAACTTTTTCTCACTACGTATATGTACTGTACATAACTAACGGTAATGTAATGCAAGAAAAGACACCGATAGACGGCTATTGTATAAAAAGAAAACAAAACTCACTTATTTCATTTTCCAACTCATCTACCATCTTTTTCATTTGTATTTTTGAAGTAAAATCAGTTGGTTTCTTAGGAGTTCTTGCTTTGTAGAATTTCACAACATCGGCAATAGAATCGTCTTTCAATCGTTTTAGTACTTCATTCAACTTCTCATTTTCACTTTCATATTTTGTCATCTCTAATTTTATCTTATCTATATCATCGGATTTCACTTTAACTTCTTTCTTCAGTTTGTTCAGCTCAACGGTTTCTTTCAATGATGAACTTTTCTTCTTTGGATCATTCAATTCATTCTCCTGTTCCTCTACTTTCCCTTTTAATTCATTGACCTTAAAAAAAATTGATCAGTCAAAGTATATACATAGTAGTGTAAGTGATCGAAAGTTCATTACAGTATTCATGAATCCCATGGTCCCTATCTCGAATGTTGAAGGTATGATTGAAACCGACATCAGGAAATAGCAATCTTGAAACAATACGTTGGCACATTTTTAAACTAAACAAATCACCTCTCTCTCTCTCTCTCTCTCTCTCTCTCTCTCTCTCTCTCTCTCTCTCTCTCTCTCTCTCTCTCTCTCTCTCTCTCTCTCTCTCTCTCTCTCTCTCTCTCTCTCTCTCTCTCTCTCTCTCTCTCTCTCTCTCTCTCTCTCTCTCTCTCTCTCTCTCTGAGTTGAATTAAAATGATGATTAAATTAAACTGAGTTGAACTGAAATTCAACTGAGGTTTTGTGCAAACACAAAACCTCGGTTTAATTTCAACAATCATACGTAAAATGAATAATAACAACATTATCCACCCAAACCAAATATAATAATCTTATATAGATTCAATTCAATACAGAGCTAATTCCGAGCTAATGAAGCAATATCGAAACAAAGCCCACCTTATTTGTTGCTTCTGTAAGCTGAGTTTCTAATGCCGTTATCTTCTCTTGCATCGGTTTCATGCTGGTATCGAGAGCAGTTCCAGCTTCCTTGAGCGCTGATAGTTTCTTCGGTCCTCGATACATTTGAAGTCGTTTGTTTTCAGCCGATATTTTGTCATTATCTGCTTCAAGAGTTTGTGTTCGCGACCGTAGAATCGAGGCTTCTTGTTCTATAACCTGCAATTGTCTCTTCAAGTCGAGTGTTTGCTGATCACTACCCAAATCCAATGACCTGAAATATCACATTTTGTGAAAACATTGAACAAAGTAGAGTACTACGTCATCAACTAACATTGGAAAAGATATTCACATGAAATTGCAAATAGGCAACTTTACTGAGGTGAAATATAAAATAAAATATCTTATCGTGAGGTAATGATAAGAGATTTTGCATAGGCCTAATCGAATAGAAATATTTGCGTCCTGTTCCGAGAAAATCATTATATATTTCTGTGAGGCATGATAATCTGCTACCCCATACAATATTGAAATGATATAACTCGAATACAAATGGTTTGCTGTGAGTTCTTACTTGGTCTTTTGTATGGAACCCTTTGAGAACCTCTTTTGAGTGACAGCTAGCTCAGCATTGAGCCTTTCACAGTCTCTCTCTTTCTCAATCAGCTTCTTCCGTACCTCGGATAATTCTTCTTCCATCACCTGGAGCAAAGAACCACAATGTATCAGTATGGTATTCATTCTATATTACTTGCATATGAAATATGAAAATAAATGTGTGTGGATGCTAAACAAGACATAATACACTTGGATGTTGTCACTTTTGAAAGTTGAATAATTGTAAATAGTAAATACTCAATAAGGGTGATCTCAGTATAGTTATTGAGAGTAGTGAAAGGTTCATTTTCTTGATGAAGTTGACCAAAATATGCTGTGGAAGTTATTAACGTTCATTTTCTGTACATAATAAATGTCTTATTATAGAAAGTTAATATATGTGATAAATCCTAATAACTAATATTTTCAACATTTTTATGTTTTTGTTAGGCTTTTGATTGTTTTGCACATATTAAACTGATTCGATTATTTCGATAATTTTTTGCTTAACGACCCCACCAACTTCTAGGTTATTTGGGAATACAAATGAGCAGGTGATTATGAAACTATGGAGTGATGATAAGTGAAAGGACGTTCACAAAAAACCATGCCTTATGCAGGACTCGAACCCACGCCCAACGGTGACTCCAGTTTCTGAAGCGGTGCCTCAGCTGACTGAGCTACCGAGGGTGGCCACATATTAAATCAATAATCGTAATAGTAGAATACATATCTGTATGGTCATTATCTTAATTAATCACTAATGATGGGCATGGCTTATAAAGTTGGCCAACCAGGCATTTGAGTGATTTCCAAATCCCACATAATAAACAGCCCACTTGATTGCATGTTATTTTTCATATTGTTTTAAGTAGGGCAATCACTTGTTGTCAATTGTTGTACTTGATAAGTTTACATACATCTGTGTATAATAAGTACACCGTACCTTCATTTTCTGTTCGTGTAATGGACTGCTCTTCCCTGAGTCCGACGAAGACGAGTTCATTGAAAATACATTTTTACGAGTGGTTTTCAAGTTCAACTTGTCTTGTAAGTCTTTCATCTTTCTTTTCATGATATCACCCTCTTTTTCCATATCTTCCACTTTACGTCTCAGAACTGAAGCTTCCTAGAGAGTAAAACATCAGTTTCCTTCAAAATTTTGTTATGAAGCTTTGCTTCTTATTAAATGTATGACTTTTTAGAAAATTGTGGTGAATTCTATTGCAGCAATATTTTTAGATTAATTATCTCCCAAACAAAGTTGAATTGATTGCTTTGGAGATCAATAGGCAAGTGTATATATAATTATTTATATCTAGCTAACTATACAAAACCAAAGCTAAAATTAGATTATATTGAATAGTTAACTGGTTTGTTATGCCAAGATGAGAGAAAATTGTGTGTTCAAATGATGAATTGTAACATTTCTTTAAAGATGTAATTCTCAACGGCTGTATGGTTAAGCTTCACCTTCTAATTCAGTTATGGAAGATATTGGGTCATCAGTTCTTAAAAAAAGTCATCTTCACCTGCTCATTCAGTTCTAAAAGTAGTCGAAGCTCCGCTGGATCCTCTTCATCTGATATTCCTTCATCCTTATCAACTGGCGGTTCAGGAGTCAAACGTGCTGGACTTGGACTATGGCGTCTACCTTTATACATAAAACAGTCAATACATTATATTAGTTATAAACTATTATCCAACGTATTGAAACTCTACTTTAATTGCTTGTGGCAAATGGTGATTGTGATCTTTAGGTGTATAGGAGGAAAAAACATTGTGTTTTTTGGGAGACTCATTTGCAAGAAAATCTTACCAACATTTATTCTGTGGTTTGATTAAAATCTGTATTCCATTATATATTCATAAATTTTGTCAACTCATCTTGGTTATATGAAAATTTCAACTCAAAACACCAAATATGTTTCGATATAGGGGGTGGGGAATATGCTTGAGTTTACGTTAGGTATTTGAATTTACATATGTGTGTGAGTTGATGTAGCAGTATGACTGTATGAGATAGGGGAAAGTCGATCGGCATCTTCATATCGTGTGGATGCAAGTGTCCAGTATTAGAATGTGAATTTGAAAAACGATGATTCATATTGATACGTTAGAAAACAGGTAAGATATGAGCTGCTCACCAGTCACTAGTCAGTCAAGGGTCTGCCTTGGGAACTGAAGACGTCAAGTCAGGTGCGGGTTTGGGTTCCGTATAAGGCATGGGTTTTTGTAAACATCATGCATCATCATTGTATCACCCACTCAATCACATCACCAAATAGTGTAGTTGCTGTGATTGTCAATGAAAAATTAGTCCTCACGCCTAAGAACGTAATTTAAAGAGAGTTAGTTAGCAAAAACAAACCAAGAACTAGTGTTTTAGTGTATGGATTCAGATTTATTAATGCTATCAAATGTGGTTTAATACAGAAATAATATATTAGAGTGAAAATAAGAAAAACAGAAGAGGCATCTGAAAAATATTAAACAGGCGATTAAATAAAAGATAAAAGTAAAATTGTTCATGCGTAAGACAATTTACTTCACGGTTTGTAATTAGTAGTCTAATTCAGGTATTTTATAATTTGTCATCTCTAACAATTTTTTCAAAATCATCCTCAAATCAAAACGTTCACCATTCTTTTGTTAATTTTCTCAGCTAATAAAGTTTTTCACTTTCATTTAATCACCCTGATTGAGCATATTTGTGGCAATAATTCAATGACAAACAATTGAACGATAGCACTGCCAATACAAACTATCACTCATATAGGTTAATATTTTTCAATACCCTTCTTCAGTTAGGTGCAGCCGTAGAAAATGGTAGCTTACGGCATAGGCAGTAAGATAAAATTGGACAAAATTAATAGGAACTGGTTATTATTAAAGGGTCATGTTTGAATAAGTATTATTTTGTACATTGAACGTACTTCTAGCCTTCGTCGCCATTTTCTTCAGCTGCAACACTAATGACTCATTATCGTCCTCGACCCTGGACGCTTTCTTCCTCAATGTTTGGCCCTGTAATCAACGAAACAAAACCACAGATAATTCTAGCATTCCTCAAGTCAACATTTCTACAGCCACGATAGAGCCTTCTCTATTAGAGCATTACGGTGTTGTGGTATTTTGCATACCGATACTGATGGAAAATTATCATATTTAAGCAAAAATACAAAATGACACGATTGGAAGCTAAATTTTTCAAATATAGCAGAACTAAGACTGTAAAAGAATTTAGTCTGTTTGCAAGTATATATGAAAGAGTTTGAGATAGATAGTCCTGGATCAAGGCCAGTAAAATATATTGGTGAGTAGGTAGGATCGAGGAGCCACTTTTCTGTTCGGAACATTCCGGAAGTGAGAGTGTTTCCGAGAGTGCATGACGTCAGCTTGTGTCTGGGCTGCCTACCACGGGTTGTGTGTGGCTATTAAAATGCTGGTTAACGATTTGTGGTCAATTTGATTGGTTAGTCATAGTGAGTTCAAATTGGCGCCGGTTACATACACCAGCTGGCGTCAAGCGGCTCCCCCAGAAAATGAACGCTCCGTACAAGGATCGAGACAACCTAGTAAATATTGTTTGTCCTGGATGAGAATTTAGTTCTGAAAGAGCTTTAATAACAACCGAGAAAATTAGGAGAAACCTAATTCAGATTTTGGTAGTCCTAGAGTAAGTTGCCCAAGGTACCCAGTATGCATTTGTGGTAAAAGAACAGACTTCATAGAAATTAGTAGAAGCGATACTTTTCCATCAGAGTTGGTATAATGTGTTCATTTTGTGGAGTTATATTGAATGAAGCAACACAACTTTGTGAACATTCAACATTCCCTGCTGTTGTGTTACCTAGAGGCGTGAAGAGAGCACTCATAGGCGAGCTCTGATTACCAGCGGAAAACATGGATGCCATTGAGATTTGTACTTGTCGCATTGAACTAATCGAGCTAGGCAACGTCCAGTGGCACACGGTTTGAGTGGCTATGCTATGACTCGATTCCTCGGTTTCAATCATTTCGCCTTCCATACAATCATCTTCAATTATCTTCATCATCAATCTTCTCTCATTTATTTCTTTAAATTCACTATCAAAGATATCTGCTGAATCTTCAACAATAAATTGTTCATCCTTATCCAAATATTCTGGGTCATTTTCCCTTTCATTTTCTTCATTTTCTACCATCTCTGTTACGTTATTGCTCTCGCATTCTTTCAATAACAACTGCGTAGATTCCACACTTTTGTCTTCGATATCCACTGTCACTGATGATAATGTTTCCATATCAAGTACAGTGGCTTTTAGATCATTGATCTTATCACAAACCTCTGAATGTGTAGATTGAACTTCTAGTATTATTGCGTCAACAGTTTGAGATTGAGTATTGATAGAAATGTTTTGATCTATTATATCTTGAACTGTTGTTGTGGACGCTGTATATCTTTTATTCATGTCATTAGAATCACACTCGGCATTGTCAGTCTGCAAACTACCGGTACTCGTAGTGGTACTGATTGTTAAAGTCGAGTCCATACTATCCGTTTGAGATCCACTCGATGTCGTTACTACAGTTGTTGTCATCAAAACACTGTTCTCAATATCAGTTTGTGAACTATTTGAAGATGTGTTTGTCAAGGCAAAGTCAGCAGACTCTGTTTGTGAACCATCAGAAGTTGTCACTACACTAGTTTTACATTCGGTTTGAACACCCAAGTTGTTGGTAGCGAAAGGTTCGATTTGTACTGAACGAGTGTCTAGTGGTTTTACAAAGAAATCAGTTTGAGTTTGGTGTGTTTTTTGACGGACATTTTTCCCCTCATTTTCAAGGGAGTGAGACTTTTCAAGTATCATATTTTTACGATTGTCTGAATTATTTTCAAATATATCTTCAAGTTCAATAGGGTTCAATGTTTGTATGGCAGCTGATATCATTTCTTTCTTTGACGTCAACGTTGGATCCATCATGAACATTGGTTTTAGCGTAGAAAATGGTATATTAGGTAGACCTTGAACACTTGTTGAGAGATTTGGGTGCCATGGTGGGTTTGATACAAAGTTGTCACGAATTATTATCTTCGATTTGCGTCTTCTTTTCAACTGAATGGTACGTCAAGTGAATACAAAAATAAAATTAGTACATAATTGATTACATAAAGTATTATTTATTTCTATGTATTTGTAGTAAAATACTAGAGGAGTAATATGTATAAATGAAACAGACAATGGGTTTCAACTAGGCTGCATATACAACAGCTATAACAGTGTATCTGAAGCAGAAGTTGGCACAAAATGACATAACGTATGACTGATTAGAGTCACTGCAAAACTAAGAAATCATTTCGGAATTTACGTAACCACTAATGTAACTAGCATTTCCATAATAGATTACTAGAATCGGTATGACATTCACAGAGATATAGATGACGCTTGTTATTACTTTCATATTCACGGAAATTGATTAGTAAAATTGTCCACTTCCTCACAGATAAGGTTAGGTGGAAGATCGGTCAGCTGACTGAACCTCGCCCATTTTGACTGTACCAACGTTGTTGTTATACATGATAAATGAAGACTTTCAATCATTATTATTATTATCTTCATAGCTTAGGAATAATTGATGACCCTTACTGTGACTGCACCACCAACCAAATTAACACCCTCAATCGTATATTCTCTGATGATTCTCAAAATACAGATATTATAAATACGTTGAGAAGCAAATCAATGTCCCTCAAACGTCCTAAACCCTACTTTTCAAATTTACTAGCTTCAAATTCAATAGTTTTATTATTATTTGATAATATTAGTTTACTTTCGTACTACAAACAATCAAAGGTCAAGTTAACAAAGTGTTATAACATTGTAAAAACATCATCATATATAATGTTAAGCTAAAACATTATGAATGATAATTCCTATGTATAGGCATATTTGCAAAATCAATTAATGAAATTTTAACGAATTAAATAAGTGCTTGTGCTTGTGGAAAAGCCTGGCAGTAGGTCAGAAATGTATTTGGTAAACGTGGTACTGGTCATGTTTATAACGTGACTCATTTGATTGTACGCTTAGATAAATATGGTAAGAAAAATATAAATTAATATATATATATATACATACAGGGGCGTCGGAACGTTTTCAAAGTTAGGGGGGGCAAGCTCAACAATTGCGATCCGCGGAGGAAGAAAGTATGGGGTGCCACATATTCAATAACATTTGGGTATTTTTAAGGATAGAAGGAAAAAATACTGGAAATACCACGAGGGGGGGGGGGGAGGGATATCAGTTTGGAAAAGAAAATGCCATTCAAGAACAGTTGTACAAAGGCCAGTTAGCGCGAAGTCTGCGACCCGCGGGGGGCAAGGGAGGAAGGACCCCTTTGGGCCCCGCAGGGAATTTTTTTAAATTACCCCTTTTTTAACGCGATTTAACGTGTTTCAGTTAAGATTTAGATGACTAAATTAACTGTTTTGGAGAACTAGAGGTTGTTATCTGCCAATTATACTTATTGTAACTCCAGGGTCGTTCTGGCTCATTTTAGCGCCACGGGCAAGGACTCAATTATGAGCCCCAAAAACTGTATGCGCATAGTGAAAGTGAATACAAGTGAGGGAGGAATCAAGCCCCGCAGGGAGATTTTCGAAAATGTATCTTTTTAAATACGATTCTACGGGTTTGGGAACTACACGAAATTTCTGGAATTCATGAATTCTTTAGTGTGGTAAGAGCTAGTTTTGCTGAATGGCTGATCCAAGAAAATAAAACGCTAAATTAATCTATATCATGCGATAACAATGCTGTTCGAATAATAACATTCACTCCACCCAATAATGCATAAGTAAAATATAATATGATTTATGGAATATTATTAATAGAATGTTACAAATGTGCGCCGATAGCGTCCCTTGAATTTGACGCCTCTGGCAGTCACACTCTTTGCCCCCCCTCCCCTAGAAACGACCCTTATTGGAAGTTCCCTTTGTCCATTTCACTTTACTGTCATCGTTACGACTGTTGGAATTTTGGAAATTTACAAAATTTACAAAAATTGTAATGAATAATTTACATCTGGAAGAAGCATACTAGGGTTGTTTGTTGATTTCTTCTAACTCATAAACTACTTACCAGAGCTGTAATTTCGAAACAGTATATCAAACTCCTTTAAACACACCTTTTTAAATATGGTTCAACGTGTTTCAGATGAGATTTAGGTGCAAAAATCAATTTTCTCTTAAAACTGAAGGTGCCCATCTGATATTTGATTTTCTATGCAATGTGAAATATGAATCGATGTGCGATTTTATCTATCTATATAGGCCTACATCTTTCCTTCCTTCTCTTTTTTTTTCTTCCTTTCCTTCTTTCTTCCTTCTTTTTTTTGTCTTTTCGAATTGTGTCTTGCAAGACCTTTTTCTTGCCCCCCCTTGCCCCCCCTCGGCCAAAAGTTGGGGGGGGCATTGCACCCCCTGCCCCCCCCGGTTCCGACGCCAGTGTATACATACGTACATATATATGTATGGCGGCGGAACGTTTTGAGAGTTGGGGGGGGGGGCAAGCTCAACAATTGCGACCCGCGGAGGAAGGAAGTATGGGGTGCCATATTGAAAATACTGAAAATACCAAGATGTGGGGGGGGTCTCAGTTTGGAAAAGAAAATGGCATAAGAACAGTTGTACAAAGGCCAGTTAACGCGAAGCCTGCTACCCGCGGGGGACAAGGGAGGAAGGACCCCTTCTGGCCCCGCAGGGAATTTGTTTTAATTCCCCTTTTTTAACACGATTTAACGTGTTTCGGATAAGATTTAGATGACAAAATTAATTGTTTTGAAGAACTAGAGGTGCCCAACTGATATTTGCCAATCATAGTTATTGTAACTGCAGGGTCGTTCTGGCTCATTTAAGCTCCACGGGCAAAGACTCAATTATGAGCCCCAAAAACTGTATGCGCTTAGTGAAAGTGAATGCAAGTGAGGGAGGAATCAAGCCCTGCAGGGACATTTTCAAAAATTTCTCTTTTCAAATACGATTCTACGGGTTTGGGAACTACACGAAATTTTTGGAATTCAAGAATTCTTTAGTCTGGTAAGAGCTGGTTCTACTGAATGGCTGATCCAAGAAAATAAAACGCTAAATTAATCTATATCATTCGATAACAATGCTGTTCGAATAATGACATTGACACCACCCAATGATGCATGAATAGAATAGAATATGATTTATGGAATATTATTATTAATATAATGTTACTAATGTGCGCCAAAAGCGCCACTTAAATTTGACGCCCCTGGTAGTCACGCTCTTTGCCCACCCCTAGAAACGACCCTTATCGGAAATTCACTTTCTCCATTTCACTTTATTGTCATTGTTACGACTATTGGAATTTTGAAAATTTACAAAATTTACAAAAATTGTTACTGTATAAATAATTTACATCTAGAAGAAGCATAGGGTAGTTTGTTGATTTCTGCTAACTCATAAACTACGTATCAGAGCTGTCATTTCGAAACCGCACATAAGATTCCTTTAAATCACACCTTTTTCAATATGGTTCAACGTGTTTCAGGTGAAATTTAGATGCAAAAATCAATTTTCTCCTAAATCTGAAGGTGCCCATCTGATATTTGATTTTTCATGCAATGTGAAATATGAATCTATGTACGATTTTATCTTTCTACCGGTATATATATATATACATCTTTCCTTCCTTCTCTTTCTTTTTTTTTTCCTTTCCTTCTCTCTTCCTTCTTTTTTTCGTCTTTTCTATTTCTCGTCTTTTCAAATTGTGTCTTGCAAGACCTTTTCCTTGCACGTTGGCCAAAAGTTGAGGGGGGCATTGCACCCCCTGCCCCCCCCCCCCCCCCCCCCCCTCCCCGGTTCCGACACCAGTGTATATATATATATATATATATATAAATTTATATTTTTCTTACCATATTTATCCAAGCGTACAATCAAATGAGTTACGTTATAAACATTACCAGTACCACTTTTACCAAATATATTTCTGACATTTCTTGGTGATGCCTTGGAGGGACAGGTACGGGTAATGCATTACCTGTGTATCATTATTTAACTACCCGGGTACCGGCAGTGTGGAAAATAGACATCAAATGAACGAGGGCCGTTTTGATAAACTTTGTTATTTCTTATATTTTTCCACTTTCCCTTCCACACCACATTTAACTTGTCATGACTGAACATATTGGTTATGAATTCGTGAAGCATTCCCTCGACCGCTTTTAGTTGTCATGCCAAATACAATAACTGTTAGAAGTAGTGAACTACCCTTTTCTGAGAATCGTCATATATACCTCATAGAAGACGATATAGGAGATTGTTGGGAGGTGGACACAGGAGGACAGGGAATACAGTTGATCGAATTCTCCTTATATCGATATACGTAATGGATAACCCTTTACCAACTTTGAATGAAAAAGTAAGACGATAATCTTTTCCATGTATTTCTATTGTCAAATGTCAACTTATTCTCTTTAGAAATATAAACATCCCCCTCTCTAATCTCCCTTCTAGGAATGCCCCTCTCCAGTCAGTGCTACAAAAAGTCATATCATCATAAACCTATATACTGTAGTTTACAATCATTGTAGTGAATCAGGAATTAGCGTAATTTTGGAGTAGGACTAATCGTCCGCCGATGACGTAAAAATGAAAAAAATTGTAGGGCCTACATTGTTATTTTTTGAAATACACGGATATTATCCAGGTGATTTCGGCGAGTACCCGGTTCCCAATTTATTAATCGAACACATCATATATATATATATGCATATAAAGACGAGTCTCTG
The DNA here is from genome assembly GCA_907164805.1 of Brachyptera putata. Classification (NCBI taxonomy): domain Eukaryota; kingdom Metazoa; phylum Arthropoda; class Insecta; order Plecoptera; family Taeniopterygidae; genus Brachyptera; species Brachyptera putata. The sequence continues at coordinate 32,792,609 of OU015463.1, read as the reverse complement.
CATGTCCAAAAACTTTTTAATTGTCAATTATTATGAAAAAAATTGGTAAATTAAAATATTTATTATTTTATACAAACATAAATTGGAATAACAGTACAAACCTCCTCTTCTGCATATCTCAGCTGCTCTCGAAGATCGGCTTCTCGTTCCATTGAGTCTTGAAGATCACGTAATAACTGAACAGGATCTTCTTGAGATCCACCTCTTGTGAGAGATTCACGTGAAATTTTCTGAAATGTAATAAACTATCAACTGATGTCCAGCATTGGTGTCGGTAGGGATATTTATATCTTCTTTTTCCCTATACCATATATACTATAAATTGTTTTCATTTTCATTCAGCACAGAGATTCATTGAAAGGTTTTACTGCTTTCAACAAGTTGTATAATATTTGAACATATTGGACGATGTAATGACGTATTCTTCTTTTTTTTTTAATATACCACGTTAGTTCAATTTTAATATTTATTTTGGAAATATGGTGTAGACTGTTGTAAACAATAGGCATACACATGACCGTTTTCAGGGACATGCAATTAGCCCGGGAGATGAAGCACAGAATTAGCAAGAAAAGTTCTATTTATTTGATATTTGTATCATCGACTTATCATGTAACAAATCAAAATTCAAATCAAATCTTATTTGTTTCAGAAATATGTCATAAAATGAATATAGCACATCACATTTCATTTATGCATGTGTAAAGTCTTGTTGACTACAAGACATGGTAAGATGAGCTCTGCGGTTATAGAAAATCGGAGCGAAAAAGGGAGTCGGGATGAACTTTTAGAGTTATATATATATATATGTGAACCTCCGGATGAAACTCCGGCGAAACGTCGCAATATAAGTTCATATTTAGATTTCATAATGTATACATATCGTGGCAATTTCACCGAAAAAAAAAAATACCATATATATATATAATATATATATATATATTATATATATATAATTAATATATATATAATATATATATATATATATAATATATATATATAATATATATATATATATAAATATATATATATATATATATATATATATATATATATATATATATATATATATATATATATATATATTTATATATATATATATATATATATATATATATATATATATATATATATATATATATATATATATATATATATATTTATATATATTTATATATATATAGTGAATTTTTTTTTCGGTGAAATTGCCACGATATGTATATATTATGAAATCCAAATATGAACTTATAATGCGACGTTTTGCCGGAGTTTCATCCGGCATTATCAAGGGACGGTGGTTTGCAGTCGACTGCTAACCACCATCGCTTGATAATGCCGGATGAAACTCCGGCGAAACGTCGCAGTGGCAATTTCACCGAAAAAATTAATTTACCATGCTAAATCTCCGTGCTCACACATATATATATATATATATATATATATATATATATATATATATATATATATATATATTAGTGATGCCTTCGGGTAACAAATTAGGAATCGGGTACCCGCCGAAATTACTCGGGTATCACCCGGGTAATTTAAAAAAAAACGTAGGCCTATTTACGTCATCCCCTGTCTAGTTTCGTGGTTCTGACGTTTCATAATCTTCTCAGTTCTCGGTAAAGAATAGTATTTGGCATGGCAACTAGAGATCGGTTGACAGGAGAGGGATTCAGTACACTGCACGTGTGACCACAGATAACGGTAGGTGGTGCGACTAGATTTGACGAGCGCATTATGACAAGTTGAGGGAGGTCTGGGATGGTAGGTGAAAAACTTATGTAGAATGCGAAGTTGAATTTCTCTCGGTAGCTTGAGTGATTTATACAAGTTATTTTGTATATTATAGGTACTGGTTAGCACAATTACCCGGAACCTAGACGGGTCCTGGGTACCCGGGTAACAGAATATTACCCGGGTAATGCATTACCCATACCCGAAGGAATCACTAATATATATATATATATATATATATATATATATATATATATATATATATATATATATATATATATATATATATATATATATATATATATATATATATATATATATATATATATATATATATATATATATATATATATATATAATACATTTTTTTCATCGATAACAATGTTATTTGCTCGGCAAAGCCACAATAACCCTCCTTAAAGAATTCAAATTCCAGAAATTTGGTGTACATAGCTCCAAACCTATGAAATCATATTTCTCTTTGCATAGGCACTTGGTCTTGACCCTTGGAGACGCCCGAATGCATTCTTGTCAACTCAATGCCTGGGCATTAGATTGACATGAACATTATAAATGATACATGTGCACTTACCTCTCCTGATGAACCCTTGCCAATCACTCCTAGCATAGGAGGTTTCTTCTTTACTGGCTTTGAGTCATCTTTACCCGTGTTGTCTTCAGAGTTAAGTCTTTCGTTGGCTTCTTCCAGTTCCTTTTGTAACCGCTTTCCCACCTAAACGACAACAATATGTAGGTCTATTGTTGATTCTAATATTACTCTAAGATCAATCGTTGATTTTGATTTGATATTAAATTCATTTCTGATACTCATGTTACAGCCACATTCCTCTTAAATCAGATGTTATTCTAAATTATATGTCTTTCATTATATTCGAAAATCCATATTAGGCCCACACCCGGCACATATCCCCGTGCATCATTTTTCCATGAGGTTATAATTCCATAATTAACTACTCCTATTATTATTTACACGTGTGATTCAATAGACACATGTCTGGTTTCACTTCATTCTGTGTGTGCACCTGTGTAACTTACATAACAGTTGTTATGTTATTGTTTCATCTATACCTTATATCAACTTCAAATAGACCTTTATCATGTATTTAGTTTTCTTAAGAATGACACTACTGTGTTTTTATTATTATACGATATTACCGGTATGCTATTTTACAAATTAAAAATATATGAATACAACTGTGAGATTTTCATAACTTTGTTTGATTTCATGGCAACCATTATGTATTATGTATTACGTCAAAGTCTTTGTTTCGAACAAAGCTTTTCAAATAACAGCATATCTTGAAACCTCACTACAGATTTGTCTTTCACAGAGATTTGTATTCAGTTACTCTGCTCTGCAAGATTGTCTTATCATTCTAACCTCATTGGCAACGGCAAGTTCTTGTTCAACATGTTTCAATCTGTCCAATCCTGGTACTCCGCCGACTCGCCTTTCCGCCTCTAATTTATCAGCCTCCAATGTTTCGATCTTTCTCTCAGATTTGCGTAATTTGAATGATAGTATTCTACAGTTCTTTGCTGTCTGTTCTAACTCTTTTCTTAGTGTTGTATATTCATCAGCTTGATCCTCTCTGTGAAAGGAACACAATCATTTGATATCAGTTGGATGTTCAACAAAACATTGGTTTGTTTATATTGCTGCATAGTACATATTATAACATGTATATATAAAATCCAAAAAATAAGGAAAAAATACCAAAAAAAATGGAATGGGATCTGATGATTTCAATTACAGACCCAAGTGTTATATTGCTTACACGGTCTCGCAAATTTAAAAAGAATGCAAAACAGAATGATTGGACCATTTTCAAATTTGTGTGGTTTTTATGGGGCACCATATTTGTATGGTTCACCAAATGTTGGCACTAAATTGAAAATTGTTCATGAGATGCAATTCAATATCTAGTGACATCAATTTTGTGTCAAATTTCATGAATATTTTTTGTGTGTAGACAATAGGCCTAATGTTTAAAATTTTGTGAGGTAAAAGTTAAACTATCATTTTTTTCTCAAGATGATGAAGCGTACGCCCGAAGCCTAAAATGACTTGTAAGTTTCGCCCAAACAATGAAACAATCGACTGCATTCCAAGCCGAGATGTCACATGCTTGCTGCCCTCTTGCCAGTAAGTATTTTTTACATGTCACTCATATGTCTCGAAAATTGGCAAAATAATATAGGCCCACAGTATATTTACCCAAAGAAGGATTATTGCAGGTGCCAGAGACAAAAAAAAACATTTTTTCAAATGGTCTCTTATATCGATTTCAAGTTGTCATACCTTTTCAAGTGAAGAAATATAACTTTCCTCATATTTCTCATTTAATTCAGCATATTGAACTTGGGCCCTAGTAAGAAAGTTGCGGAATTAAATTGAAGTAAGAATATGAAAAAATTGTGCTTATGACCTTCTGTTGCTGAAACCGTGGTTTAGATAGCTGCCAGTATTCTTTTCAAGCGAACAAATTACCTGAAATTATCTTGCATTTCTTCAATTTCCTCTTCTAAATCTCGAAGTTCCTTCTTCATATCCTCATTTTCGTCCATAAGCTCTTCGCACAGAGTTTCTGCCGCAAGTAGTTTAGATCTGAGTTCGTCGACTATCTTCTTTGTCGCTACGGCGTCTGGACGCTGTTCCAATTCTTCTTCTAACTCCCTGACTCTCAAGGTCAGCACTTTCTTTTCGTCTCTCAAGTCTTCGGATAGCGCCATAAATTCGTTGACTCGCTGCTGTAGTTTCAGTACCTAGTTGACATATTTTATAATCAGTTTGATGTCAGTAAAGGTTTCTTTTTATTGAAATATATTTGTATTAACATTGTTAGGGTAGAACCTTGGCAATAGCATTTTTTTATTGAGTGTGAAAACCATTTTCGAAATATAATCAAATAATGTTTAGTTGGGCCTATAAGGAATGCAGTTTTGTTCAAAAGTTGTGTAGAATATACTCAAATGAAAAAAATGAGAGCCACTATTTTTTTTGGTGAATTCATGACAAAGTACAGAATTTTTAACATTTTAAATTATGTGGGTTTTGAACAAATGAATTGAGTTATAAAACTCAATTCATTCTTCCAAATTCTACATAACTTTAAGGGGGCGCTGAAAAGCGTACACCAGAATAAAGTTGACTCGGTCATGTGACATGGGCTTCGGGGTATACTTCAATGGAATGTGGTTAGGGTTCAGGTAAGTTTGGACATCCAAACCCACGTCACACAACCGAGTCGACTTTATTCCGGTATACACCCGTCATGCGCCCCAATTTTAAAATGGCCAAGATTATATACTGTCTTATAAATAACACAATCAAAATATTTAAAAATTCTAAATTTATTGTACATATGACTGAATGAAATGGGTTAATTTAATTTAGGGGAAAATGTAAAGTTAGAAGTAATAACTTACTTCGGATGCAGCTGTTTTGCTTGGTGCTGTGTCCATTGCTGCGATCCTTCTCAACAGTATATCACTCTTCTCTCGCTCCACTCGCTCACATCTCGTACGTACTGTATCAAGCTCCTGTTTCAAGCTGTCGATTTGCTCCTGCAATCAATACAAGATGCGTTTCAGCCATGAAAGAACTCAACAAGAAAAGAAAAATTATACCGTGTCCATGTAAAGAATGAATTATGGTACCGATGAAATGCAGTATTATAATATATTACAACAGTATCATATTCACATATCTCTATTTCGTGGCAGAATCTAAAGTCGATAGATTAGGAGTTGAATTTAGGCCGCCTATAAAACAATATCCCTCAACTTTAAAAATAATAGGCCTATATGCTTACAAGCTCTAACTCATGAGCTCTTATCATACGTCACATTACATTTTCAATATTAATAGTTTGTTTTCAGTTCATTAGGTGTAGGAATTTCAAACTTCCAAAAATCCCTAAATGTCTGAAAATCCTAAAACAAGTGAACCAAGCCTATATTTTCTAACGTTTTCTTTTGATGTTATTATACCAAGTAATAACATATAAATGAAATAAAAATTGATTGCCTAATTAAAGGTATGGGTGATTCCCTCTACTGCTATATCAACCAACTCTGTAACAGTAAAACCATGACCTGCCTCGTCACAGTAACATGAAAGTTTTAACGAAGCGACTTCTCACATATTTCGTCATGATATTTAATGTCATTTATAAGCCATCGTTGTATATTATGTATGTATATATATTATGTATTATGTAGATATTATTTAGGTTGATGAGTATGTATAACATTGATCTATCTAAACTAACAACATTTTAAAAGCGTAGCATGACTGTTCAATCACCATTCTTCTATATGAAACATGATTTTGAGACTCTTTTGAGATGATTTTCAATGTTTTAATTTCTAATTATTATCACACCAACACGTCTGTAGCCTATCTGCATTTAGAAATCAAGTGCAATATGAAAAATACATACTTGATCTATGATGGTATGTTACATGCCGAACTGGTAATATTATAAGAATGATGAGCAGAATTATTTAATTTCAAATGGATTAATATATTTGATGTACGGTATATTGTAGATACAGTAATAAATGCTCCTAGTGAATAGTCTAGGACTAAAGTGAGGCTTCCTCTAGACAAATTATTATATCATTTGATTGAGTATGAGTGGTAATGCATTGATAATCAATAAGAAAATTAATATGTAATGAAAAAATAATTTTAATTAAAAATGAATAATAATTAAATAGCCAATATCAATAAAATAGTAGTATAAACATCTTGAAAATTAAATAATTCTAGTTTTAGATTCAACTTACTTGCAGCTCATTCTCATTCCGATCGATCAACGTGTCTGTCTCTGTTGTCTCTGTTCCAGCAATGCTGGTCGTGTCATCGTCACTGTCATCTTCGTTGCTCTCTTCTGAAGTACCGCTGGAACTTCCACTCCCGCTCGACGAACTGTTGGTATTACTCGGTAATGACAGAGTGACAGGAGGTGCAGCCTTTAACGTGCTGCTAGCTAGTGCTTTCGTTACTGGTACGGGCTTTGAATTGTTTTTTGATGATTTCACCTGAAAAATGATTTATAATTGGAATATCATTACCACTAGGAAAATAGTATGAATGTTTTTGCATGTTCAACAGTAAACTTGAACATCTGTTAGGGTGACCATATTCAAGAAAGGAAAATCCGGGACAACGCCAAGACGTGCGTAGTCAAATTCGTTCCTTACAAATTTTATTAGGGGGTGGAGGACTCAACAGACCCAGAATTTTTTGAATTTTTAGCCTTCTAGTATCATTTTGAGTGATTTTAAAGTCATATAAAATCGAGAATATATTTTTCTCTATATAGTAATTGCGTACAACTTTTTTACTCTGAGGATGTAGCCCTAGTATCGTTGATGTAGCCCACACATGTGAATGATAGGAAGACAGTTTTTTTTAAAATTGATGAGCAATTAAAAAATTGATTCACCAAATATTAGTAGTTTTAAGAATTTGAAACAAAAGTGAATTGTGAATCAGAGAAAACAGACTATTACCAAATTGTAGAGAACTAGTTAATTATTGGGATGAAATGTAATTGTGAATAAATAATTGTAAGACTATACTAGTACATAGGCCTTATATGATCATAGTTATGTTGAATGAAGACATGTTCACTGTTTCACAATCATGATTGTTTGTTATTCTAGTTATTATGTGAAAATTCATGATGGTACATGCTATGTCCAATCTGGTCCACATTATTATTATTCAATTATTCCTTAATACTCTTTTCACAATGTTTTACTATTATTATTCTTATATGACATTGTTTTTATCATCATTATTATTTTGTTGTTCTTTCATGTATTATGTAAGATAGCATAATTGCTAAATAAAGTTTCTACTACTACTACTACTACTACTATAAGGAAGAAGACTTTTCATAAACTACATGCTCTGATCAAAGATGCAAACAGCAGGCTCCATTTCAAAACACAGAGACTGACATTTCTTATGACTAATCACTTAATCAGTAATCAGTTTTACTGCCTTGAGGACTATCTTGATAAAGTATATGATATATAGGCCTACTGTACCTACTAACTAGTATTTATTTACTCTATTTTATATTTTCTGATGAACTGATGGTTATTCATCATTGCTATCTACTTCTATACCTGACAGTGTTTATGCAATTCTCAAATTGTACTTTATAAGAGATGGCAATAAATACAACTACAACTGCAAATGTAAGCTAAGCTGCAAGTCAAATAGCTAAGTGACATTGTTGAATTTTCCAAAGTACACGTACCTGTAATACAAATTCTACTTCTGAATCTTCGCTCGTTTCTGTTGACTTCGCTTCTTTCAACGATTGTATCTGGACTCTCCTTAGTTTCGTTGTTGCAGAGTCCTGTGCTGCAGCCTCTTTGGCCTCTCTCGCTCTTCTTGTGTATGAATTGGAAGACGCGTTTGATGTTTGTGTGGAAGCCCGGTCTCTCGGAGGAGATCTCTCAATCACTTTACGTCGTGGAATTGTGTGACTCTCGATTACTGCGTCTGTTTTTCAGAAATACTAATTATTTATAAATTAGCTTTGAAACTCAGTATGTAGAATAATGTTATTTAAATTTGTAGATTCATAAAATTGTAAAATATCAATCATTGTATTCATCCCCAATCTTACTTTCTAAATACACCTATTGCCACTGATGTGTGACTTCGTTCAACTTCCCTACCACTTATAGACTTTGACACATTTTTGTATCAAACTGCCTCCAAACATCGATGTTGAAGCGTTCAGAGCCATTTCATTTCATTTGAACGTCCTGGGCAAGGACTCAGAGCCGACGTGAAGGGGAAGGCAAGGGTGGCATAGCCATCCACTTATGTTCTGCAGGTAATTCTTACAAACGTATGTTTTTCAATTCAGTTTTGTAACATTAACAGAAGGAGTGTAGGCCAATCATATATTTCAAAATTTTGTTATTCAGTAAAATCGAGAACCTTTCAAAGAGGGATCAAACGAATTCGGCAACCCGAGCGGGAGATTCAGAGGCCCCGGAGAATGGTTAATATTTACATAAATGATTGAGGGGGGGGTTAGTGTACTTGTTTTGTCTGACGTAGATAGAGGTTTGCAGATCAAATCCCTATGTGGGCTACGTGATATTGTTTTAAAAATTGCAATTTTGTTGTTTTCAACCCTAACACCGAACTTATATGCGCAAAGCAGTAGGTAGATCTGTATCTCCACTCTTTGGAGGCCTGGATATCCCTCCCCATGCAGCTACAACCAGCCCCCTCCCCTGCGGCTTTGCTTGCCTCTAGAAACAGCTCTGAATGCTTCTTAACCTTACATTGACTCAATCATACCTTTCATCTTGCCATTCAAATCAGGCAATTTGTGAGATAGATCTTACCTTGGCCAGTGTCGACAACAGGGGTGGGCCGGCGACGAGGTAATGTTAATGATACTGTGGTGACATCTGCCTGCGTATCTTCTGTGAGTTTGCCGAGATCAGGGGTAGACGTCCATGAACTTGCAGGGCGGTTGCTAGAGAATCTGCGCACAAATAACTCATTTGTAGAACAATCAGCACAATCATTTGTGTAATTCATTTAATATACTCAGTTTAGAGATATTTTTTATCAAATGATAATAATATGATAGATATTACATGATAATATATGGTGATCATCTAGACAAGATAATTTATGATATTTACGATATTTGTAATCATGAATCATAATATTATTTAAATAAAAACCAAAGAGATACGTCTTTTCTACTGATAACATGTTCCAATTGACTATATCCACTTCCTAGTCTCGGCCAGTTTCAGTTCCAATGCTCTTACAACCGAATCAGTTCATAATTGATTTGCAATTACTTAAAAGTTGTAATTTTCATCAGAGTGCATTAAATTCGATGCCTTCACAGCCATCCTGCCAGAACTATTCGAACTGTTCAACGCATCTAATTGGTTTGTCTAAAGCACGCCTTGTCTTAGTCTTATTGACCCTAATAAAATCGAATCGAGTTGAATCGTAGGGCGAGCTTGAGACCAGAACTAAAATCAAAACAGCTATGAACCTGGCATCTATGTTCTATACTCAAAAGAGAATCAGAACCAGGACTGGAATACTTGTTGAATCACCTACTGTTTGAAAGATAACTGTTCGAAAAAAATTGTTCAAAAAGAAACTTTTCAAAAAAATCTGTTTGGCTAAAACTATTCAAAAAATTAACTGTTCGAATAATAATGTCATATTTTTATATTTCGGTTTAGTTGATAGCTGGGTTGGGTAGGTCTAGTTAGGTAATTTGCCTCACAAATTCAACCATCTGAACTCTTTAATTTTTTCTTCTACACTTTTTTCGAACAGTTCCCGTCAGCATCTCGTTAAATCAATATGAATTTACATTTATATTTTGGCATTGAACGTAATACATAATCATTCGAAGTGAAACGGCTATACTAGTAGTGCAGGATCTTACTTGGAAGCGGATAACGAAGAATCAGTCGGAAATCTTGAGGTATCATCTGGCTTTGACGATGACGACGACGATGATGACGAGGAGATTGATGCTGTATCAATGGAGGAACTAACACTACCCCAATTCCGGACACTAACACCACTATCATTGGAACTACTCCTGCTGTCATCACGTGACCTAAAATAATACCATTTCTTGTCAAGTATCGTTCCACATCCAACAACTATGACGGTAATTAAAATGATTATAGCTCAAAATGATCTCGCTGTCGATGTGCCTTGTACGAATTGTCCGAGTTTTTGAATCCACACTTTATATGGTGGATGCGTTCAATTAGTGTTGTATAAAAAAATGTGAAGTCAATCGGACATAAAACTTGGTTGTGGTGATTTTTATAAACGCGGTCTGAAATGCAAAAACCTTCCGTGACGCCATAGGGGTTTAGATACCTCACTAATCGTCCTTGTAACAATAGCTGGACGAAGCTATAGTCGTAGTGTTTAGTATGGAATTGTTATACTTAGAGAAGTACAGTTAAAAATATATGAATGTCACATAATAGTTTGTTGTACTGGAAAATCCAGATTAATTTTGGGATGGTATATGAACAATAAATATGATTTTAACAATCTTTATTTTCGACATCTCACTGCGAACGCACGGTGCTGTTTTTTTTTTTTGCTAGGTACATCTATATCTAGCCCATTTGGCTGCTTCACGGTCGACAACGGTTGGTTTACTAAACGGTCGCTCACTGAGAACAAGTGAGCTCACAATTTATTTTAGTTGGACCAATTTAAAATAACCCATAAGATTATCCTGAATAAAAATAAAAAAATACCAATTTACTGGAAAACAACGTTTGCATTTGGGTAGTATGGCTTATATTCATTAATTAAAAACAATCCAACAATTATTGTGTAAACTCGTGAATTTTAATAAATCGATCCCACATTTGCATCGATTTTCAATTTAGTTCACCACTTCAAACGTTTATCGTTAGCTGTGTGTACTACTGTAAGTACTCACCGGGATGAAGGGGAACTCCAACTGGATAAAGCGGGGGAAGAAACTGTTGTTTCATCCTTCCTTAATGATAAATCTTTATTACGTCCTCCGTGTTCTTTGTAATCCCTACAAGAACAAATAATTACATCATTCTTTAACCTTTCATAATTCTTCATGTTCACCATTTTTTTTGCTCCTTTATAGTACCGTATTATATACACTCTCGTGTTTGTATTTCATATGTATGATGGTAGTAACATGGTACGGTAATCAACTAATCATTCATCAAAATTTGAAAATATCAACAAAATATAATATATATACATATATATATATATTACACATACGTATATTTTTCCATCTTTTTTCAAAGTGCTTAATAATACCATCAGCTAGGTTAAATGGGGGTACAAGTGGTTAATGATAGTTAAAGTGATGATAGTTGATTACGTTTACAAAAACCCATAACGCAGCTCATCTTGAACCCACGTCAGTCAGATGTCAGAATTTGCAGGAGTGCCTCAACTGCCTGAGCCAAATAGTTGGCCGATATATTATAAATATCTACAGTAAGATGTGGATAAGGAAAAGAAAGGCATTTACGAACCAAACCTACGACCCCTTATTTTCAAAACAGATGCAATCTTGTAAACATTGAGGTGATAGGCCTTCTAGTTCGAGCAAGGGGCACCATCCCATCATTATTTGTAGATTTTTGTACGAGATTCAACCTTAGTACCGTAGTAGTTTTATATATAATATTACACTCCTCGCTATAAAAGGTTCAGTATCCATTTTTATAAATCATTTATATTCAAGTAAACGGTTAGAGTAGGTGCATATATATATATTTTTTACATACCATTAGTAATTTTGTTAGTGTTTGAATTGATTCAGATTTAATTATTACTTTTTTTTTCTCATAACTTCATTCTTCTATTGTATTTTCAATCATTATCCATTCTTTTTCATTTTATTATCTGTGTTTATATATTTTGTACCTATCTTATTGTTTTTTCATTATTCTGTGTCGCATCGGCAACCCGAATATGGGCAGAGATCTTAATAAAGAAGATTTTACACACATATATTTTTTCATGATTATTTGCATGTACATATTAAGAAACACTTTATAAGTAAAACTTATATACCAGTACTTCTCTAACTGTTGGTAAAAACACATGTTTAGAAAATTAGAAATATGTATAAATGTCAGTAATTGGAACACCAAATGTTAGTTATATACTCACGTTACTTATACTGATCATACTTATACCACCCTTCTCTACCTCTAGTTAATTTGTTTTAAATTGAATAGTCTTGATGAAATTCTATCATTACTCACTTTTATTTTCTATACCTTGTTCCTGAATCCTGACCCAGTGTAATCCTGCTGTTGAAGTTGCCTCGCTTAACGACCGCACCAACAGCTGGGCTGTATGGGGGAATGGGATCTTTTATAGGTCTATGGTGAATAGTAAACTAATAAATATGCCATTTACCTGAAGCAACGTTTGCATCTCGTTGGCCATCTGACTTGAGGGTGAAATCCCAACGGACACAGAGGATCTCCTTTCGGATGCAGGTACATATTGCACTTGAGCTAGTCGGTCTGGAAGTAAATAAGAAAGTTAACATTATCAAGTCAACGGAGGCATTCATTTAACTATTCAAAAGAAATACTTGATACTGATAACAGATTTTGTAATCTAAAATTGATGGAAGTAAAACAAACAAGGAGAAAAAACGTTTTCTGTGGTTATTTTTTTTGTTGTTGCAGGACAACATTGTGTGAAATCTAATTGGAATCAAAATCTAAGCGCGAGTGTACATTAGTTACATTTTCTTTTTACGGTTGGGATCGATATTTGTAATTTCGAGTTGAAATGTAAATGCCGTTGTTATTGAAGTGGCAAATTAGTGATTCATTAGATTAGACTCAGTCACTCATAGCGCTTCATAAAAAATCTTTTGAATTCATTTCCGAAATTGTATGTTCATTAATGAAAAAGTTGGACTAAACGAGTCAAACATCGGAGACTTTTGAAATGTAGTAAAGTAGGGGTTCAACTTATTAATGTAGAAAGTAATGTAAACAAACGTAGAAAATTTGCAATAAAATTATGTATTTTGTATTTTTATTTTTGTTCACAATTTTTTTTAATAGGAAAACATAATATGTGTAACAGGATTAAGTACTTAATCATTTCTATAAAGGATAATGGATTGAATTTAATGTTAATTAATTCAAAAACTTGTTGATAGTATAGAAGCAGTGTGACATGAGGTTTTCATGGAGTGCAGCGTTAATTTCTTTTTTCATGCCATGAGCTTGATGTCAGTGGGTAGCTGATGTGTATTGTGTTACAAAGAACTATGGCCAAAGTATTATAAATCCTCATTGCATGAGGGAAAATTAGTTCAAACATAGTGATAGGCTGGGAACTTGATGAATATTAGGATGTAATTAATATTTCGAACAACTCAAATACTCTTTTGTTCAATTATAAATAGAGCAGTGTCAAAATGTTGAGTGCAATATTATAAACCAATAACACTGAAATATATTATGGTGTACAGCATAAATGTGTATACCCCTGTTTTTATCTACTTTTAATACAGACGAAAGATAATATTTTAGGGATGCTTTGATTATAACATCTTAAAATGTAATTAATAAATTTCCCATCTAGTCTGTTTTGTTTTTTGTAACCTATGAATTAACTGACTATGCTTTTTTTTCTATGGTTCAAGACAACGTTTTAAGTTGAATTATCACAATGACAGGAAAAATCTTGACAGTTTTACACTCATTCAGTGATCTACCAACACAATATATATAATAAATATGGAAAGATATTGATAACAAAATATAATTACAGATCTGTGGCGGGAATGGAAAAGATTTAGGATGGGAGAAAATGAGTGTTAGAAGGAAAGTAGCGTGAGTCACAGAATATATATATATATAGGGCACTGTCGGGTAACAAGGCACGTTGGAAGGACATTAATGGCAAGCTAAAAATGGTTGGGAATAGGGGTATAATAGGGGCTTCCTTCAACACAGCAGATATAAAGTATATATGCCACAAATAAAATGTAAAGAATGAAATTAGAATAACTATCATTCTGTACTAATAATTAAAAGTCATGGACCTCATCCAAGCATTTGCTTTGCAGACTGTGAGAAATCACAAAAACCATGTCAGAATGGATGAAAATGAATGTATTTCTATTACATTACAGTTAAGAAACTTCCACGATGCAAATAATATCTTCTCATCTTGAAACCTTGAAATTAGATCATATACATGCAAACAGTGAATTGTCTCGTTCCTTCTGATGTGTGATGGCCGTCCACAAAATATTTCTTCCAAGGTTTCTGTATTCTATTGTTGCTTGAACGTAATTTTCAGACTTTTGGGCTCAAGAATCTGGCAAGGTCTATGTGCAGCTGGACTTGCATATGAAAATCCTTAAAATAAGAACACAAATCTACATGAATCTAATCCGAAATACCATTTATTAAAAAAAAATCTAAATCACATCTTGGAGTCTCAAATACTGTGTGATCACTATACATTTCAAATAAGTTATGTCAGCCTTCCTTAGCTTCCTAGAGATTTGTAGAATATAATTATAGGCTCAGTATTTCTAGCTAGCACAGAAGTCAGAATGTATTATCATAAATATTTCACAAAAATCTCAAACCATCACTTCCCTTCATGTTCGCTTGAAATATGTTGCTCGAAGATCAAGTTGACATCACCGAAATTAAAATTAGTATTAATTCAAATATTTGAAACATAAGGATAGATAAAATGTCAAGGACTTTTTCTATCCATTGTTGCCATGGAGCCTTCACAAAAAATATATGCCCAAATTTATCAGTTTTAAAGACAACAATGATCCAACACAAAAGACACATTGGTTGCCGTGAGTAATACAATAAGGAAAAAAAGATAGCTCCCAACTATTAGTAAAGATAACAAGTATATTCCAACTAATTAGTACTGTAGAATTTAAACATAGAAAAACTTATATATTAACAATAGGCTTCTGTCCAGTGACCTCATTCGACAGACAATAATGTCCAACAGTTAGAATAACCAATGATTTATAATTTATGTTTCTATAATATTCCTTTGTTATGGAATTACAACAATAGAATATACCGAATAGAATTTTTCTCGCTTAACTATTTACTATTGTAATTGTAACTAATTGTAATTATGGTAAATAACTATCGTATTTTCCCTTATTAGTTGACAACAATCCAACCCAAAACCTTTTACAACTGTCGACTCAGATATGATAGTAGGGTTTCGGTTGAAGATTGTAACACCTTTATGAAATAGTGAGAATACCATTAGTATTTGATGGTTTTTTATGAATATAAATTATCAATATTTCTAGAATATTAGGAACGTGTATATTTACAAGGTATTAACCTATATTTCCATTAATTACATTGGGCTTAACGATGCACAGATGCGTCGGTCTGTGGCCAGACTAAATTGGCGTCGGTGAATAATGAGTGAGTTGATGGGAAGACGAGATGGACCATTATTTGTGTGTGTTTTTGGATAGTGTGAAGGGGTCGTCATGGCCCGTTGTTCAGGAACTATCCCAGCACGAAACTAAACTTCAGAGGAAAACCACGAAATACCTCCCGTCAGAATGGTAGATCATGATGGGAATTGAACCCTAGTCAGCGTGAAATGAATGTCGGTCTTTAACGACGGTTCTGCGTGCTAGCCACTGGTCCACCTGCCTCAGTAACATATATGTTGGGTATTACATTAATTGAATATAAATTGTAGATAAATTCATTTGGTTTGAAAGCAATATTAGTTTAAGAATGTTATCATTGATACTTAAAATACAATGATAAAAAGGATATTAACTCAAGTATTTTCTCTCTACACTAATATTGGTTCAGTGTACTCATCTATTTGAGATTATCCATTGATAGATTGACTTGTATTATTATTTGGATAACTTGAAGCTATAAAGTTTCATTTTCATCTAGATTCAGCCTAACGTGTCTATAATTTCATCAATACTTCATCAGTCAAATAATTGAATGTATTAGGCATATGTATATTCTCATCCACAATTCCTCTTGCAATATTCTAATTGAATAATATCTTGAATTATCTTGAATAATTGAATTTCTGTATAACCTCCTCGACTTCTCTGCTACGCTGATAGAAATTTGTCTTTATTTATCCATTTTGGGTTCAACGATGCACTGTACTGATGACTACGATACATTAACGTCGGTGAATAATAAATGAGATGAAAGGTCATTTCATTAGGTGTTTTTGGGGAGTGGGAAGAAGTCGGTCGTAGCCTGTTGTCAAGGAACCATATAGTATTGACCTGAACGACAGAAGGAAACCATGAAAAACCCGTCACGATGGTCGACCATGGCGGGATTCGAATCCCGGTCTCCTGAATGACAGTTCAGTGTTATAACCACTCGACCACTTGTCTCAGTTAAAAGATAAACATAGATTTTGTAGTAGATCCCGTAGGTAAAATATAGAATCTTATAGGAGATACAGTATAATAAAAGATAGATTGTATTATTGCAGTGCTTTCACAACTACTTAAGAGTCAGTACAATAATATATTTGAAACGTTTTTCCCCATTCCAGTGAGTAGTAGTATTTTTAGCTCACGAAGACAACAGGGAAGTGGATAGGTAGGTATACGTATAGCCGCATATATTATGAAGCCGGACGGGACCAACTGGTTCATTATGGATTCGCGCCAACAATTCCACAGTGAGAAAAGTGAGCTACATTATAATTATATTATTTAGTTTAGAGAACGAGATTATACATAATAAAAAATATATGCCCATATAATTGAATATTTTTTGTTTAATATTTTCATTCACAACCCAAGATAAGATATTTTTTGAATCTCAAAATATAATTATTTAATTCCTTTAGAAAATTACAAATTCAAGATTATTTATATGATTACATTATGATTATTGATTATAATTATGATAAAAGTATACCATTTTACATCACAATAATAATAATTATTCAATATTTAGCAGATTGCTTACTTATAATCGTATATTATTCGCCAACATTTGGCAGGTTCAATGATATAAGAGGACTCAATCTTAATACGATTTTGATTGAAATCGATTGAATGATGGATATATTCATATGTTATTATATACAATTTATAAGTATACATGTACTTCCAAAGATGTGGAAGACATTACTCCATTGAAAAATAACTCGGACCAATCCGATTATTCAAATAATTTCAAATTTAAAGATACATTTTGGTAGCTCTGAGTTGGACAAAAAAATCTGCGATCTGTCAATTATTACATAAAATCTGTGACAATCTCATATATTGAGCTGTTGACTATAAGTACAACAATCACACTTGTTAAAGTTCCGTAAGAGTCCTATGTGGAGTTCTCGCATACTTCCTTACAATTATACATAATATGTTATGGGCCTATACTCAATTTCGAATCTGTCCCACACTATTTTATCGATTTTTCCCCCTCTTTTTGTGTTTTGTGAATTAAATTCATCAAGGTTCAGTTATTCCCATTGATTCCACATTATCTGTTTCCTGCTTTGACACTGTTTTATGTAACATCAAAGGTATTTACCATTTTCAAGAATTCCAATGAAAGAAGACGCAAGATTCACGTTTTTTAAAAATATTTTCCAAATTCCTCTTATCTACTCAACTTCTTATATACCATACTTATTGCAACACGGATACATTCTCGATAGCAATTGATATCTTGAAGTTTTTTCTGTTCAAGTTGTATAAAGATTTCGTGAGAAAATGCCCACTTCATGCAGATATAATTTAAGTTACCGACAAATTAATGTATTCTTAGTATTTTTATGTAATCTCTCTCGCTTTTTATAATATTATTGTTCTGTTCTGAATTAGATAAAAATGCATGGATAATAAATGTGGTGTTGATTTTTAAGGTTAATTTTTGATCTGCATAAAAGGTGATGGTATAACATAGTCAAATATAAATGAACAAATGTAATGTGATATGGAACTATAGAATCAATAAAAAAATCTATGCCCGACATCATTTGATAAGAGTCTGACTCGGACATATTTCCTGATGCGGGCTTCATACTTCTTGTAAAGTATCAAGTTGCAATTTTGCTATTCTTTTTTTATGCTAATGACAAATTGGAACGTTAATTATTACCATGTTTCAAGTGGAATTATTTGATTTTCCAACAGTTGAATTAGAATTTCATGACATCAATAATATTAATAGGTTTACGATATTGACTATTTGCAAATTATTGTTCATTCGAAAATATTATTGACTTACTGTAATTGAAAAATATGTTTTCAAATCATTGATATTTCAGTTGATTTCTTGATAGCCATAAATTATAGAGATTAATCATAAAGATGATCTTAATTCATCGATTAGGCCCCCATATCAGTGGTAATACTGGCGAAGATCAAAATCAGATTCGAATAAAGGGTCATTCATTTTACAAAAGCTTAGAGAATTTACTTAAAAATCTTCAATTCTTTTAAATTAAATGCTATTCAGACGATGCAATAATGAAGAATATCCTAGCCTTCTTCTGTCAAAAATTATATTTTATAAAGTGAATGAAGTACTGAATTTAAAAAACCTTGAGTCAATTTTTTTTTGTCATGTAATTCAAGTGTACCGGGAAGTCTATTTGGAAACGCTCGATATACATAATAAGATTCTTAACAAATTACTAGGGCAACTTGAAACTTTCAGTAGGCAGGTAATATTCATTCAGTTTATTTTCATCAGTTTCATCAGTGTATTTCCATACTTTTCCCGCTTACTACTGCTATAGAGATGGATTTGAAGTCCGATTACTCTTGTGAAACATTTTTTTTGCATACTAAAACCTTAAAAGGTAAGACTTACGAAAATCATAATAACCAAGAACGTGTTCAATAGTATGAAGATCAAAATGGTAGTAAAATTTGTATTTTAGAATTATTTTTGTAGGATTCTATCGATCTTTTGAACTGGATTTTCCTGTAAAGTGGGAAAACGGAACATTTTTCTTTTTCTTCTGGATCAATTCAATTTCATAGTGTCGGAAGTAGGGTCTTTAGTGGAATCGAAATATGTACATTTGACACAAACAGTATTTTGTCCTAACCGCATGTATTATTTTAAACGATACCCAACGTCTTATTTTATTAAGAGCCAGTTGTGAATAGTCACGTACTAATCCGCTAACTATTAGTGAAGGTACGAAAATAACCTAAGTTAACAAGGGTGATAACATGTTAATCCACTAACTATAACCCACCAACTGTCAATTCGTGGAACTGGACCTGAGCTATATTATCAAATTATAATGTAATATATTAATGACCAAGAACGGTGATTAGTATTGTCAAGTAGGAGTAGATTCACTGTCCACACTCACTTATCTGATTATTATTGATGTATATGCTCAGTCGACCAACTAAATTGATCAAAACCATGTTTATCTTTTTTATTTAAACTTTTCTCAATGAGAAACTTCCATATACATACATATATATATATATATATATATATATATATATATATATATATATATATATATATGTGTGTATATGGAAGTTTCTCATTGAGAAAAGTTTAAATAAAAAAAAAATATATATATATATATATATATATATATATATATATATATATATATATATATATATATATATTGTATGGTTAAAGTTGATTCCTTGATCCATATTAATGTTATCAGATAAAATTCCGGTTGATCGAATAAAGGTTTTATTTATTTCAAAAATGAATGAATGAAAATTCCTAAAAAATATTCCAAGTATTGTTTTGGCATTCGTATCAAATCTTCTCACAAGTTCATTTTGTGCCTATGACCAGGGTGTGTGAGAACACACACACATATATATACATATATATATATATATATATATATATATATAT
The DNA here is from genome assembly GCA_907164805.1 of Brachyptera putata. Classification (NCBI taxonomy): domain Eukaryota; kingdom Metazoa; phylum Arthropoda; class Insecta; order Plecoptera; family Taeniopterygidae; genus Brachyptera; species Brachyptera putata. Next base: position 32,772,395 of record OU015463.1, on the reverse strand, counting down.
ATATATGTATAATTTTATGAAACACAAAATACATACACGCATAGTATACAAAACACACGGTGGCTAGTCGCAGGTTAGTTGGAGACTATACCAGCTAGTTAGACGAAGCTAAATTTAGCCATCAAAACTGCAGGCAGTCAACATCAAAAGATTACAGAGCAATGGCACATAGAGATCGACATTTACAAACGTGTCAAATAGAAGCGTACTGAAAAGTATAAACGCTTTGTGTCAATTATTGTCTATTAATAGTGTGGAATCTATAACGGGCGGGTTACTAAAAGTCAACACTTTCTCCTTGTGCAAGGAAGATTCGAAGCAAGATTCTTATAATTTATGACCAGGAGAATACTACATTTGTAATTTAATAAATAATAATTATGAATGCACTTATTTTTATGTGAACAACAAATCACATATAAAAAGCTTATTACACTTACTTGATAAATCTCAATAGAAGTCTGATCAATTATTGACGACGATACCACGGACAACAGATCAACAAAAGGTTATTCATACTTATGTATATATATATATATATATATATATATATATATATATATATATATATATATATATATATATATATATATATATATATATATATATATATATATATATATGTATATATATATATATATATATATATTGTAGATTCACTAGTATTGAATTATCTCTATCGTCTTCGAAAATACTGGATATTCAAATTATATCAAAATCACCCTAGATTCTAATGGAACATTGATAAAACTTACTTTTTCAATTTGTTAATGCTATTATTAGCTGTTTATGTGGTGTAGTTTATTACACATGTTCACGCTGGCGCCCTTACAACGAATTCCACTTGTAATGTTCGTAACGTCTTTTAAAATCACTTCACAGATCTATTACTAATATATTTCGTTATTGAACGTGAATTAGAAAACTTGAAAAACAAAAGATGTAAACGATAATGGAAATGAAGACGAAATTTTCAAGATTGAAACTGAAAATGATCACAAATTGAAAATAGTTTGCTTAATAATCACTTTTCATAATAAGATGTTAGTCAAGTATTGATAAAATATTGTAACTCAAAATTCACTCTTTTCAATCATCCGATCCCACTGTAGTATACTGGTTTTGCACGTTGAACTTAATTTCTCTAATAGGCCCGTCGCTTTTCACTCGTTCGACCAACTGTGAGCTAAATAGATCCTCTCTTAGGCCTAACGAGAGAAAAATGCCATTTTGGCTTCTGGATCTATCTGGACTATAGCCAATATACAATCAGGGTTTTTAAAAATGACGCAAGAAGCACTAGCTAACTTGCATACTTCCACGTAGCTATTGGACATGCCGACAGATGGCAAAAGTTTTATTTAAAAAGGAACAATCATCTCGAGTAGAAGGTATGACGTGTGAAGAGTCTAAAGAAAATCATTCTTTGAAATAAATCGTGAAATAAACCTTCATGAAATACGTTTTGGGGGCAAAAACAATTATAGGCCTACAATCACTATTAATTTATCCATCACAATTTGTTTCTAAAAAAGGAGGTAATGATAAAAATATAATATATATACAATAAAAAATAAAATTATAAAATCTTGCACCAGCATATTTAGGCACGTTTGTGTAACTTGTATGTTTGTGTTTAGTTAGTGATAAATCGTATTTTTTCTAGTAATAATGAGAGTGTATTGATTCGTGAGGTTGTATCAGATGGTCGACCGTATACATATAATATCGACCTGTAAATGTATAGATAAAATAAGTCTTTTGAAAAAATACAGCCGCCACAAGGATTACTGATGCTATAATGCTTTCGCCATGCACCTTAGTGACCGTTTTTGTATAATAAATGATCTATTGGCATTCGAAGAATGACCCCACAGAATAATTCCGTATAGATCTAATAAATGTGATTGAAGTATAGGAAAATTGGATCATTTTCACAGTGCTCAAACTTGCAATATCAATTAAGCTTTTAATCAATTAACAAGGTGAGAAAATTTTATAACTCATACTATTCATTTGACTTGTGTATATATATATATATATATATATATATATATATATATATATATATATATATAATATATATATATATATGTAGGCCTATATATATATATATATATATATATATATATTGTATTGTGTTCTCGGGTAGATCGCGTTTTCCCTGGACCTTGAATGGGGACCAAAGTCCCGAGTGGGACCGCAATTCGATTAGCCATAAAGAGCGAATGCTGTCTATCCGAGAACATAATAGAGTACCGTACACCATTTTTTCTTTCCATCCGCGAGAACATTCGTCATAACCGCGGTCATAACATATATATATATATATATATATATATATATATATATATATATATATATATATATATATGTATATATATATATAAATATATATATATATATATATATATATATATATATAAATATATAAGAATATATACAGGGGCGTCGGAACGTTTTGAAAGTTGGGGGGGGGGGGGGGGGCAAGCTCAACAAATACGACCCGTGGAGGAAGGAAGTATGGGGTGCCACATATTCAATAACATTCAAGTATTTTTCAGGACAGAAGAAAATAATACTGAAAATACCGGACGGGGGACGGGGGGGGGGGGTCTCAGTTTGGAGAAGAAAATGCCACATGAGAACAGTAAGTTGTACAAAGGCCAGTTAACGCGAAACCTACGACCCGCAGGGGGCAAGGGGGAAGGACCCCTTTGGCCCCCGCGGGGAATTTTTTTCAAATTACCCCTTTTTTAACACGATTTAACGTGTTTCAGGTGAGATTTAGATGACAAAATTAATTGTTTCACGGAACTGGAGGTGGGATATTTGCCAATCATAGTTATTGTATCTGCAGGGTCGTTCTGGCTCATTTTAGCGCCACGGGCAAGGACTCAATTGTGAGCCCCGAAAACTGTATGCGTGTAGTGAAAGTGAATGCAAGTGAGGGAGGAATCAAGCCCCGAAGGGATATTTCCAAAAATTTATCTTTTTAATTACGATTCTACGGGTTTGGGAACCACACGATATTTCTGGAATTCATTAATTCTTTAGTGTGGTAAGGAAGCTAGTTTTGCCGAATGGCTGTTTCAAGAAAATAAAACGCTAAATTATTCTATCATTCGATTACAATGCTGTTCGAATAATAACATTTACTCCACTCAATAATGCATAAGTGAAATAGAATATGATTTATGGAATATTATTATTAATAGGATGTCAAAAATGTGCGCCGATAGCGCCCCTTAAATTTGACGCCCTTGGCAGTCACGCTCTTCGCCCACCTCTAGAAAGTAGAAACGACCCTTATTGGAAGTTCCCTTTCTCCATTTCACTTTATTGTCATCGTTACGACTGTCGGAATTTTGGAAATTTAAAAAAAATAGGCCTATAATAAATAATTTACATCTGGAAGAAGCATAGCTGCATAGGGTTGTTTGTTGATTTCTGCTAACTGATAAACTACGTACCAGAGCTGTCATTTCGAAACAGTACATCAAATTCCTTTAAATCACACCTTTTTTAATATGGTTCAACGTGTTTCAGATGAGATTCAGATGCCAAAATCAATTTCCTCCTAGAACTTGATGTGCCCATCTGATATTTGGTCATCTATGGAATGTGAAATATGAATCTTTGTACGATTTTATCCATCTATAAATCTTTCTTTCCTTCTCTCTTCCTTCTTTTTTTCGTCTTTCTATTTCTCGTCTTTTCAAATTGTGTCTTGCAAGACCTTATTGGCCCCTTTAGTGGAATCGAAATATGTACATTTGACACAAACAGTATTTTGTCCTAACCGCATGTATTATTTTAAACGATACCCAACGTCTTATTTTATTAAGAGCCAGTTGTGAATAGTCACGTACTAATCCGCTAACTATTAGTGAAGGTACGAAAATAACCTAAGTTAACAAGGGTGATAACATGTTAATCCACTAACTATAACCCACCAACTGTCAATTCGTGGAACTGGACCTGAGCTATATTATCAAATTATAATGTAATATATTAATGACCAAGAACGGTGATTAGTATTGTCAAGTAGGAGTAGATTCACTGTCCACACTCACTTATCTGATTATTATTGATGTATATGCTCAGTCGACCAACTAAATTGATCAAAACCATGTTATCTTTTTTATTTAAACTTTTCTCAATGAGAAACTTCCATATACATACATATATATATTATATATATATATATATATATATATATATATATATTATATATGTGTGTATATGGAAGTTTCTCATTGAGAAAAGTTTAAATAAAAAAAAATATATATATATATATATATTAATATATATATATATATATATATATATATATATATATTGTATGGTTAAAGTTGATTCCTTGATCCATATTAATGTTATCAGATAAAATTCCGGTTGATCGAATAAAGGTTTTATTTATTTCAAAATGAATGAATGAAAATTCCTAAAAAATATTCCAAGTATTGTTTTGGCATTCGTATCAAATTTTCTCACAAGTTCATTTTGTGCTCATGACCAGGGTGTGTGAGAACACACACACAATATATAACATAATATATATATAATATATATATATTTATGTATAATTTTATGAAACACAAAATACATACACGCATAGTATACAAAACCACGGTGGCTAGTCGCAGGTTAGTTGGAGACTATACCACTAGTTAGACGAAGCTAAATTTAGCCATCAAAACTGCAGGCAGTCAACATCAAAAGATTACAGAGCAATGGCACATAGAGATCGACATTTACAAACGTGTCAAATAGAAGCGTACTGAAAAGTATAAACGCTTTGTGTCAATTATTGTCTATTAATAGTGTGGAATCTATAACGGGCGGGTTACTAAAAGTCAACACTTTCTCCTTGTGCAAGGAAGATTCGAAGCAAGATTCTTATAATTTATGACCAGAGAATACTACATTTGTAATTTAATAAATAATAATTATGAATGCACTTATTTTATGTGAACAACAAATCACATATAAAAAGCTTATTACACTTACTTGATAAATCTCAATAGAAGTCTGATCAATTATTGACGACGATACCACGGACAACAGATCAACAAAAGGTTATTCATACTTATGTATATATATATATATATTATATATATATATATACATATATAATATATATATATATATATATATATATATATATATTATATATGTATATATAGACATATATGTATATATATATATATATATATATTGTAGATTCACTAGTATTGAATTATCTCTATCGTCTTCGAAAATACTGGATATTCAAATTATATCAAAATCACCCTAGATTCTAATGGAACATTGATAAAACTTACTTTTTCAATTTGTTAATGCTATTATTAGCTGTTTATGTGGTGTAGTTTATTACACATGTTCACGCTGGCGCCCTTACAACGAATTCCACTTGTAATGTTCGTAACGTCTTTTAAAATCACTTCACAGATCTATTACTAATATATTTCGTTATGAACGTGAATTAGAAAACTTGAAAAACAAAAGATGTAAACGATAATGGAAATGAAGACGAAATTTTCAAGATTGAAACTGAAATGATCACAAATTGAAAATAGTTTGCTTAATAATCACTTTTCATAATAAGATGTTAGTCAAGTATTGATAAAATATTGTAACTCAAAATTCACTCTTTTCAATCATCCGATCCCACTGTAGTATACTGGTTTTGCACGTTGAACTTAATTTCTCTAATAGGCCCGTCGCTTTTCACTCGTTCGACCAACTGTGAGCTAAATAGATCCTCTCTTAGGCCTAACGAGAGAAAAATGCCATTTTGGCTTCTGGATCTATCTGGACTATAGCCAATATACAATCAGGGTTTTTAAAAATGACGCAAGAAGCACTAGCTAACTTGCATACTTCCACGTAGCTATTGGACATGCCGACAGATGGCAAAAGTTTATTTAAAAAGGAACAATCATCTCGAGTAGAAGGTATGACGTGTGAAGAGTCTAAAGAAAATCATTCTTTGAAATAAATCGTGAAATAAACCTTCATGAAATACGTTTTGGGGGCAAAAACAATTATAGGCCTACAATCACTATTAATTTATCCATCACAATTTGTTTCTAAAAAAGGAGGTAATGATAAAAATATAATATATATACAATAAAAAATAAAATTATAAAATCTTGCACCAGCATATTTAGGCACGTTTGTGTAACTTGTATGTTTGTGTTTAGTTAGTGATAATCGTATTTTTTCTAGTAATAATGAGAGTGTATTGATTCGTGAGGTTGTATCAGATGGTCGACCGTATACATATAATATCGACCTGTAAATGTATAGATAAAATAAGTCTTTTGAAAAAATACAGCCGCCACAAGGATTACTGATGCTATAATGCTTTCGCCATGCACCTTAGTGACCGTTTTTGTATAATAAATGATCTATTGGCATTCGAAGAATGACCCCACAGAATAATTCCGTATAGATCTAATAAATGTGATTGAAGTATAGGAAAATTGGATCATTTTCACAGTGCTCAAACTTGCAATATCAATTAAGCTTTTAATCAATTAACAAGGTGAGAAAATTTTATAACTCATACTATTCATTTGACTTGTGTATATATATTATATATTATATATATTATATATATATATATATATATATATATATATATATAATATATATATGTAGGCCTATATATAATATATATATATATATATATATATAATATTGTATTGTGTTCTCGGGTAGATCGCGTTTTCCCTGGACCTTGAATGGGGACCAAAGTCCCGAGTGGGACCGCAATTCGATTAGCCATAAAGAGCGAATGCTGTCTATCCGAGAACATAATAGAGTACCGTACACCATTTTTTCTTTCCATCCGCGAGAACATTCGTCATAACCGCGGTCATAACATAGATATATATATTATATATATAATAATATATAATTATATATATATAATATATATATATTATATATTATATATATAAGTAATTAATATAAATATATATAATATATATGATATATAATATAAGAAATATACAGGTTGTCGGAACGTTTTGAAACGGTGGGGGGGTGGGGGGGGGGGGGGCAAGCTCACAATCGACCCGTTGGAGGAAGGAAGTAATGGGGTGCCACATATTCAATAACATTCAAGTATTTTTCAGTACAGAAGAAAATAATACTGAAAATCACCGGACGGGGGACGGGGGGGGGATCTCAGTTTTGAGAAAAAATTGCCACATGATAACCAGTAAGTTGTACAAAGCCAGTTAACGCGAAACCTACGACCCGCAGGGGCAGGGGGAAGGACCCCTTTGGCCCCCGCGGGAATTTTTTTTCAAATTACCCCTTTTAACACGATTAACGTGTTTCAGGTGAGATTTAGATGACAAAATTAATTGTTTCACGGAACTGGAGGTGGGATATTTGCTAATCATAGTTATTGTATCTGCAGGGTCGTTCTGGCTCATTTAGCGCCACGGGCAGTATCTTCGGACGAGTTCGGAAATTTCTCTTCGGAACGTATTAAAATTGATATCAATACGCTTGTGGATTTTTGGACCCCTTTTCACCGTAATTCATTTTCGAATTTTTGATCAAGTGGCGGATTATGTTTTTGCTCGTGAATTATCGTGACATTTCTGTCCAATCGACAAAACTTTCTAAAAAAGTCATATTTCTTCTGATTACAGCATATCAGAAATTAGACCTTTCTCTGTAAACGAACGTGTTGAGAGTCATCACGTCATCACCACCCTTAAGGTCACATTTTTGGTAAAGGACACAATTCCCAAAAATTATATGAATTTCTCTTGTCTCTTCGAGTTCAAGCCACCACTATTATATGACATATCCAAGCTATTAAAATGTACACAGTGTTGTCATTGTATTTCCTTACTAACTAAATGTCTGCTATAGAAATATCAATATGATATTCACACGTCACAATCGGTACAAGTTCACAACAATATAACAACAATAACTCTATAACACGATACTTATTTTGGACAAAATCTCTCATTTAGTGCTCGTAGTTACTTCACACTCAATATCTAGCTACTAGTAACTGTTAAATATGACTTTTGAAAAACATGTTTGCACCTCTGAATACACAACAAAACTGAAATTTACCACCTCTGTGCCAAAGCCAAGCGCAAAAATATAGATGTCTTCGCTACCTATAACTATGGGCAAAACCAGATAACTCGACTTTTACATATGTATGCACATTGTTTCCTAGAAAACGCCACTCGAAGACTTGATCCCTAGTCAGACAGTACAGGTGCAGATGTAAAAACGCATTTGGAAATAGAAGCCCTCAAGTATTTTGTATTTATGCCTCTAGGCCTACGTAGCAAAAACATGAAATCAATTGTACAGTCAAAGTCAGATTCTCCCCACAAAATCAACTTCGACCAATTTTACTATAAAACCATCGTTACATGCACTTATGCCATGTAAAATGCGTGCATGTGTACCTGAGCATCAATAACGAATCAAAATTTGCAGTTTGTTGCAATAATATATACTTGGAGATTGACTCTTGGATTCAGGTGCATTTAATCAAATTTAACCCATCTTTTGAGAACCATCCATTAAAACGTCAAACAAAAATGACATTCTGCATGAACAACCTTGTACTGGTTATTATTTCACATGCCTATTGTCATAGTGAATAGATAAGTCCAAATGGCAATTAATGTAGTACTAATTCAAATTTGTCGGGTTCAATACAAAGTTATAATATCAGCATTCATTTGAACAATTATCTGTATCGTTTGAATTTTTCTCTGCTGTAACATTTTACGGCAATACACTATCTACGTTGAATAATGTCTTATATTATTGTACAAAATAACCCCGTTTATTTAAAAACGTAAAGTCTCAGCGCGTGTGTGACAATGTCACGGCTGGGAGCCAATCAGCGTGGAGAGTTACAGCGAATGGGCGGTCCGTTCTACTGCTGTGCGATCGCGGTACTATTTTCTCATTCACACATTATTTTGAACAATAATTTTTTCCGACGAAAGTAATGTTTGTATTGATACAGATTAAACGTCTTCGTCTTCTTAACACGTGGGTGCTGTTTTCTGGAAAGTACCAAGATTCTTACTTTCTTAGTTACGGAGTAACGGCAAGTTATAAATGATCAAAATATTTCGGAAATACGTTTGGCCCTCTTTTTTGGTTCATGTTGGGCCCATTTTGAGAAACGATGAAAATGTGAATCTATAGTATTGTGCCTTATTAGTGTCGTCGTCTACCAATGTGTTTCATTTTCTTGTGGATTTATTACATCGAGAGTTATGAGAGTTTTCCCAAGAATTAAAAAAACTACCTTATGGGCGTGAATTTTGCCCAAAAAAGGGTCAAAACGCCAGAATTTTGCTTGTCAGTTTTATTTAGCAAATAGCCCACAAAAATGTCTATTAGAAAAGTCAAACTGACACTTCCTACCCCAAAACGCCGTCAACTTCTAAACGAAGCACTTTTTCGATCTTTTATTTCTGGTCTATATTTCTCGTCTTTTCAAATTGTGTCTTGCAAGACCTTTTCTTGCCCGCCCCCTTGCCCCCCCGGTCCCGACGCCAGTGAATATATATATATATATATATATATATATATATATATATATATATATATATTGTAGCGTAGACTTTGAGGGCCGGAGGAAGATGAAAATAAGTCACTTTTCGGTGATTTGGCCTTCCTTGAAACAACTGGTGGCTCTAAAAAGAGCCTTGGGTTTCGACGTTTCGGCTGAAAACGTTCAGCCATCTCCAGGAGTCGTTGTGGTGTGGTGGCCGGGGCCGGCAATCGAGATGGCTGAACGTTTTCAGCCGAAATGGCGAAACCCAAGGCTCTTTATAGAGCCACCAATTGTTTCAAGGAAGGGCAAATCATCGAAAAGTGACTTATTTTCATATATATATATATATATATATATATATATATATATATATATATATATATATATATATATATATATATATAAATATATGAGTACATGGCTTTCTGTTGAAACGTACATCAAGTGATGTTGATAGGATGGATATTATCATCACTGAAAAATACCGCCCCGTCGGGAAATCGAACCGGACCTTATGCTCTACACACATATGCTTTTACCTTCTGAGCTAACGGGAGTGGGATCTTCCAATGATATTAATGGGTGTGTAATTAGGTAGCGTGCAATAAACAACAACAGTCTAGTCCTTGCGATTTCTCTATTAACATTGATACAATGAGTGTCATGTGTTATTTATATCAAGAATTCTAGAACAGAATGCTGGAAATGGTAGAACCATAAATTAATATTTGTTATGTAAGGATTAGGTTTATTCGTGTAATTTTAGTTTGCGCGCAAGACAATCTATAGGCCTATAGGCCTACCTAGAATGCTTGAATCGAATGCTATGCTAGACATGCTAAAACCACAAAATAATATTGATAAACAATATTATAAATAATATAATAAACAGACAATGTTATTTTCCCATTCTGTGCCATCAAATTATATTAAATTAAAAATAATTTCGCAAGGTCTATATACCAGCTAGACTTCGTTAATAATGGTCATTGTTGTTGTTGTTGTTGATTTTGATAGTAATCTGAATTGACGAAATATCACCCGATTTAATCTAACCTACCTTACTAAACACAACCTAAGTAACCTAACCTGAACTGATTTATTATAACCAAAATTAACAGTTATACCATATATAGGCCTATAACAGTGACCAACAGGCTGTTGTAAATGTTGTAAATAGCCATATGTCCTAATTATTTGCGGTTTCGAAGTAATTCGTACGTCCCACTGTTTGAATCCATGCGAGATTTGTTATATACACAGGGTTAAGGAAAGCCGTTATTTTTCTCTTAATTCTGCAACGCACGTTGTTTAGTCGTCGTCTAGTGCACTTGCGTGAGTGAGGAAGTAAGGTGGTCTGATAAGATAACTATTAACTCAGGTAATACTCAATTTATATTACTAGCAAGTTCTAATACCATATCTAAACATGGTTGTGAATCTCATTTTGTACTATTAATGTAAAATAACTTTTAACTTGCCCAGTTTAGGCCGAGTATAAGTTATCCAAAACTGGGTCAGTTTATGAGTTCGGCCATGCTGCAAAGGCCTATCGCTTCAGGCCGTTCACTTCAAAGCTGAACACACGTTATATTGGCAGTTCCCGAAGATCATTGTGTGGCTCTGCGAGTTATAAACTAGTCAGTCGAGGTTGATCGTAAATTGAGGTAGGATCTGATGTTTAGTACATAGTAATTGTCGCTCTAGATAATTGAATTTAATATTAGGCCCAGGCCATGTGGTTTGTTGAGACAAATTAGCATAATCTTAGGCATAGAGTTACTTACACTAAATTTTGATGGCCTAGTTAGGCTCTAATTCCTAGTTCTTTGGAGCTAGCTAGGCCTAGTAGGCCCTACATTATTTGAAGTTACAGTAGGCCTACGTGCCTAAGCAGACCTAGACAATCTAGGTCTATTCCTTAGCTTGGGCTGTGGCCTAGTTTTTTTTTTTTTTTTTTTTTTTCAGTAGGCCTACTATTAGTAGATGGGCCTAGGCATTGTGCTAGGCATATGCATTGCCAGGTCCTGAATTCAGATGGGCCTGGGCCTAACCTAGACCAAAATGCCTAGGCCTATACCTAGGGAAAGCCTAGGCATTGAGTTTGCAGTTATAAAGTCAATGGCCTAGGCCCAGACATGGAATTTGTGAACCAAGTCAATCGTCTATTTAGACCATGAACCTCCCTTGTCAGCCTCCAGCTGTAAAATAGTTGCATGGACATGGAGATGCCATTTTCACTTCCCATTGATGAACTCCCTAATAGAAAATTGAGAAATTACCTAGGTCTATGCCTAATGGATTGTGTGCTGGATTGACTTAGAGGTACATGGATCGACCCTGCTCCTTATAGGCCTAGGCATTCAGTTAGGCATTATAGTGGGTAAATTTGTCCGTAATTTTACTGTGACACTGAGCTTTGCCAATTGGTGTTTGATTATCAATTATTTGGTGTTTTCTGAAAGATCTTGTTTATATCATTCAGAAAAAGTTGCGGGAAATAGAGAATTGTTGGATTTTATAGCTTTTAAACTCACTTGAATCTGATGGTTTTTGCATGTTGTTTGATGGGGGTGGTGTTGGAGGGGTTGATTTTTGTTGGTTAGGTTAGGGGGATAGTTTGATGCCATTGTTGGGGAGGGGGGATCTGCTGGAAGGTGTAATATGTCTGTTGGGTTAGTGGGGGAGGTTGGAAAAAAAAACACAAATAGGCGAGCTCAGTGTCTATGGAATTTTAACGTTGAACACTAAATCTATCGAAGAAAGGCACCTGACGCATAAAATTGCTAAACTAAAATTGAATGAACACTCCTAAACAGTGAAATTACTATCTTGAACATTGAAGACCGTCAGCTATCTTTGGAGGTTAGGACACTAGGCCTAACCTTGACCACTAACCCTAACCATTTGGTACTGAGTAACATGTAATTAATAGTGAATAAACTTGATGGCTCAGGCTACTTTTAGTTTTAGTTGAATTTATTCATGTAGAGTGTGCTTTGATTATTGGTTAGATAATAAGATTTTTAAAACAACTTGAAACACGAATTATTTGCAAAGAAGCAAGTCATCGTACTCCCAAACAACATTGTGCATTCACTCTTGCTAGCATAAATGGCCTTCCGGTGCAACGTTTTTGCAACTGGCGATCACCAACTAGAGCCTGCAGAACTGTTCTGCGCTAACATAGGGGATGCATATGCTCAGGTTGGGCATATGGTATGAGTGAATTATTATTTTTAGTACCAGTAATAGCAGTCACATAGGCCTACTGGTAGTCATTTGCATTTGAATTAATCAACTGAAAAGCAATTGATTCAAATGTAGTCCTACACCAAAATTAGGCTCACAGTAGGCCTATCTAAACTAGTGACACTGACTACGTATATCACACAGTCGGGAAACGGTTTAGTCAAACCGGTTCAGGCTGAAACGGTTTACAGATGGTGATAGACCTGTCAGTTTTGGTGTAAAACACTTTAGTTCCAATCCAGTTTGGCAAGTGAATTGGAGAACTCGATACAATTGATATACACGTCAAACCGATTCAGGGTAACCTTGAACGCGAGCGATAAATCGATCCTTGTTGAATTCCAGCTTCGTTGTCGATTATATACCGACTTACGTCTCCAATATATACCAATATATCGACTTACGTAAATATTAAAAATGACTGGCGCTGAAACGTTTTGACCGCGGTTTTGCCAAAGTGTTTCTGAATTATTGTGATATACACTCATTTGTTAAACCGTTTCAGCATGAACCGGTTTGCCTGAACCATTTCCCGACCGTGTGATATACGTAGTCATTGTAGATCCCCTCGACACCTATCCAGAACCCAGCTTTGCATCGGTCAGTATTTTTATACATTTGTGGACCTAGATGTTCTAATTTGTTCTGGATATGTGTCTCAAAGTGCCTAGGCCCAAGTTTTGGTCCAGGCCCTGACAGCCATTCTTGGCATATTGTGATGAACCAGACCCGACTGTGTGTCATATTTTTATGAACAATGAAATAGAAGTGTGGTGACCTACTTTTCACTGTAGATATATATTTTTTTTGTGTGTGGTGGGGGGGGGGGGGGGGGTCGTTTAAAAAACTGTAAAAATGTCAAATTGGTTCTATTTGTACTCAACTAAACACCAGCAAAAAAATAAACTCGGGACAATCAAGTTACTACCTAATAGTATAGGTACGGTAGCCTACCAGAACTATCCTCTGGTATCAAAATTCAATATACAAACTGTAAATAACACAAAAACCCAGCCCAAAAATTAGGCCTAATCAAATAAATTGGTAACCAACGACATTGTTTTTCACCTGAGGAAGATTTCACTATGGCGAGTAATTTAGTCATTTACGAGACCAGTGTTTGATTCCCGATGGCCGACAATCCTGGAAAAAGATTTCCGTGGTTTTCCTCTGTCTGGGATGGCTCATCAGTAGACCAGACTGTTTCCTTGCTGCTACTGGTATCCAAACCACATGATGAATTAATCTTTCATCTCACCAACATTTGCAGACTTCAATAGATTTTAGTCGTCAGCACAGTGCGTCTAAACCCAATATGAAATGAAAATATTGACTCCATTTGAGCACACTAACCTTTGACCATTTGCCAAGTTACAGACCTTTTTCCCATGTATGCACAAAAGGTTAGGTGGGTGCCATTTGTGATGCACGGTTGTTTGAGTGACATTCCGAGGTAGTCTACTTAGAGACAGTCTTGTAGTCTGTGTAGGAGAGGCATACTAGTGTAGCCTAAACCTGGGCCAAGTTTTGCTGCTCGTGTGCAGGCTCTTGTATGGATGGATGGACCTATACAAATTTTCATGGCCTTGAATGTTGTAGTATTCTGTATGGATTGCACCAGTAGAAAGTAACGTCATTTGTGCCCTTTATTATTGTTCATAGTTGGTCTACTACAAATTCACATTAATGTATGTGAAATGTATGATTAATGTAGAACTTGAAGAGTAAGTGCATGCATGACATTTATTCTGCCCTATTTAGTGTCATAGGCAGGCCTGTTTAGAGTTTTGAGAGGTTGTGACAATTTTTTTGAAGGCATATGTGCAATTTCCAAATGCTTTGCAGATCTGTTCTAATAATATTATCTTCATAATCAACGACTTAGCCATTATGGGTAAATGCTAGATGGGACATTAGGGCCAAGTTGCACTTAAGCTTACAAAATCAATAACTTGGCTGACCACAACATTAGATTTGCCAAGGTCTGCAGAATAGTGTTGCCTAATTGGTATACATGCTAGATAGGGTTGGAGCCTAAAAGAGTTTTTAGTTGATCCGCATTCAGGCCCAGTACCATATTTAACCCACTACCGGTACAAGCATATTTGGTGGGGTTGCGAACAATAATCGACATTTGACCGACGATCATTATTTTTCAAGGGATAGATACGATAGAGTTACGAAAAGAGATACAGATAGAGATACGAAAAGAGTTTTTAGTTTATCTGCATTCAGGCCCAGTACCATATTTAACCCACTACCGGTACAAGCATATTTGGTGGGGTTGCGAACAATAATCGACATTTGACCGACGATCATTATTTTTCAAGGGATAGATACGATAATCAATTCAGTTTTCACCGTACAATATTCTCGATTATTGAAACCATTTTTTTATCCTTTCAAAACGACTCTTTTCTGTTCACATGATTCCTCCAATTAGTGTGGGAATTAGCGCAGAAGGAATTTTTTCTTTTATTGAACACATTTATCCTAAAATTGATGACTAAACACTCGTTGTCATGATGGGTAGGCTCGGAGGTTTCAAGCGAGGTTAAGGCTATGTCAGTAGTCCCACAGGGTAGTGTGTTAGGTTCGTTATTATTTTATTAATATATAGATTATCGAACTAACTTCGTTAATCCGAGAATTGGGTTATTTGCAGATGATTGTGTGTTATATAGGGAAATCAATACAGAGGAGGATGTAGTAGCTATTCTGGCAGATCTGGCGGCACTTGATTGTTGTGTTCAGTCAAACTAGATATGGTTAAATGCAGGGAAGTGTAAGTTAGTCACCTTTGGTAGGAGGATAGTGAGGACAGATGTAGTGTATGAGGTAGGAGGGATTTGAGTCAGTGGAAAATTACAAGTACTTGGCGGTGGTATTTGATCAACGTCTAGGGTGGGGGGGAGTCGGATTGTTAGAATAGTAAAAACGAGTATTGATGCACCAACATTTGTAATGAGGCAGCTTAGGGGGACAAGTTTGGAGATGAAGAGAGAGTAATGTACCAAATAAGCCACCATTGATTATTGCCAAATTTTACTCGCGTTATGTAAAAGATAGTGTAATCCAAGCTAAGAAGAAGAAGGGACCTCTCAAGTCGAAAGATATTGGTTACCTTCATTCAGAAAGTTTAATTTACGTAAACGAACATTTGACTAGAATTAATAAAAACCTCTTCTGGCTTGCTAAAAATACAAAACAGTTCGGTTACAAATACGTGTGGACCAAGGCTGGTCGTATTTACATACGTAAAGATGAAACCTCCCCAGTGATATTTGTAAAAAGTCCAAAGGACATACCTGTGTCATAGCTTAGCAATTATAGTCTCGACTTGGTTGGATATTCAATATAGTACATGGATGAGATAAATGAATTACTATCACATAATATACAACATACAGAAATATGTACAGATGTTGATGACATCAATAACCTATTTCAATATAATAACAATTTCAAAATTCTTCACCAAAACATAAGGAGTTTACGCAAAAATTTTGACGAGTTCTGTGTTCTTCTAGATTCTTTTAAATTTATCTTTGATGTAATTATCTTGACGGAGACACATTTGTTATTTGATGAACCTTTTATTATCTCTGGCTTCACTACATATTATTTTAATTCGCGTCACACTTCTTCAGATGGCATTGTCGTTCTTATTCATTTAAACTAGGAAAACGCCTTATATGCGTTGTGAGATGAGCTTAGAAGTATGGAAATGTAGAATTAAGAATATTTGGTCGGCTCAATGTACATATACAGGCCATGGATCACTTCAAAGGTTTAAAAACCGCGGCTGTCTGTTGGTATATGTACCTTGGTTTCCAAACAATTAAACCAGTGCCTTCTTCATATCCATCACAGATTTTAAACGTTTAATTTATTGGTGACACTTGTTGCTCACATTTAATAGTTTCTTAATTGCTTTTCTTAATTGCTTTCATTGATGTGTAAAAAGTACATTAAAAATGAGTTTTCTTCGTTGTTTCACATCCGATTGTTCCATAAGTCGCTTAAAATGTGTATGATAGTTCTTCCCACACTCAGTATAAATTTGAGAGCTTTTGAAAAAAATAAAATTCCAAGTATTTCTCCCCTGGCCTATTCTTATGGGGAATTTCCATACTTTCCGATTTTTTTCCGTAAAATCCGTTTGACCGATTTTTCTGAAAAACAATCCCAACCTATTCTGGTATAACACCAATTTGTAAAAAAAGTTTCGAGTTGATTGAAACTTTTTCCTGACCTGTATGCCGCGTACAAAATTACACACAAAAAAAAAAAAAAAAAACAAACATAAAAACCAAGCCCAAAATTTTTCGGTATATGGAATGAAAATCTTCGCTACGCTCATCTAATAAAATCAAAAATGAAAAAGTTGTACTCGATGAAGAATTGTCTCTGACTGCAAATTGTGCAAGAATAACATTTGATATCGGTCTGGATTCGTATTGTATTGTTGCCATATACCGTTCTCCATCTACTAAACTTAAACAATTTGTAAGTGATATTGACAAGACTGTCTGCTCACTCCCTAAAGTAACGCATCAAATATTGATAGGTGATATTAATCTAAATATTCTAGATAACCATGAAAACAATGCCAATGATTATTTAAATACTTTGAGTTACCATGGTTTTTTGTCATGCATAAACAGCCAAACACGTTTGACAGAACGGTCAGGAACATGTATTGACAATATTTTCTTAAAAACCACTAAGAAATATAAGTTTTTATCAGGAATATTACAGAGTAGTATAACTGATCATTTTCCAATATTTTTTGGTTGGGATACGTTCTGTAGTACAAATTATGATTATATCAAAGACAGTTCTTCTAATAATAAAACTTTGAAATTAAATGACGTTAAATTGCTAGCACTACTGAGAACTGAATCATGGAATCACGTACTAGAAAAGACTGATGTAAATGTAGCACTAAATAATTTTGTGAATACTTTCAGAACGCACATTGATAATGCTTCTGATTTTAAAGTAATAAAAGAAAACTCGAAACATAGAAAAATAAAACCTTGGATCTCTGCTGGCCTTATAGTTTCAATAAGAAAGCGAGACGCAATGCATAGAAAGATAATGAAGCTTAAAAATGGTCCCCCTGACGGCGATAATAACGATCTGATATATCTGAAGGGGCGTTATAAACAATACAGAAATCTTATTAACCGACTAATATACAAAGCAAAGATAAATTATTATACGAATAAAATAAATTCAGATATGCACTGTCCCAAAAAAATCTGGCAAACCATTAATGAGATTTCAGGAAGGACATTGAATAAATCAAATTTGATTAATGAACTACAAATAGATGGACCCACTTATAGATCATCCAAGGAACCTCAAGAGATAGCAGACGAATTGAATAATTATTTTTCGAATGTCTGTTCACAATTAGCCGACAAAATTAAAATAAAAAATAAATTGAACAATCATCAATCCACAAACATAACTCCAACAAATCAAATAATACAACGTATAGCAAGTAAATCTATGTTTTTAAATCCAGTAGGTCCCAGTGAAATTACGAATTTAATATGAGGACTTGAAGACAATTCATCGTGCGGCTATGATAGAATAGGAGTTAAAACAATTAAAGCAGCAAGAATGTACATTGTGGATCCTTTAACACATATATGTAATACTTGTTTCAAAACTGGAGTCTTTCCCGATAATTTAAAAATTGCAATTACGGTTCCATTATTCAAAGGCGGTGATAAAACAAAGTCAGTAAACTATAGACCGATTTCTTTACTCTCACACTTCTCTAAAATAATTGAAAAATGTATCAAACGTAGATTAATGTGCTTTCTTGAACAGAATAGCATATTATCTCCGAATCAATACGGCTTCAGACCGGAAAGAAGTACAAATGATGCTATATATCAGCTAACTAGATATCTATATAACAATTTGGACAGTAATAAAAAGGTAATTGCAGTATTTCTGGACCTAGCGAAGGCCTTTGATACAATTGATCACACTATTTTGTTGCATAAATTAGAATCAAATGGTATTCGTGGTCTGCCATTAAATTTATTCCGAAATTATCTCACGAACAGAAAACAATTGGTGAAAATAGGTGATACATATAGTAGTCAAACTCAAATTAAGTATGGGGTACCTCAGGGAACGGTCCTTGGTCCAATTCTGTTCACCATTTATATAAATGATCTGTGTGATATTCAAATTAATGGTAATATACTGACGTATGCTGATGATACAGTCTTGATTTTCTCGGATGTTAGTTGGGATCTAGTTTTTGAAAACGCAAATAAAATGTTAAAACGTATATGTAAGTGGTTAGATGATAATCTTCTGACATTAAATAATACCAAAACAATATATTTACCTCTTACAATAGATATAAAAACTCAACCAGCCGCCCCGGTGGGTAAGTCAACTATCGCTAGCGGTAGTAACTGAAGTCACCGTTGGGCGTGGGTTCGAGTCCGGCATAAGGCATGGGTTTTTGTAAACGTCCTTTCACCTATCATCACTTCATCGTTTCATTATCATCCGCTCATTCGTACCCCCGTATAACCTAGCTGTTGGTGGGGTCGTTGAGCAACATTACAAAAAAAAAAAAAAAAAAAAAAACTCAACCGGATCCTTCAAAAAGTTTGAAATTACATTCATATAATTGCACCATACAATACGCATGTGATTGTCATGAAATTAAAGCTAACGACCATGCTAAATATTTAGGTATTATTGTCGACAAACACCTCAGATGGAATCAGCATGTGGCCAATACAGTAGGAAAACTGAGAAGTATTTTATATGTATTCTATAAACTAAGAAAATGTGTCAATAGGAACTTGATTGTCAACATTTATAAAGCTCTGGGTCAAACAATTATACAGTACGGTATTTTAGGATGGGGAGCCGCCAATAAATCAAATATTCAGCCATTAATAACCATTCAAAAAATATTACTAAAGATCATGTTGAATAAGACAATGCAGTACTTTTCAAAATCAATATTTCAATGCACCCAGGTGCTAGACGTTAAGCAATTATTCATAAGAAATGCACTTATTCATGTGTTCAAAAATTTCAATTCATATAAAAAACAAAATTTAATTACATCATCTCCACTTCATAAAACAAGAAGTTGCTCTCTCGATATCACTTATAATTTAGAAATTCCACGGAAAAATAAACTTATTGGACAACAACACGTTGATTACATAGGATTAAAAATGTACAACCAAGTTCCTATTGAAATCCGCAAATTGAACAATATATTTAAATTTAAATTATCCATCACCAATTGGATCATCCAATCAGGTCGAGATTTTTGTATCAATTTATGTAAAGTTTAATTAAGGTATCCCTATAACACGCAGAGTCTCTACTATTATTCTTACTATTATGCTTATTTATATTTTTATATTTTTTCATTTCATGTTTTCATTTCTTTTCAAGTTTAGGTACTTATCAATACTCTATTATTGTTATTCATTTGTTCTTACAGTACTGGTCAAGGTTAGAAAATTCACTAACCTTGAGTACTGGTAAAAATTTAATTTAATTCAAATATTTAATTTAATTTTTGTTTATATTATATGATTAAAGATTTGTTATTTTGTAAAAATATTTCAATACTCCACGCAAAACTTCACTTATATTATTATTATTTATTGTTATTATCATTCTTACATGTTCATTCTTACATGTTCTTACATGTTCATGCTTCTCATGTTCTGTGCTGGCTGAATTTATTATTTGTCCATGTTGATCAGTGAGCCCGCACACAAGGGTTTACCCTTATGCGGGCTTCACACATCTAAATGTTTATTTTTATCTTGTTGTTTTGTATTTTTGTCTTTTGTATTTTTTTGTGTGAATAAAATATATAACAAATGAAAAATGAAATGAAGGAAAAAGCGTATTTCTTGTTAGTGCGTCCCATGGTGGAATATGCTAGTTCAGTTTGGGATCCTTATAGATTGGGTGAGATAAGCGATGTGGAAAGGGTGCAAAGGGTTACAGATAGGGTTAGGAGGTGGAAATGAGGGGAGAAAGTAAATATATTGGAGAGTCCATCTGAGATGATCTGAGACTTGGGATGGCAGGAATTGGGAATGCAGAGAAAGGAGAAACGGATGTGTAATTTCTTCAGGGTAATGGAAGTAGAAGATATGAAACTTTCCACCGCGCATTTATGTGCAATTGTAAGAGTTTGAATAATATTGAAAAAATAAAATGTCTGAGTAGGCCTACTCGTACCAGCTGCAATATGAACAGTTACAATATAAATATTTTATTTCATGCAATCACTTGGACAGGTAGGCCTACAGTTATATTTTGTTATATAGCACCATTCATTACTAGAGCATACGTATCAGTGTTAGCATAGTATTACAAGTCTGCATCTTTTTAAGAGGCCCAAAGTGAAACTTCCACTTGTCCATGTTGGAGCATAGGCACAGCAATGAAAGAGATGGCAGTCGTTTGGAATCGTTGTTTCGACACTAGTGTTTATCATTATGTTAGACGTCGTTAACTTGCCGTAAAACTAGAACCTTAATTTATTATCATTCCCCTATTAAAGCATTGAATTTTGTGTCCTTTAGATTTGGAGAAGTGTTTCCTCCTACAAAGTGTACCAGTCGCTTTCTGATGGCACCGGGACAGAATGGCAACGGCCGTAGGCCTGGTCCTAGAGAAACGGGCACAGTACCAAAGACTAAGAAACAAAACAGCTCTAACCGCTGTTTATCCACTGCTCAGCATGAACAAGCTGCTAGCGCGAACAACATGCCGAACAACTTGGTGAGTAGCCACGGATTCGATATAAGCCTACTATTGGTTTAATTGCGGATTAAAACGATCGTATTAGCATTTGTGGTGTACAGTCTCGGCAAGCCATAGATCTTTGTTATCTATCGTACTCAACATTTGAACCCCTTCACTTGTCCCTCCTGTGTTATAGATGTATATATCTGCTGCGAGTAACTCGATCTGTAAAAATGTATTGTTAACTTATACATTCAAATAGTTAGTTGATGGTGAAATCGACTTTATATTGGACGTTTGCGCAGGTCTGTTTCTCAATTTTCTTTCACAATTTTTAGATCAATTCATGAGGGCATAGTCGACGTAAAATCATTGAAAATATCCCAAATGGCATCTTCTGGTAGTACAGCACCTACCAAAATTTGCTGAAACATAGTAAATATGTAAATTGAGATACTTGAGAGATTTACAGATGATGCCATTCATCTCGAGTCATGTGATGGTTGGTTAGTTGGAGAATGGTAGTTACTCTGATGAGTGTAATTATGATGATGATAAGCCATGACTTGACCCTTCGGGAACTGGTAACCCAACCGTCAATAACTTTCAAGATAAGTCTAGGCCTGTTATTCTATTTAGGATCAAGACTAGTACGTGATTTGATTAATGAACTAATTACAAGCATGGAATGCGAAAAATGACAAAGATTTGTGTATTATTAAAAAATATATAATTTTAGTAAAAATGACTATTATTGGCTAATTAGCTTGGTCAATGATGACAATATTGGCTAACAGTGAAGGGGTTATTTGTCTTCAAGCAGTTTAATCGGGACAAAATTGTGTTGTTTGGGCCTATGTAGGCCTATGTATTATCTCATAAGTCCTTGTAGCTATTGCTGGACTATCCAAGAAGACAAATCACTGCAAATAATAATTTAAAAGTGGTGTTGGTACGTTCAAGCAGTTATTATCGAGCCGCCGAGGCTATTGCTCGGTCAACTAACGCACTGCGTTAGAAACTGAAGTTGGGTTAGGTATGGGTTTGAGTCCCGCTTGAGGCATGGGTTTTTGTAACTATCCTTTCATTTCACCTACCCTCATCATCACTTCATCTAATCGTTATTCATTAGTACCCCTGTATTATGTAGCTGTTGGTTGGGGTTGGAATGGAATTAGTATTAAAACAATTTTCATTTTTTTACTGCGCTTGTGAAATGTAAGGTTTTATTCAATGCTTTTAGCGGATAGAAAAGTGGTTTCTTTTGTATCCAAGATAACGTTGATTTGATTGTCTCAAGGAGCCTTCATCCCTTTAGCATAGGCTTTCTCTATTTTTAATTATTCATTCATTTTTGTTATTTATTTAAAGCTACTACCCAACATAGATCCTGACACTTTGGGTCTACATTCAATGTATCATTACATACTGTAGGCCTAGTTATTAGTGGGCCGATAATAATTATTCAATAATTCGGAACATTTGCCAAATTCCTCGACATTCATCTTTCCGGAAATTGTACATCACTACTTGAGTCACAATCCTTAACTGCACTAGTGAGGCATTCATGTACTGTGAACACAAGCATTGTCGTGTATGCTACTTGATCCTATTACAGACCTGTGATCTTGTGTAGGATAGATGAAATTATTATTGTGTATATTGTGCAGTTCAACTGTACTTTTACGGTCACACATATATTGTACTTTTACAGTCGCTTTTGTGGACTCATACTTTGGCAATATTTTTTCACGCACTGCATCCAATGCGTATACATGTACACTTGACCGCACAAAAAGTGGGAGTGGGATTCCAAGTCCGTCAGTCAACGTTTATTTCTTGTGTAGTAGAGGGTTATGGACCAGTTTCTGCTATCAGCTGATTGGTTGATTGCATTATTGTTGACATACTACATACTACCCCTACACGTGCTTTTAACATGTGCGATACTCGATTTTGTTTATAATATTTCCAAGTTGAAACCTGATTTCCCGTAGAACCAACTCGATATTTGCTGACTCACTCAATATTTCATCTGCAGGAATGAGAAGTATTATTCCATATAGATTTTGAGCTATTGTTCTCCGTTAATAGTTGCTCGACATTATACAAGAATCACCCTAATTAGTCGTTTTAGATGATGCATATAGAACGTATATAAATTGCAAATAATTGTAAGGTTTTACATCTTCATGTAATATTTTGCCCGACTTTTTATATCCAAACTGACATACTGATAATGTAGTTTCTTTTTGGTCAGTAATTGACTTCTGCTGCTTTCAAGTTCAAGTTCTGCTTGTTTTTTAGGGATTTCAAGTATTCTGATGAAGAAAATCACTGAATAAGAAATAAATTGAACATCTGAATTAACCTTCTATAACATTCAAATTTAATCGCTAGAATTGTTTTCTGAAATAAATGAGTCAATAGTTTGTTTCACGCAGCTCATCTCCGAATATTTCACCACCATCAAAATGTGTTGGTCAATTTTTTTTTAAATTACAAATGATGATTTTCATCCTTCTGTTATTTTCATTTGATCCTATTTTCATGACGCTGAATGATGTATAATGAGATGGAAATATGATGATACGTTCGGAATAATTCATTGGTTTATCCATTTCGAATGTGGAACAGCGCAACATTATGAGAAAGTCAAATAAAAACTTCGATTTCATGTATAGTGTGCAAATCGGTTCATTCATTACGTTATATGCCTATATACATGAACGAATCAACGTTAGATCTCGATTCAATATTCACCATGAACTAAATTGCTTGAAAACCAAATTTCAACCCTAATTCAAAAAAAGAAAATGATATTAATGTGGAGGAAATTGGAAAATTGAAAAGAACAGTGATTGATTGGTTTTATTTGTTTCACATGGGATACATCAAACCGTAAATGATATATCCCAATGAAAATGATTATTTTTTGAAATTACCAAAAATTTTATCAAGTTTGAACCATGCGTGGACTGTTTTGAAACTGAAATGTAATCTTCTCCGAAATATCAGTGGTACTGTTATCACCGCCATAGGGGAATGGGATGGAATGGTTTTCTTACCATTCACTACTATCTGTGAAGAAAGCGCAAACAAAAAGAAACAAATAAACTGCAACGAACAACATATTTGCGTCGATACATTGCAGACGTAATATATTGGGCTTCCTCCACGAACCAAAGATATACCTCAAAGAAAGTACCGGTTTATCTATGATCCGTGATTACGCACATTAGGCTCATGACATTCATAAAGGGATAATACCAAAACTGGCTCATTTTCAAAATGAATCTGAGAAAAGCTGAATGAAATCTAAAAATATCAGGCAATTGACTGGTGCATCTCTATTTCCAAATTTAATAGTTTATTGGATACAATCTACATTTCATCCACTCAATCAACGCTACAGGTTATTAATATTGACACTTTTTTGATCTGTCACAAGAAAGCAAGAGAGGAGAGGTTCATCCAAGAAATCATATATTGGTGCAGTAAATGGTGTGGAACATCATAGAAGGATGTAGGCCTCTAATGTTACTGAAACCAAACGGGATATTATTGATAAATTGAATACTTCATGAATCAATTTAATATTACATATTGCCACACGTTTACTTGATCACGAGAAACGCAACTAATATGATCAATGGAAAGTATGCACATTGTCTTGCATAAGTCTGACAAGAAATGCACTGAAGAAATTGACAAATTTGTCTATAAAGTGAATGATCAAAACAATGTAAGAATAGAAGTCAAAATATGTAATGCAAATACTGTTAAATATAGATGAAAACAAAAATTATCTTAGATGACGAAATTTTTGAAAATCGGAAACAGAATCTGATGTGATATACATAACAATAAGAGCTGAAATTCGTGATATGAAGACATATTTTTATAATAATTCAATTGGCCTGATAGAATAATTTTCTAATTAGATCTCATAATTTTATATTCAGTATAACGAATACAAGGCAGGAGAGGAGGGAGGAATCGATTGTGTTCAATACCATAAGAATAAATTAGAATAAATATCTACTACATTGAACTACGGTACTTCCAATGAGAAGTTACTGGAAGAAAATCAAGTCTATACACAATGTTTGCTGGTTTCCCACTGTTGCCTTGGTATTATTATGCTGGTATGGTTCCTACAGTACAGGCCACGACCGCTACCTTCCCACTATCCCGTCACTCCATTCATCAATCATCCGACGTCAATAGATGTTGGTTATCATTACAGTGCGTCGATGTTAATATGAATTAATTAATTGAAATGAGTAATCGAGGTAGGTAAAACCTGCGGTCATCCTAAAAAAATCACATGAAATTTTTCAATGCAAATATTATCATTTTTCATTTGGGTGAAGTATATTCTTGCAGAAGATAACGACAAAGATTAAAAAAAACAACATAGGTCTATCTCGACGTGACAAATGCATTGTTCAAAATAATTACTAAACCAGTGAATCCTGCTTGCGCATTGAAGTGAACAGAAAAGTATTAGCTTTATTGTAAAGTAAATGTAATGTTCTGTACTAAACATTGGTTCAATGTGAGTAGCTTTAAAGCGTAATACTGGACTTGGGAAAAATAAATGTTACGGAATGTTATTTTCAAAAAATCAGTTCTAATGAAGAGCTAAAAATTACTCGAACCAAAATCAACGAATTCAACCCCCAAAGATATGAATAAATCAAAGTGAAATGAAATGTGTTATAGCTGTTCTTCATTTAGGGTGAGATCCATTTTCTCGGGAAGGGACTGAGGGAACAAAAGAAGGGACGAATATATCATGCGATTCAGCACATTTCACGCAATTATTCCTAATATGATACTTTTAAAAAATGTCAGCCATAGGCGCCATGGCGCTTAGAAAGTGAGCGTCGTCACTTTTTGAAGTTGCAGATCACAACATTCAAATTGACACGTCAAATTCGCAGAATCAACTCTCATACGTTCTTTTCATTTTCGCAAAGAGTTCCACTAGGTCTGATTCTGATTACAATTTCTTTGTAACATATAGACAGACTGCATGGACATATTAGGATAAAACCTAGTCTATACGCTGTATTCCATTGTCGGGTCAACCTTTGGTCATCACGTGATATGCTTTTCTTGTCATCGTATTCCACCCTTATCAGCCAATCACAGGGCTGTAAAAACCAGTCTGAAATGCGATACTACCTGTTCGACTAGCATTGACTTAGACTTAGAAATAAAATACCATTTTTTGTGCTGTTAAGTGTACATCATTTTCAAGTTTGAGTCGATATCGTATTATGTAAATATTGCGTCATTACATTTTCTTTGGGTCGCATTTAATTAGTCTTGATTTCTTGGTTTTAATTACCACTTTATGTGACCACAAGAGTGAAAAATATACATAATCCAAGCAAATCCATCCAGGTCTAGATCTGTTTGCCAATGATACAATAAGCCAGTTATTTGAAAACAAGCACTGTTTGGCTCATTCTACTTGATCCCACACCTGCACACAATAATTGCAAATTGGTTTTATCTTGAAATATCTGTCAATAAAAAGCAAAATGAAGAAGATAATAATATACATTCTGTCTAGAAATTATTCTAAATTGTATGATCCTTTTGTTTTAGAAATTTAAATTCACTTGCAAATTGTAGGCCTATTATGATATATTAAAAGACAGTCAATTTGAATTTCCTAATTTTTATCCAAATTTGACTGACCTGACCTGTTGATGTTTGAAACTGAAACCAAACTACAATTGATAGATGCAAGGCGGTATTTAGGTTTTACGCCACCCTAGGCAAATAATTTTTGCCCCCCCCCCCCCCCCCCCCCCTCCCCCCCCCCTATATTACGTAGAGCCTTACGAGCCTTTACGGTCAAGAGCCTGTGATGACTACAAGCTTCAACTGGTTGTACCTAATAACGTTGTTGGAAATTGAGGTGGGTGATCGAAGAATTTTAATATTTTCAAAATACAATGCAGGGCTTGCAAATAAGGTGACCGATAATCCAAGACCCCCGCGCTACAGTGTGAAAGATAGAACGAAGCAACTTCGAAATAATAGTCGTGACTAAGCGCGCAAATAAGGCGACCGATAATCCAAGACCCTCGCGCTACAGTGTGAAAGAATAGAACAAAGCAACTTCGAAATGATAGTCGTGACTCGCCTTTGATTATGTGGAGTAAATGCATAGGCGTACTCATTTCTTGCAATAAGTCAATATTTTTTTTTCTAATTTGCAAATGCTTGTGCAAATATAGAAAATACAGTTTTTAGAACATTTACGAAATACTGCCCCCCTAAACTTTGCTGCCCTAGGCAGCTGCCTCGGTTGCCTAGGCGTAAATACGGGCCTGGAGAGATGATCAATGTACGTTCTCAATTTTAACTACAATCAATGTTTGAAACCAGTAACAAACTAGAATTGAGAGATGATCAATGTCCTTAACTATACATTTCCATTCATATTTGAACAGAGTACATCACTGAACTTCATATATTCCTATTAGTAGTAAGAATGAAAATATTCAATGTTTTCATTTGTAGTTTTGCAACAGGATACAATTTTTCCTAAACTTGGCAATTAAAATGAAAATATTCAATATATTATTTTCATTGGTAGTTTTGCAACACTGCAATTTTTCCTGAACAGTAGGGTCCACATTGTTATACATTTAGGTCTTCTAACGAGCTTTATTAATACGCTACCATCCAAAACACTTGGCAAAATGGCCTTTCATGTCATCTGTCCACTACCTCGGGTGGTGGAAAGATTGCACCGATGACAATAGATCTTGGCATCAGTAGGCCTACAGTGTGTGTCATTAAACCTCAATATAAATAAAGTAACAAATGAATGGAAAATGTATTTTTTTATTGAAGATACAATTGACATATGGTACACTTGAAATTTAGATTGCAGAGTTGCTCTAGAAAAATTATTCCCATTTTGCTCCCTCCTTTAAGGTCATATCTACTTGACAGTTTTTATGAATGCCATGTATTTGAAATGTGTAATAGCTGGAAGCTGTAGTCTCTTCATATAGCCTTCTAACTACATGCACTAAAAATAGCGTTGGTGTGCATGATTCATTAATAGATTCCCTGAAGCTGTTGGACTTGCATGAAGACTGTGGTTGAGAAGGTGGCTGGTGCGTAGTGCTTCGTTGTTTGTGTAGTGTAACAAGTACGCAGGTATTGTAGGCCTAATCCAGTCTCTTGTGTTTGGTTTAGGCTCGAGAAGATTGGCACGGCCGCACGGTTGAGAAGCAAGCAGCACATTCACGGGGATGGAAAACAAGTAACACAGATTCCTATCTTGAAGATGATCATCATCGGCAATATGGTAGGGCCGACCTTGATATCATATTTAACAGGAGAGCATGTTAGTTCGTAGGATGGTGAATTACCTGGATATAGGCCTATGACATACATGACCATATCATTGAAGCCTGTCTTACATGGCATGAATTTTGTATCAAGTATGTAGATGTCTAACCACAGTTCGTAATAAGGAAAGTCAATTTCGTAGGTTTTAAACTAATACTTCCTCCATGACTCGAAAAGTGGAACTTATTTCACAATGTGTCTCACCTAGTACTAGGTGCCACACAAACTATTCTTAGTTTTTTAATTAAAATCAAATTTCTTTATCTATTGTTAGAAAAGTCTTGGAAATGGAGTACAGTAATATGAAAAGAGTCGTGTGAGTGTATATGAAGCAAATGGAAATACTGTTTAGTGTTTTTTTATTATTCATACTCTTGCAATTGCACATAGATGTACGGTGGCAAGTTCCCTATCTATTCTATCACAACACTTCCCTAACCTTCTGTCGGAATTGCTTCAATCCTATTTCATCCTCCTCAAATATACTACTAA
This sequence comes from Brachyptera putata, assembly GCA_907164805.1. NCBI lineage: Eukaryota > Metazoa > Arthropoda > Insecta > Plecoptera > Taeniopterygidae > Brachyptera > Brachyptera putata. The sequence goes on along the minus strand of OU015463.1, from coordinate 32,742,916 downwards.
GCCCATTCCAATCCCTACCTGACCTATTCAAGAAAGAGAATTTACCAACATCTAATCTAGCCCCCTTTATAACGACCGCTCTATCATGACCTCGCGTACCCCCATACCCTGTCTCATTCCTTTCAATCAACCTATTCAACTCCCCCCATCCCCCCTCTCCTTCCATTACCCTGAAGAAATTACATATCCGATCCTCCTTTCTCCGTCTTTCCAGTTCCTGCCATCCCAAGTCTTTGATCATCTCAGATGGACTCTCCAATAATCTCACCCTCTCCCCCCTTTCATTCTCCCCCCATTTCCACCTCCTAACCCTACCTGTAACCCTTCTAACTGCAATCCTTTACACCCTTTCTACGTCCCTTATCTCACCTAGTCTAAAAGGATCCCAGACAGAACTAGCATATTCCACCATAGGACGCACTAACAAAAAATATGCTTTCTCCTTTATCTCTATACTTGTCCCCCTAAGCTGCCTCATTACAAAGTTTAGTGCGTTAATACTCCTTTTCACCATTCTATCAATCTGACTCCCCCACCCTAGACGTCTTATCAAATACCACCCCTAAGTACTTGTAATTTTCTACCGACTCAAGTGTCTTCCCTCCTACATCATACACTACATCTGTCCTCCCTCTCCTCCTACCAGAGGTGACCAACTTACACTTCCCTACATTTAACCCCATCTTGTTCAACTGAACCCAACAATTAAGTGCCGTCAGATCTGCCTGAATAGCTACTACATCCTCCTCTGTATTGATTTCCCTATTTAACACACAATCATCTGCAAATAACCTTATTCTCGAATTTACAACGCTAGTCAGATCGTCTATACATAAATCAAATAACAACAGACCTAACACACTACCCTGTGGGACTCCTGACGTAACCTTGACCTTGCTTGAAACCTCCGAACCTACCCGCACTGTTTGCACTCAATCCTGAAGAAAGTTTCCAATCCAATTAACTAACCTAACACTCCCAATAGACAGTTTCAACTTCTCTAATAATATGTTGTGATCTACCTTGTCAAAAGCCTTTTCAAAATCTAAGAACACTGCATCAATACAACCCCCCCTATCTACTACCCCTGCCAGCTCTTCCGTAAAACCTAACAACTGCGTCTCACATGAATACCCCTTCCTGAACTCATGCTGTACTTCTGAAATACCCCTTCGTTCATCTACTTTCTCCATTACTCTCTTTACAACTACCCTTTCCATTATCTTACACACATGTGACGTTGAACTGATTCCTCTGTAGTTGTCTACCCTGCCCCTCTGCCCTCCCTTTGGAATTGGAACCACCTCCGCTTTTTTCCAATCTTGCGGTACTCTACCTGTTGTGAGTGAAGCTTGGAACAACCTTAGCAAATAACCTACAACCCCCCACCCGCTAATTTCAGTAGATCGCTTTGCACCCCATCTACGCCTGGCGACTTCCCACTTTTAAGTTTCCTCAATACATTCCACACTTCCCCCTCTGAAAGCATGGCCTCGTCCCTCCCCTTTATTACTGTTTCCCCCTCCCCCTTAGTTCCAGTCACATTGAACACTTCCCCGTAGAATCTATTTAAAGCTGCTGCCTTCTTCTTATCCGTTTTCCACTCATTCCCTCCCTGATCAACTAAGGTGGACAACTCCCTACTACTACCCTTCTGACTAGAAACAAACCTGTACTTTCTATTCCAGCTACCCTGCATGTCACGTTCATTAAACATTCCACCCACAAAGTTTTCTTTCGCCTCCCTCTTAGCCCTGTTTAATTCCCGCCGTAAATCCCTGATCGCTTCCTTTCCCTCCCCCGACTCCCTCAATTTCCTGCTTATCTTTCTACCCTTTCTCTTGAGCCTGCTAACCATCCTATTATAGTAAGCAGGATCTGCATTTTCCTGTAACACCTTATAGGGAACCAACGTATCTCTGACCTCGTCATACACTTTCCGAAAATTGACGCACAAACCTTCAACATCATCCTTGTCTATCTCACACCACTTCTCAAACCTATCCTCGAAAGCTTTTTGAACCTCTCTTGCCTGCACCCTTTTGCACCCCCAAACTTTTTTCCCAACGTTTTTGGTTTGAACCGGAGCTAAAGCTAAGCTAACTGTAGGGATTCGATGATCACTGATGCCCTCTACTACCACTGTCCTTATCCACAAATCTGACGGCCTTACTAACACTACGTCTAGAATGTTTGTACCCCCTAGCCTTCTATTCCTAGTTCCCTCCTCCACAACCTGATGAAAACTTTCCTTTAATATGCCCGTAACGATATTTTGCGTTACTCCCCTCCCTTGTTCTCTACCTCCTACCTCCCATCTTACGTTAAGCATGTTTGAATCTCCCGCTATAATTAAACTCTACATTATCCCTAGCACTGAGCCTATCCTCCAAACAATGAAGCAGTCCTAAATCCCCCCCCCCCCCCAGTGGCCTATATGCTGCGATTACCTCCAGAGACTGCCCGCATACTGTTATCTTCATACCCATCATCTCTACTTCCTCTTCCTTCCAGAGCACTGTCCCCTGGATTCCTTTTTTAACTGCTGTCAATACACCCCCTCCATGTCTATCCATATCTCTTCTATGCAACGTGTAACAATCTATAGTTAATTCACTTTCTGTAAAGCCCTCTCCCAACCATGTCTCTACTGCCACCATCACTTCTGGCTGGTACAATTCTAATAGTGTTCTAAATTCATCTACCTTATTTGCTAAACTCCTACAATTTACTACCATCAAGTTTATCTCCTGGCATTTACCTTCCTTCAACCTATTTTTCCCCCCACACACTTCACACCCCTTTTCTTCTAGCATTGCACCCACCTTGAGTCAAACCTGTGTTCCCAGTCTATCCCCCACCCTACCTAACAGCCCTCCAAACATACGCTGCCCCTCCTTTGACAAATGGAGTCCATCCCCCCCAACCCTTCTCCTCGCATCGCAGCCAACAATTGGCGTCTTCAAAACACACATCCATTCTTTCACACATGCGACTGAGAAACTCATTCATACCGTTGATGACCCCCCCTCTGCATATCCCTACGAAACAAGATCCCGCTAACAACTACCCTACCTACCCCAAACCTCCCACGAGCTACTCTCACTAACCCGTCCATCTCCTGTACCAACTTGACCTTTCCCCACCCATCCCTACCACTAACGTCATTTGTCCCTACATGAACGATCACTGCCTTCCCTGCAGCATCCTCCTCACTAACCTGCTGTAATACTTTCTTCATCCTAGCTACCCCTATTCCCGGTAACACTGTGACTTCCAGCTTTCCCCCCGCCTGCGCTCCTACTCCCCGAACAAGCGAGTCTCCTAGCAGCATTACCCCTCTCAAGCCCTCCCTGCCTGCCTTAACCTCAACCTCCTTTACAACCCTACTCTGTCCCAGTCTACCACTATCTTCCTCTAGTCTAAGTAATTCCTTAGCCTTAGTTTTTCCCTCATCCCTAGTCTCAACACTAGACCTTGGTTTATTATTCCCTCTTCTGTCTCCCAAAACCTTCCCAACCTTAGCCCTAGCTTCTCCCTGCCTCACACTGGGTACCTTTACCACAGGTCTCTCCTTACCCCTATGCTCAGCACTACTCCTAGGCCCATTCCCCATGCTCACTTCTTCTACATCTACACCCCTAACCTCACCTATTATAGCTCCCTCAGAAACCTTTACCTCCTTAGCCTTACTCAACTTACGCTTCAACCTAGCAATAGTACTCCTCAGTACCAGCACATTTAGCGCAGTGGTTAGCACGCTCGCTTCTTGTGATCTGGTAGGCGACGGGAACTTCGGACCCAGTTCGATCCCCGCCGCCGACCATCTTTACAGGGGTTTTTCGTGGTTTCCCTCTGTAGTCTAGGCTAATGCCGGGATGGGTCCCACAATAAGTCGGCCACGACCGCTTCCTTCCCACTATCCTTCCCATTAACCAGGAAACCTTCATCTCATCATCCCATCACCCCATTAATCATCCATCCGACGCCAATAGACCTTCGCTGTCATTACAGTGCGTCGTTAAACCCAATATAAAAAAAAAAAAGTACTCCTCAGCTGCTCTCCTAATTCCCCCCACTTCCCTGCCTCCTTTTCTACTACCTTCTCTTTCCAACCCCCCATACAACTACCACACATCCACACAACCGAACTACATTTGAAGAATCCTATATTCCTCCCCCGAAACACGCGGCACACTGCATGCACTGTGTTCCCACATCTCATACACACCACACTGCAAAGCCTTCTGCCTACTGTTCACAACCTTCCTACATCTACTACACCTACTGCTATCCTCAACAACTGCTACACTACCCTGCATTTTCACAATATCTAGGCTAATACTACAGAGTATGTTTCCCTCTAGAACTACTTCAGCAATAATGACCCTACAAGCAATTACATACTATGACCAACTAGCAACTACTAAATTAAATTTATTCTGCAATAACTTCCTACACAAAGATATAATTAGGATATAAGTGTCCTAAGAGCCTTCAGACTTATGCTTGGCACAGACTAAACAAACCCGGACGACCTTGACCTCAAAAACAATGGGCTAACACCGGCTACCAGCACTATCGTACTTTTAACTACTTTTAAACACAACTAAAACTTTTCGAAAGTCTCCACTAACAGTTCACCACACTACTATAACCTTTAATAACTAATTTCTCCACAACACCCACCAACTGTTCTGAAAAAAGCAGTGATTTAACTAGAAAATCACTAGACACAAAATAAACGCGTGTGTATGCCAATTCAAGATGGCGGACTATATTGTGTTGCAAAGTAATGAAAATGTTACTCCCAAAACTTGTGAATACCGGTACGGAAAAACTTCCTGAGAAATCTTGAAATTCACTTGAAATGTTTATTCCCAACACAATGCTACATCTCTTTATTATATATTACAGCGGCAAGAACCGGCCTAATGGGTTCTTCTGCAAGAACCTGTACAGCTGATGCCGATGGGGATAACTCGCCTGAAAACGTAAGAGTCCTAGTTTTTATTAATAAAATTTATAGGGATGTGTGAACTTGGCCGAACTGGAACTTCATAAGACTCGAAAGTTCGCACACTTCGAACTTTTTTCGAACTTGCTAATGAAAAAAATGTATGTATGGGGCATATTTACCAAATAGTGTTTGGAATAGAATTTGTGTATATTTATTTTAATTTGGAAAGTTTATACTGAATAGAAATTACTAATATTATATTCACACTTCACAGAATGAATGAGTAATATTATATTCTTTTCACATATTCACATAAATATTCATTCTATTCACATAATATTATATTCACACTTCACAGAATGAAGAGTGAAGCAAAAAACACTGGAATTTATTCTTAATAGGCCTAAACCTAAAGTTGAAAGTAGGCCCACCCTAGCTAATGGCTGACAAAATATAATTTGATAGTGATTGGATAAGCAAAGCAAAGACTCGATTTCACTTGACTCAAAAAAAAAGTTTTTTTTTTTTTCGCGCTCTTTAGGTCAAACGAAAATTCAAATTCAATTGAAACTTGGCATGCCCAAGTGTCATCATCTGGATTGAATCCCACTTTTTTATGCGCAATATGTTGCACCACTTCTGAGAAAACTAATCTTCCATCTTCCAAATTACCCATCCATAAGAATAAGCCAGAGAAGAATTTTCATAAAAAAAATGTCCTTCGACAAAATTCAAATTTTCACCGAATTTCAATATAATAATGGTACACATTATTCCGAACTTTCACTGAAATCTGATCAGTCGTTTTGTTATTAAAAATTATATAATGACATTTTTATACATCTTTCAAAGCTATTAAGAAAACCAATTAAATTCATGCAACAGGTGTCACCAATTAATGAAGAACGATTAAAACAATGCCTTCTTTATTATCAGAGAAATTATTGAGAGTGAGTAATGAATATAAAAGGAGGGTAATGACATAATTGTTTGGATCTCAAGGTGTATATGAATACAGCTGTCATTACATTTCATATAGTAGTCTAGTATTACTAGGGGTGTAAGGGTAGTGTTTTGTTGGTTCGGGTAGTGGAAAAACCGCGGGTTTTGGGCGGGTTCTAGGAAAAACACTGTATTTCAATAGGTGCTTCAAGATTAGGCAGTTGTACAAGCAAATTCCCAGGTCTAGGACTATTCCTATCTATTGGCTCCAGGCATTGGCCTAGGCTTATTGAAGTGATCTATATTTGCTTCCAAATATAGATCTACATCTATATCCTCCTCACTCATCACGAGATAGATGTAGCCTAGGCCTACGTGGTGAAGAAAAAACAAGTTAACACAAATATACAACACCTTTTAACAAGATTTTGCCTCCATTTTTGTTTTCAAAGAGTCAAATGACTTTGGAATCAAAGATATACCAACTATGTGTACGATGCTGCCCTCTACTCGACTCTTGAAAAACTTGTAGCAGTTGCTTGCAGTGGATCAGTCAACAAATGAAGTAAATGGCGCCAAAACCGCGCAATATACGAAAAACCCGATTTCAGTGTTACATGAGTATCAGATCGGGTCGGTCTCGGGTTGGGAAAAAAAAAAACGACCCAAAATTCCGGGTACCCGAACACCCCTAAGTATTACATATAATATTGAACTGCATCGGATATTTCCTTCATTAGAATAGTCTACGAAATAAACCAACTGAATGGAAAGTTAGATTTTAACTTGAATTCCGTCCAAACATCAACTTGATGTAACTTTTTGAAAAAATTCAATTTCATTCTCATTAGCTCATCCATCAACGCGGAAACACATAACGCGATTTCCTAGTAATTAACAAATTGGCTAACCCATTATTGTCTTATTCATTACTTAGCACCTCTACCATATCTGGAGCTTCTCTCACTCATCACTCACCTTCTCTCACTCATGGCTAATATTAAAACCTAATAATGACAACCACATAGTCCAAACACATTAACATATTGTCTGCCATTTTAAAGATGGCCACAGCCTTTGAACTCGGTATTTTCTTTCAACAGTTGTGAGATTCCTTGCAAAGTGCGGGAAAGTTCGTTTTTGAACTGTTTGCACAACCCCAAAAATGTATAAGAATGGCCTCATGCTGAGTAATGCTTTGTTTTAAGTAATTAATTGAAAGAGAGCACTTATAGGTAATGCCAAAATCTGTCAATTCCCCTCATGATTTACGGTTTAAGGCTTCCTATGTTGGCTGTAAAGGAGCAAAGTAATCAACATATTTCCATTTTATTTGTATTTTGGGTGTAACGATGCACTGTACTAATGACTAAGATTATATCTATTTGCGTTTGTGAATAGTGAGTGAGATGACTGATAGTCGAGGTGGAATATTATTTTATTAGGTGTTTCTTTATAGTAGGATGGAGTCGACCGTGGGCTATTGTTAAGGAACCATCTCAGTATAAACCTGAACGATGGATAGAAACCACGAAAAAATCTGTATCAGGATGGTCGACCATGGTGGAAATCGAATCCCGGTCTCCTGATTGACGGTCCAGCGTGCTGGCCGCTTCATCACACGTCTCAGTATTATTAACAAAGATGCGTTGCATGACTCGTCTAAATTTTTTGTTCAAACATTATTCGTGTATCATTCCTACCTCAAATTACCTAGCTGTCATTTTTACAGTTTGATTCATTTTCAATGGATCCTCCTATAAGAGATAGGATCATGAGTGATAGGAGTTCGTTGGGGCGTTCTACCCCCACGAGTCAACACGGTGAACTCATCGGTCAGCGGTCAAACTCTCAAAACTCGAAGAATGTCAATATTACAAAACTGGTAAGTGTGAATACTAGGGTTGGGCTAGATTGTTGGTATGCAAATTAATGATGATAATCCAATATCATTTTCAATGTCATTGTTATTTAATGATACAATAGTGAACTTCTATTCCTGACAGAATACTCCACTTCCCAAGTGTAAGTTACTCTTCATCTCCAGAGGGCAATTTGTATTTGGTCCACATATGAGTATCATTTATGAGATATGAGTATCCAGTCAGTCCTATTCCCATATAAACGATTATGAATTTTCCTGAATGGTTTTGTTCTCCAGGTCCCTTGAAAATCGCTAAAGAGGATTCACTATCAGGCCTACGTGATTGTTTAAAAAAAAAAAAATGTTTCTGCGTTTCAAGTGAGAGATGCGAACAGTGCGCTACCATTTGCTAATAATTGAAAAGACTGGCAGCTGAAAAGATGAACTCCCGTCCAATAGGTTCTGTAGTTCCCCTTATTGGTTCACTGCCAATACCTCCAAGATCTTTTCTATGTAATGATTTGTACGTGACTATAGCAACATTTGCCACAACTCCCATTGCTTGAAAGCCTATTTGCAGTTCTGAATTTGTCTTAGCTTTGTTAGCTGTTGGTGACGTACATATCACTATATCAACAGCCAGTTTGCATTAAAATGTGCCAACCTTGTACTCATAAAAACCCATGCTGAAGCAATGTCTCAGACCCATTGTACAACATTTCCCTGTTTCCTATGTCCTGCCATTGGAAAGTGTTGAGTGTTAAAAATATATGTGCTTGGTTTCACTTTGTTTTGTAGCCTGATCGAGATCAAGTGATAAGTCGCTTGACACAAATCCAAGATTTCATCTCGCAAACAACGTCGATGATGTCCGCGTTGAAGAATTCTGCGGATCCGGTGAGTTGTTTTACCGTCTCTATGTTGAGCCACGATCTACTTTGATCGAGATTGAGAAAATTGAGAAAATTTTGGCTCCTCAGTATTGTAGTAGACCTGGTAATGTCTTCTGGTCCTGTGGTAGTTGGTCATTATGTGGAGATTTTAGCCAATCAGGTAGCTTCATTTAGAGTATTCCATAGTGTTGATTTTCTTTCTAAGGGTTGTTATTCAATTTTGTTTTTATAATCAATAATCATGTCCTTCACATCGATTGTCAAATAGAAAAACATGTATATATTCAGATAAGATTAAAAAATCAACTTGGAATGATTGATACATTGAATTGCGGTATGTTCAATATTCCCACCCAAATTCAGTTTATTATCACATAGATAGGGCTAATACAATTATTAACACATACTTAGGGCTGATGAAATTATACTAATATACAGTGAAACCTCTGTCCATCATTTTTCAAGGGAGCAGGAAAATAAAACATACATGTAGGAAAACGATCCATCCAGGAAAATTCAACATTGATTATATGGGAGTGGGGTTAGAAAAAATGAATGATAGAAGCAGGAAAACAATGGATCCGGGAACGATGCATAGAGGTTTCACTGTATAGGGTTGGGCGAACCGGTTCAAATTCGAACCGAACCTTGAAATGAGGTTCGCATTTCGAACCGGCTAGGTTCGAAAACGAACTTATTTCGAACATCTACAATGTTTATCATAATAGCCTGCAAAGAACAAAAGCTGTCAGTGCAGTGCTCAGGACCTATCAGCTGTTTGCTTTTATCGATTCGATAGGTCGATCGCCGGGGGGAACAGACCAAAACTTCAGTGTAGCTGGCTGTGTGTCTTGTGTGATGTAGTTTGGAAATTTGTAATGGAGTCGACAAAACTGTGATGCATTAAACATGAAATCTTTTTCGTAATTTTGCATTAATCGACGCGATATTGCTCTTGAACTAGGAAAACAAACCATGAATTCCTTCACTGTAGAACTGAAATTATGTAATCGATGGCGCAATTTTGTGCTGACCCAGTGTGCCCTACGAATCTTCGACGCAGTTTTACTTTAGGCCTACCACTGAAAGTGTTTGGCTCTCATTTCGAATTCAAGGTAGACCTAGGCCTTAAAATGGATAGAAGTAGGAGAATATTGAATTTTCCTGGAAGCGACAGCAAGGACAACAATGGGTAATTTGGGAAATATGTATAAGTTGGAATCGTATTGATTTCACATAGAGTTTTTAGGTTAGAAATTAAGATGGTCAATTCACTCAATTGTTATAGGCTTCTAGGCTTGCGCTCAATGAAGAAGAAACGAAAATAAATAGAAGTCAGACTGAAATGCTATGTATTGAGTATTGATTATTGATTATTAATTTGTCTACCAGACGATGTAGTTTTCCTCCCTTAATTCCATCTATCTACGAGTAGGCCTACCCGTGCATTCACGTTGGAAGTTTGAGTAAGACTAGAAGAAAAAAGGTTCGGTTTGTGGCAAATATCAAGGTTCGCCCAACCCTACTAATATACTTGAAAACACTTCATTGGAGTAATGAATGAATATTGACTAATGGTGAGGTTGTAAAATTCATTAGATAATTTAAAGCAAAGAAGCAATTTGTGTTGTGCAACATGTTCTGCTGTTTTCATTATCAGTCCTCCCTCCCCTAGGATCAGGCATGTTATCATTGACAAGCAGTTCACCTTGAACACCAGTCCTGCTTGAGCTGTTGGGTAGGGGAGTCATAGGAAAATGCTTGGCACCATATGCACTTGTCACGTTGTCAGAATTGATTTTATAAATGCTTGTCAATGACAACGTGCCTGACGAAGACATGGGGAGAGAGGGGTGAAAAGTTGAATGTGAGAACAGCAGGACATGTTGTATAACACAAGTTGCTTCTTTGTTCATTTCTGCTTCATTTCAGATTATATAATGAATTTTATGACCTCTAATCACCATTAGTCATGGTTTACTTAAATGAAGTATTTTCAAGTTTTTCAATATTATGATAATCTTACTAGCCCCATGTGTTGATAAACTCAATTTAGGTGGGACTATTGAAGACAGATATATTCGATCATCGATCATAAAATTATGTCGAACATTAACAATAATATTTATGGTAGGGTCAGACTTACTTCTGTCCAGAAACTCATTTGCTTGTGCGTTGAAAAATGTAGGCTTGCTTTGCTTGTCAATCAGTTGGCAATTATTTAGTGAGAGCGTTATTTGATTTAAAGTTTCCGCCGGCAATACCTTTCATTTCTCTCGACAGGGCCACCAATCCCAGTACCACAAGCTGTTGATGATGGTATCTGACTTGAGGGATAGCGAGGTAAAGCTTCAGATAATAGCCACAAGCCTCGTCGATGACGATGATGGGAGAGATGACATCGAGGTAAATTATCTTATTAGCAAGTGTGGCAAACAGCTACGAACTGTAGATTGAAATTTTCGAGTGTGTCCCTTCAAAATTTTGCAATTGGTACTAAATTTATAACAGTTATAATATACATTTAAACCTCCATCTATCGTTTTATCAACAAACGGTAAATATTAACGATCCATGCAGGATATTCAACGATATTCAGTGTTTGTCATATGATAGTAGGGCGGGAAAAGATGAATGATAGAAGCGGGAAAACGGTGGACCTGGTAACGATGTATAGAGGTTTCACTGTACTTGGTTTGTTCTTGTTTAGCTAAGTTTGCGAGCTGTACTGTATGTTAAAACCAATAGTATGCGAGTATAAATTCCAATATTTACTCATTTCTCTTTGGTTATCGTTTGCTATTTTCTAACAATTGATTTTCTTCGAGTACGAGTTGGTAACTTCTCCGCTGTACTTGTGCTTTTTCTTTTCTAACATATTTTGTGCTAACCTGGGTGCTTTGCACATCATAGTTTTACCTACTTCTTTTGTGCCTGGCTGGTTTAGATAACTTATACCTACATTGTTTTTGAACATTTTGAGTCAAGTTTGGAATATAGGTCAAGTAAACTAAACGTTTTGTCATTCGTCTAAACATCCCGTCACAAAAGCTTTTCGAAAGAGTTTAGCTGTTAGTGGGTTTGTACTCTGTATCAATCATTTGCTCGTCTTCACTAGGCCTGGACTGCTAATTTGCTATAAATATTACATACTTGGTAGCCTATGGGATTGTGAATGCTGGCTTCTGTTCTGACAGCTGAGGAATTGATTTGAAAACTGTATGGAGGTGCAGGTTCGAAACAGGTACGGCTGCAGGCTCGAGTCCCACTGTAGACACGGGTTTTTGTTAACGTTCTTTCACCTTTCGTCACGGAATCGTTTCATTATCACCCCCTGCTCATTTGCATCTCCATATAACCCATCAGTTGGTAGCAAACAATCATCATTATAATTTTGATGGTCTTTGATGTAATTGTGAATGTTATTGGTTAATGTTAGAATAGTAAAATGGTTAAAATGTTAATGTTGATGGTGTCAGCTTGAGAATTCAAGGTCGGGTCGAGTTCAAGTTAAGAGTTCAAGAGAAAATCGCGTGTTTTGAGGCCTAGTTCCGAAAAAAAAGTGTCCGTCCTTGAAAATTGAATTTCAATTGGTTTTGACTTCTGAGTAAAGTATTTGTATTTTTGTATTTGTATTTATTGCCGTTTCTGACTACAGAACAATATCAAAATTGTATGAACATTGTCGGATTAAACCTAATTAAGAATTAAAATAGTCCTCCATACAATAAAACTTGTTTGTATGTAAGAATTTAATGGTCTCATTTTTGAACTGCATTCTACTTCTCGAGTCCTTGATGGGGGACGGAAGTCTATTATAAATTCTTCTTCCGGACTGCACTGGTCCCCTGACTGAGAGGCGAGACGGCAATATTCATTGGCAATCAAGTTAGACCCTCTAGTGTTATGGAGATGTTCTATGTTTTCAAAGAGGTCTGGGTTATCTTTGACAGAACAGTAGAACTCTGTAGAACAGCAACTTGACATTTTTTGAATCATTCTTCTTATAGGATACTAAAAGGAGCTCAACACCGGTCGCTGCTAACTGTGTTCCTACTCCAAGGACAAACAACAGGCAGACTGAGTCTTACGGGGGGTTCATGGTACAAGCAGAAGAGGTACGTTCACTTGATTTATTATGTAAAATGTATGTCATATTAACTAGAATTATATGAAACCAGGTCCGATCTTGTAGTGAGTGTCCCATTCATTTGTAGTAACAGGTATTGAATCAATAAAAAGTTGCAGAAGACCTTTATAGCTTATGGGTAAACTGCTGTGCGAATACGAACATTGGTGTCTCCGGGAAGCTGTAGTTCAACGTCTTGTATGTATGTAGCGCCGAGGGGTTAACAACTCCTGGAATTGAATGTACACTTTTAAACAGGGACTGAGACCGTAACCGAAACCGTTGAAAACCCGTATTTTTTGGGCAACCGTAACCACAACCTTTATTATTAGTGTGGTACAACCATAACCACAACCGTTATTATTTTCGGAGCTCAACCGCAACCGATAACCTTTATGTTGAGGTGGTGACAACCACAACCAGCAACCTTTATTATATCGGTTATTCGGGTCTCAAAAAGGGCCCAAAAAGGGCTTGAAACGGTTGTCTCATCACATACACTTAGTCTGAAGAAGAGGAAATACAACTTGTTTTTCAAATTCCCAAGTCCAAAACCACTTCCCTGAGAAAAGAAGAATATAATAATTGTATTGACACGAGAGATGTATCCACGAACCCTCAGTTCGCTAGTGATGCGGAATAGGAAAGACGGTCGATCGGGACCTTCTTCTCTCGTGTGTATATGTTTCAACAAAAATGAAAAATGTGTGAAAAACATCTACTTGGCATCTTTTTGTCACTCACGCCTGACACACATTCGGTGTACGCGCGTCTCCGGTGAATGACTTGTGCTAAAAGTTAAAACGTGTGTGAAGGTGATGGGGGTTAGGGCTGAAGCTAACATTTTTTATTTTATACTTTTACTTTTATACTTTTACTTTTATACTTTTATATTATACTATTATATCTATTCTTATTTAATTAAATTTCGTGTGTGATCACCAAGTATTAATATAATTAATTATTATCATTTAATAACCTTTATAAAATGTGCACCATAACCTGGACCAGGACCGTGAATAATTTCACTTAGAGACCTTAACCAAAACCAGGACCTCTATAAAATGTGCTTCGTAACCGGGACCTTTATGAAATTCGGTTCATAATCTTAACCGAGACCTTTATAAAATATGCATCATAACCATAACCGGGACCGAGACCGTTATTAATTTCACTTCGAGACCTTAACCGAGACCAGGACCTTTATAAAATTTGCTTCGTAACCGGGACCGTCACCGGGACCTTTATCAAATTCAGTTCACAACCGTAACCGCAAGCGAGACCTTTATACATAAAGGTCTCAGTCCCTGCTTTTAAAGAAATGAAAAATTGACCTGGCATCCAAAAAAAAACACCGGAATCAAGTGGAATGTAAAAAATCAATGAAAACCAAAAAAATCAAGTGAATCAAATGGAATGCAATGGAATAAAAGAAAAATTGTAAATAAAATCAATGAGTCACGTTGAATGAAGGAGAAATCAACAAGAATGAAAAATTCACTTCATTTAAAAAATTCAACTGATATGAATAAAAATCAACTGGAATTGAAATAAACCATGTACAGTGAAACCTCTTTAGTACGTTTTTCAGGGGACCAGATAGAAAAAGCTTACTGAAGTGAAAAACTTAACTAAAGAAATTATTCAACATGTGGGAGCATATATATGGGATGAAAAACTAAAACTTACTAAGGTATTACACTAACGAGTAAATTACTAAAGAGGTTCTACTGTATTATAAAAAGGTCTGACCGACACATGCAGCGTAGTGGTTAGCGCGCTCGCTTCATGTGATCCGGCAGGCGAGGGGAATTCCGAACCCGGTTCGATCCCCGCCGCCGACCATCTTTACAGAGGTTTTTCATGGTTTCCCTCTGTAGTCTGGGCTAATGTCGGGATGGTTCCTACAATAAGTCGGCCATGACCGCTTCCTTCCCACTATCCTTCCCATTACCCAAGAACCTTCATCCCATCATCTCATTAATCATCCATCCGACGCCATTAGATCTCAGTTATCATAACAGTGCGTCGTTAAAACCCAATATAAAAAAAAAAGGTGTGAATCAAAAAAATCACTCGTGATTATGGAATCGTAGGGTGACCATATTCAAAAAAAGATCATTCGGGACGACGCCAAGACGAGCTTAGTCAAAATAGTTTCTCCCAAATTTCATTTGGGGGGAGGGGGAGTCGAGGGCAGGGGAATTTTTGGAAATATGTAATCTTGTAGTCATATTCTGGGTGTTTTTAAGTCATGTAAAATCAAGAATATTATTTTTATATATAGTAATTGCAATCAACTTTAGAATTGAGGATGTAGCCCACACATATGTTAATGATAGAAAGACAGTTCTTTGAATTTGATGTGAAATTTGAAAATTGATTTAACATATATTAGCATTTTTTTAAATTTAAAACGAAAATGAATCATGAGTAGATGAATTTTACAGTGTATGAAAAATACCCAGTTATTTATATTTCTTCTGTTTTGAAAATCCGGGAATTCGATTCTTTTGTCGGAACCGGGACAAATACGTGTCCCAAAATGACTTTTCGGGACACCGGGACAAAATATGGAAATCTGGGACAATCCCAGAAATCCGGGGCGGATGGTCACCCTAGGTGTACACCAAAATGCCAGGGGAACCCATCGTGCAGTGCTACTCTACAAACATCTTATTTCTATTCCGCTTTCACTCTCATCTTTTGACTGTAAATACGTCACTATGAGCAATTTACCAATTTGAATTGTTCGCGCAAATGCTGTGGCGGCTAGGGATACAGAAATTAGTTGTTGAACTATATTACCACTAACCTTCAAAATCTAGCGAAGAAAATTCAACATGGGCTGTATTATTCTTCCCTGATTTTTTATTGTACGGTACAGATCGTCGAAGGAAATTGTGACTTTCAATTCTTTCAATTCAAAATGGAAAAGCGCAATCAATCTATTTGACGGTGTCCCTTTTTCCGGTTTGTCCCTTCAGCTCGTTGCAGATGCGCATCAAGCGAAACAGCTGGCTCTGCTGAAGAAGGCTGAAAGCCAAACAAAAGACGCGCATTTGGCGCAAGAGAACGTCAAGCTACACCAGAGTCGGCCGTGTGATCAGGCAGGAGGGTCGAGCTCGTCAACCGATACTCCCAAGGTAACTGCAAAACCACTATAGTTACTCTCTATTCTAATAATGCTCACTACCTTATAGATGCTTTCTAATTTCTTGCCTTGATTATTAGGACGTGATTCTCCAGCCCGCGTATTTTGGGACAATTTCCCGTACACGTACCGGTATTTCTTTTAGTTCAATACTTTAGTTGAATACTTTCATTATATCGAACCGAAACTGAATCGATATTACCGTATTGTCCCGAATGTAAGCCGAGGGTTTATCTCGAAATTGCGAGTCCAAAAGTCACCCTCGGCTTATATGCGGATCTCGGCCTAAAATCAGTCACAAACACGTTTTTTACTAAATATAATTGGGCGCACTACACGTGCACACTCTTAACAATGGAATCAACTTGAAACTGCAAAATATTCCACTAAAAACACGTTTAATAAATGTTTTACCACGAAGAAGCATCATTTTCCCATTATCCATCAATTTTATTTGACGCACAGTAATAAACAAAGGCACGTTGAGCTGATGGCTGCATGGTCTTGTCAGACCTTGACGAGTGGGCGAGCCATATGACGATCGCGCGTCATCGGCACTAGCCGAGTACACACAATCGTGAGGCCCCTAACAACAGTTTCTCACACGCAGTTGGCATAGCTTTCTCACGCGCGCAATACGAAATTGACTAAATTCTAACTCGGAAGAGTGATGATTTACGTGGGAAGGAGATAAACCCTTTTTTCAATTGTCGATCTAAAAGTTGGGGGGTCGGCTTATATTCGGGGTCGGCTTATATTCGGGACAATACGGTAATCGATGTGATTTTTCAATTCTAAGCAAATGCGTTGTAATAAGAGCAGAAGTTATTTTGTTAGAATGTACATGTACTTTTGTTTTGTAACTATGAAGTCTAGTTAAGCACTCCCTCCTCTATGCCTATCTCCGGTTAAACCACGACTTTTCGTTGAACCCCAATATTTTTGCATTCATTCTCTCTGGGACAGCTTCAATCGATTTATATGTATTTTTTTAAATGTAGATCTGATCTTCAAAAATCCCCTTTCATTTTCATAATAATGGCTGGATTGCCTCATGTGCAAGTTTTTAATGCTTGATCTTCATAATTCTTGTATTTGAAGGCCGGTACTGGCTACAACTTCAGAAATTTTTCATTTATATTTTTTCCAATCATTCCCTAGTACAGTAGGTTATTTCTACGAGACTTTCAAAATTTGGATTTGGATTTCATTCAACTCCTTGTGCTTGCTCTTTGTGCTTGGATTTGATACAATCTACAACAATCTAGACTACAATCTTCAATTACCGTAATTTCTGGTAAATCTAATGGTTGCATAAATATAGCAGAATAGCAGCACTCACCATGTTTTTTATATTCATTGTAGGATCTAATCAATACACTCAAATAAAGACCAATCTTTTTTTTGTAAAATGTATTTCTTACCAATCATTGATGAGAACATACCAATCCATAACCTACTAAGTATAATATACTAGAACGATAATAATTGTTGAATGTCTGCGGCTACATTGGGATTATGCAATATTCGCTTTACTGAACGCCTGCAAGAGCAGTGTGCCGAGTCAATTTCCTAAAAATACAATAGTTTGTACAAATAATTCTAGATGCCAAGATTTAAAAAGTAAGAGTGATGGGAAATTCATAAATGCTCATTTTCGATTTCTCGGCCTAGGTGGAGCGGCCTAGGCGTTCCTGCGGGAGCTTTGATATTATCTTCGTCTTCATACATTATTATTGTTATCTAAACTAAAATCGAGATGAGAACCGGTTTTATCTTCCTAAATTCATGTGTTGGTATAAGTTTTTTATTATTGGTTGAACAAAGCATGTTATATCGCCGAATCCGTCAATCAACATCCGCCATTTTCACTAATGTCAGGAAAAATGTCTCAATTTTTGTGCTGTCAACTGTACATAAATATCATGATAATCTGTGATCACCAGAAGTATAGTAGTAGATGTAATTGCAAGTATGTGTAGGGTGGACAAATATGACAGCTGGTACTGGGTATAAGTGGGCTACTAATTAGAGGTTATGTGTGGTTCTTGACTTGCCGGTGATGGAGTTGGTCAACTTGTCAATCATTAGCAGTTGAGGTTATGTTTGATTCATTTAAATGCTACTTAACGAGGACACGAACAGCTAGGTTATAAGGGGGTACGAATGAGCGGGTGATAGCGAAACAATTAATTGATGCTAGTTGAGGAGGACCATTACAAAAACCTGTGTTGACTGCGTCCCCAAACCGAGATTTGTCAACTACCTATATACAAGCCAAACTGTTAGCTTTAGTTGGTTCAGATAGTGCGTTAGGTCCCTTCGCGGGATTTCAATTTTTCTTGTTGTTCTCCCACCAGCGTTGTAACTCCTACGCACACGCGTACTGTTGGTGCATATCTTGCACCCTTATCTTTAACTTGGAAAACAGCAGCTCAAATTGTAGATACCTAGTTTTTGTATGCAACCCACATTATGTTGGCGAAGAAATTTAATTTAGGGTTCATTTTTTCTTGCTGGATAGCACATTTTGAGTAAATGAAGTATTAAGAGACAGTTTGGCAAAAGCCGTACTCAACTCGATTTAATGACAGTTTCCCATGGATTTTTGCGTGCCTTTCCTTGGCCTTAATTCATTTTCTGATTATTTTATGCATCAATGGCCGCTCCTCGCCTAACCTTCCTGATTTTGTTCGGTGCATATACTTGGTAGGCCTACCGTCTTTAGTTTGAAATTCCGGTCATTTTTAATGGTGATCGTTTGATTTCTTCTACTTGAAGTGTGAAATGGAATATTTCTGTCTCGATAGAAATTGAATGATATATTCTCATGTTAAATACACTGTGCAAGTTGTACAGTAATTTCTAACCTCAGCACACCATCTAGAAAATTTAGCCTAACTGATTGAATTACTGTAATGAAAATGTTTTTTTTTTTACATATCAAAAGTCCTTTTTTTTTGTATAGACCATCAATTTCTTACATTGATTCTAATTGAACTATTGTAATATACATTACACATCGATACTTGTTATCAGCTTGACACCCAACTACATAACCTGCAAAGTCGTCTGACTAATTTACACGAAATGTACGGCAATCGGAACGAGCTCGCTCACATGCTGGGCGAGCGAGACGAAGAGTTGAACTCTGAATACCTGCGAGTACAAAATAAGCTCGAAGATATCCAGAAGAAGAAGCTCATCATGAACAAGATGATGGAAGAGGTAGCCGGCGGTCGATTGTTACCTCACGGTGGTGGCTCTACACTAGGAAATCATTCGGGCTCGGGTAAGCAAACTATTCTATCATTCTTATTTAATGGCTGATTGGCATTTGTTGTATCTTATGTGTGTAATTATTTTATGGATTAGGTTAATTTAAAAATGATCTGCATAGGCCTACTCTTACATTCTTAGAAAGTTGTCAAATGATGATAAGCCCTAACTCGTTGGAAATAGCTTTAAGATTAGACCTACCCATCTTGTAAATGGTTGGTGGGTTAGATTATGTAAGTAGAAGCGATATGAATATAATTTGGCTGACAGCCAACTGAATTTAACCCAAGTTGTAATGCTGTGACTGCTTGAACTTGAGTCATGTTTATTGAATTTGAGTTCTCTTACGATTGAGAGTTGTATTTTATGATGTGTCTGATCAGTAGTCTGCGATCATTCAGAGCAGGTATGGAATTGGGCATGGTAACGAATCCCTGATGTGGAATAATGTCTGAATAACTCTGACATGTATTAATAACTATGTGTGAAAACACTGGTTGAAGGTTTATACCGGTATTTAAAAATGTATTCATGGTATGAAACACTTTTATTGCTAGATTGGTCATTTGGGATTTATATTGTAGGTCTAACCTACACCCTATGCACTAAATCCTGTTTTAGGTCAGCTTTGACCTGCTATAAAAATACCAGTTTGTACCCATATTCTGAAAGTGGATGAGAAGAAATAACAATAGTAATTATGATAACATTCAACTTTCAGTTAGAACTAGTCTTATGTTGGTACTTCTGGCAATTCGAGAATTTAATTTCGAGTCTAAGAGTGAATGCATTTTCTTGACGTTTTCAACTTTGGATACCAGCTGCTAAAAGAATTTCTCCTGACAAACAGCCTGCTACAGAGCTATATGACTGACCTTATTCCCCAACTTATTTGTTACGTAATGTCTTGAAACTTCAATTCAAGATTGGGCATGTTTGGCTAAGATGTCGACGATTTTTATTTTTCAGGGTCAGGTTTCTTTTGTAAACTTAGTTCGAGGTTTTATTGACGTACGTACGCTTTGAAGTTTCCAGTGAACTAAAATACTATCTTGGTGCCATTTATTTCGCCACGTATATAAAATATAAGTTTTACGTTTGTTCTATTGGTAGACTCAAATTCTGTGCCACACGAGTGGGACGGTGGGAGCGACAGCCTGAGCAGTTATCCGGAGGGTTTGATTGACCCGAACAATCTCAATGGCGGTTACGGTCGTGATCCGTTTGAGCTTCATGCCAAGATAGAAGTTGCACGTAACATGAAATCTTACGTTCAGGCCATCATCAGGGCCTCTAACCGGGAACCAGAGATCCAGGTATTCATGAAGCTGCAGTTATTCTTAGTCTTCTGTTTATTGTTTGTTACGATTCATTCAAGTTTGATTATTGTTAATATATTGCATGTTTATATGATTACTTTTTCGACATTGACAAAAGACCATTATCTCTTCCACTGTGGAAAACCGTTTTGTGTTCTTTATAGTTTGCAGCAGTGGCGTTGCATGGATGTGTGATAAACAAGAGAAATTTATTGAACTTCCAATCCAAGGGTGCGGTCCGAGATACTGCGCGATGCCGTCGAAGGCAAAATATGATTTGTTTACTCTGTATAAATGCCTAACTCTTTATTAAAATATATTTTGAATGATTATGATTTTTTAATTTTTACTCATATATATATATATATATATGTATATATATATATATGTATATATATATATATATATATGTTGATTCATATATATGATATATATATATATATATGATTCATACATATATATATATATATATATATATATATATATATATATATATATATATATATATATATATATATATATATATATATATATATGTATATATATGTATATACTAATAATTTAGTGTTGATGCGTAAGGCTATTTTTAGTATTGTACATAATTAGTTATATTAATTAGTACTAGGAAAATGCCATATATGCGTTGTTAGACGAGCGGATAGTAATAGTATGGGTAAAAATGGGTAAAAACTGCTTCGAGTGGTCCGATTTGGCACATTTTATGTTTTTTCTTCAAAATGGCTGACCCGATCAAGTTGAAAATTTCCAGAAATGTGTATGAAAATGTTATTTAACTAAATTGTAATTTAACTGTAATCAAATGTAAATGTAAATATGAAATTTTTGGAAAATGAAAATATTTTCTTTTTTTTCCGCTGTGTTATTCTAATGGGTATTTTTGAAATTTGAAAAATTCATAAAAATGAAAGTTACCACCCGATAATGCCACAAAACTATACAGAACTAAGTTAGATGAGGAACCATATTGAAAAAAAGTTTGAAGTTGATAGCTGTAGTTATTTGACCTGTGGAGAACCAACAAAAAAAAACACGGAAAAAAAAAAAGTATGTCAAATTGAATCCTCGGTAAAGCTCGTTTAATTACGAATGAGTATTAGTTGCAAGTCAATATATTTATTACCAGTTGAACTAGTGAACTTCTTACGTACAATACGAAGTTTATAACTTGTATTCAATAAATTTTTGTATGTTCTCGTCCATGCTTCTGTCTGTATTCTCAGTAGGTGGTCACATAGGTGAAATGATATTTTTGAACTAACAAGAGTTTAAATTGATGCCATCTTAAAAACAGCCATGATACACTCGAGACAAAGAAATTAATATTGACTACACTTTGAGAATTGGAGAGTGGAATCATTTGAAAATGCCTTGTTCAATTTGAAGAAACACTAGAATCTAAGTCAAGTCAAGTGTGGGTTTGAGTCCCCACATAAACCATGGTGACTCATTTTTAGCCCCAAATAACCTAGCTGTTGATGGGATTATTGAGCAAACAACAATAATCAATTGATTGTGAATAGGTCACATATTTCCACTTTTTTTTATATCTGGCAATCCTCAGATCTGTACACTTGTAGTCACATCAAATGGTTTAATCCTATCTTTGAATTTAATTGAAATCTACGCACATCTAACCGCAAAATTGTTTTCTTTTTATTGTAATTATTTTAATTGGTAATACTGCTAGAACTATTGAATACTATTGAGTGAAGTGATAATGAACATTTAGGCCTATGTTGAAGCGGAAAATGTTCGTTTTTTTTTTTTTTTTTTTTGAAAGGTTCCTATGCAATACAGTTCTAATTTCCATAAATGAATGCAGTTGGTATGTCCATTTCACAATGAAAATTTGCTTTCAGGACTCGCCTCGTGGTGGAAATTGCTCCGAGTGTCAGGAAAGCTACACCGAATCTGATAACCGTTCTGACGGAACCGAGAAGCCAGACAACACGTCCGTAGTGCCAGATCTGGAGAGGAATTGTAATATTCCGAAGAAAGTTAATCGGTACGTTGCTATTTAATTCGATTACCATTTTAAAGTTTTAACTCTTATATTCTCGTAACACGGTTGGAATGTTTTGTGGTTATTTTTTATTTCATTTTCAATACTGGTTGTATGATCTACAATCATCTTGATCTGTACATTCACTCGCTTCACATGCACACTCGTGAGTTCTATTACAAATACTTCAACACCACAAAACTTCATTTAGGCGTATTGCTTTCTTCTGTACAGTGGAATTTCATCACGCGAGATGTGTACGAGTCTTATTGCAGCAATGATATCTTATTCCAGTTATCACAATTCTAAAGCACTAAATGACCTTGCTGCCGATGCACCTTCAAATTTAATATAGTATTTTGATACAGCATAGGGGCCTACCCTCATGAATCCAAAATTTGTCATATTTTTAACTTGAGTCGGTCCCTGGCTAAAGGTACAGGCATTTCAATTTTGATTACAGTAGAACCTCTTTTATACGATTCGCATTTATACGATTTTCACATATATACGACTTTTCTAGGCAGTCCCAACCATTCTCCACAAGACTACATGTTAATTTTGTCCTGTTATACGACTCATTTATTTACGACTTTTCGTTTATACGCCTAAATTTCTATCCCCTTCCTACATTTTCAATAATCCCAGTCAGGTGTTCATCATAAAGTCGTAAAAACCCAAGCTTGGGTACATCCCAAAAACGTAAAAACTACCTGCTGCACACCTGCATTTGTTTAGTGACATTCTATGTTGCTATGCCATCATGGCGCCAAGCGTCATCTCTAGTTAGCCAATCAGACGCGTCATCTCAGTCGACCAATCAGACGCGTCGTAGCGCTTGTATCTGTGCAACAGCTGATAGAAAGTTCACTTTTGTTGTGAACACGCGCGTATTTTCGTCAATGGCGAGTGGTAAAGGATTTTGTGAACAATAACAGTGATATTATTGAAAGTGAATTAGCATCAGTTGAAGGCATTTGAATGAAAATTACCACAGGTGCGCAAGATGGTGACTTGTAGTCATAGATAAAGTAGTAGGCCTATTTATGCAGGCCTACTCAGTGTTGTAGTCGAGATAGCCACTCCCATTTCAATGCTGTGATGGCAGTGTTTGTTTGTTTACAGTCTCACGTGTCAAGCAATAAATTGTGAGCTGTTCAGTATCATGATAACTTATTCAAGTAGTAAGATGATTAACTTGTAGCTGACCCTGGTTTATGTTACATAATTGTTATTATTATTATACTGACATATATGACCTACGTATTTGTTTGTGTCTTAATAAAACCGGATACCTTGTTGAAACATGCCATTTTTTCTATTCAATCATGCCTCATACGATTATCCATTTATACGATTTTCCGTTTATACGATTTTTTTCCTCAGTCCCATTAAAATCGTATAAAAGAGGTTCTACTGTAATATGGTTCATCCGAATTCCAGCTAAACCGTAATTTGAAATGATATTTTGACCCTTCATTTGCTTTAGCACTGCTTACTGATCAGATAATTCAAAATAGTCGGGAGTGCATACCTTGAAATAATAATTACTTTCCCTATTTCTGTGCTCTTCATTTGGCGCGTAAGACTTAGTTTTCTGGTTAGGCCTAATTTAAATTTTTATGAATCGAAATCGTTCATTTTTGGTACCTTCTATTTCGGATTAATAAGGATTTACTGTCCTCATCCATTTCACATTTCTAGAACATGTTTGCATCACAAATTGAAAATTCAATGATTTTTCTTTTAGTTCCTAATTCACTTTGAGTTACCATTTACGGTTACACTGTTCATAACGTTACACTGTACATTTGCCGTGCATTTTTACTTTCAATCTCACGTTGAATCCTATTTTTGTTACATTCATTTTCAAAGGAGGGTTGAAGTTATGCAGGAATCATCAAACAGTCATTATTCAGTAAAATGATAACCTATTGAACATTCGTACCGGTGTAATGATGTTCGAAAAACAAAGAAATAAGAATTATCTTCACTTTTGTGCTGTGTTCCCACGACGGCAAAATTGCTTTCGCACTGCGAATGTCTTGACGCTTCGTGGAATATTTTTACTACGACATCTCCCGTGAATCGCATCCAATTCACTACTACTCTAGCGCTAAAGTTTGGGAAATTCTACTGATTTGGTGGCTGATGGTTAAATTTGTGCAGTCCATAGCTTGCTACACGTACAATGCTATCCTATCGGTTCTATTGAGCAACAAATAACTTCCGCTGCTCTTAGCAGAATATGTGGAGTTTGGTTCAACTTTTGTCGCCTGTGCCGCACTCTTCACCGATTGGTTGAATTTTCAAGATGTCCGACGAAGCGTTGAGAAATCACCTTTGCGAAAGCGATTAAAAAAGTCAATTGAATTCTGAAGAGCTACTTGCTAAACAATCACGTTGCATATCAACATTTGCTCTATGTGTCGTATGGCCTAGATCTCTATTCTGCAACCCACTTGATACAATCTCTCGAACGTGCACATGTCGAAATTAACGACTCAAGGACCTACCCCTATAAATTGAACAGTAGAGCATATACTGTACAGTAGTATAAACATCGTATTCAAACTATTTTAGAGAAAATCACTCGATGACAGCCAAGAGCCACCTAGCCCACATCCAAGGAATCCTTTCTCTGGTTTCGGCTCAATACAAAGAAGGTGTACCGATTGCCCGAGATTTTCTTGATCAGCTGCATTTGGCAACTGAAGTACGCAGTTCATCTGAGGAATCGTCGGACGATCCACCGCGACAGCTTCGATCTTCACGTTCCCGAGAAAAATCCCCGCCAGAACGGAGGTGAATAGTCATCTTAACATTGAAACCGTTGGTTCCGTTTGTGCAGGACTGTTGAATCGGAATGCAACTTCCTTGTCCTCAATCTCCTCTCTTGGGCCGTATGCCTGCAAGACTCTTGGTTACATATTGACACTCGACCAATTCGGCCAAAGAAAATTAAAATGCCAAAATCGATTGTCAAATTATGAGATGGTCTAATCGTGGATTTGAAAAAGAAAGTTTTCAGCCTGTAGTAATTTTTGAAGTCCAGCCTATTGTAGGCAATAATATGTTTGAACCTTGGCTTGAAAGTAAAACTCGTCTATGTGCCCTGAACCCTGCGATGAGGTAAAATGTGCTTGTGTGCACGTGTGTGTGTGTGTGTGTGTGTGTGACTGAGACTGAGTTTTTTCCAACTGAACAATGCGGGATTAAACAACTTGTTTCTTCAGGGTATGATCCGTACTGCTGAAGTACACAAATAATAATGACAATTGTGAAATAATATTAGAATATAAATAAATAGAATGTCACTTTAAATGTAAATAAAACAGTTTACATAGTCAACGCAAAATGAAAGGAAAGAAGAAGTGGATAAAACATGTCATGTATTTCCTCGAAGAGTTGATGGAAAAACAAAAATGACGTATGAAATCGAACACGAATAACGAAAATAAACATGGTTTACACAAATAATAATGACAATTGTGAAATAATATTAGAATATAAATAAATAGAATGTCACTTTAAATTTAAATAAAACAGTTTACATAGTCAATGCAAAATGAAAGGAAAGAAGAAGTGGAAAAAACATGTCATGTATTTCCTCGAAGAGTTGATGGAAAAACAGAAATGACGTATGAAATCGAACACGAATAACGAAAATAAACAACGATCAAATAAACATGGTTTTAGCCAGTAAGGAGGATGGAGCCAAAGATGAGCTCTTTGCCCTGCAAGGAACAAAGAATCTCTCCAATGCACCACTTCTCCTTGAAGAAGTCGAAGTCGCCTGCTCCTAGATGCGTGACTTGATGTGTGCTATCAACACAACATCATAGGGATAGGGGACACGGTTCTGTTTGATAAACGCAACAAACATGCAGTAAACCATGCTTTTTGCTAGTACAAGAAGGTAGCTGGCCAATTGATTACGGGTCGAGGTGCGCGCATTGCCGGGTTCAAAACTCGTGAACACTTCCTTGAGTTGGAGGTGATGCTAGCAACCGAGAAGTTTCTGCAGCAGGTGGTCTACATGCTGCCACATGTTTCTCGCTCGGCTGCATGAGATGAGCGTGTATCCTCTGCGTCACACCATGGCCACATGTGAGAGGTGAACAATCCTACATGGTGAAGCAAAATCACGTCGGCAAGACTTTTTTTGCTAGGCGTCAAGCAAGAGTGTGTCTGTGTGTGTGTGTGTGTGTGTGTGTTGTGAGCGGGCTTCCTGTTTTAGTTGGCATAAATGTTTCATTCCATATATCACTTATGATGCTATATTTTATGGCAGTGAACTTTGTAACTATTATTTGGGTATGTCAAGACTGCTAAGGTACAGTATGTACAACAGTAACAGTCTCCTACTAACACCATTATTTATTCAGAGTGGATTATGTCTATATTGCTCTGCATAAATAAATGATGTTTTTTTTTAGAATGGTTCGTTGAGGAATGTTTTTTAGTCTATTCTCGATTGGATCACGATTGTTGAAGCATATTTGACACTAGGCGTGCTTGTTTTTCTTGCACCGGCTCAAAAAGGAAGTGCTCATGGTTTGGGTTTTGTGCAAGAAATTATCCTGTAATGTTGAGGTATGAACAAATACAAAAGTGCCTATTTCAACAGATCCTTGAGGCAAATTTTGAATATTGAAGCAGAAAGAAAGATATTAAATGTCATGGAATGCCATTGATGAATATTTAATTTTTGCTTGTGCGAACAAGTTGTATGAGCCCAAGATGTTCTAGGCCTAGGCTAGGTCTGAACTAGGTCAAGACTTTGGCTAGGATGGGCGTTCTTGAACATCAACATTTTGCCAGCGTTTTTTTAATTCAGAATTATAGATAAGTAATTGCTCATTCAAACTTGCGTGACCCCTATCCAATTCTAATTCTTTCATTTTCTTGGACACGAATTTAAGCGTCCAACAACTTGTAGACCTACATAGTCTACAACTTGATTTTGGCACATGGTATGTTATACCAAACTAAGCACACCACTCAGATGGTGTTGAAATTAGAGAACTCCGAGACCAAACACGAAAGAGCAATCAACAATGTTACAAATTAACAAACATAACAAAACCGATGAACCAGTTCAAAAGTTCAGAACATTTTATAACAGACCTACTTTAAGTCTGTTTATAGGCAGAAAATTTGAAATTGTAGATGGTTGTTATTGTGCCTTATTAGTTATTAATCATTATAAGCCTACTGGTACCAGCTATGTTGAACCTTTGTTTTTGTGTAAAAAGTCACAGCAACTCTGTTATAAGATACGTGATTATGTACTTGGGGTTGATGAGTAGTGTTATTACGAGGAATTATTACCTTCTGTAGTTCTGTATGGGCAGTTTTGTGGTCAGTTTTTGTATTTAATAGATTGATGGTGTAAAAAGTTATTCAGTGCAATGAATTAGGAAATATTTACCAATACACTGCATTTAATTCCCAGCTTGGATTCTCGCCGAAAGTCTGAATCGCATAACTCGAGGAAATTCACATCGGGTTCCAGTTCTGGCAATGAAGGTCGCCGCAGTAAGCGTTCAATCCACGATCCCACACCAGACGTACCGGCCCTCCCGGCTAGGAGTAACAGGTCTGTTATTTCATCAATCTCGAGCTTTTCATCCAGATCTGCTCATTGCTTTGTTATGTCTACTTAGGGATGCACAAGTGGAAAGTTTCATATGAAAAGTTTCTTGAAATGTGAAATTGCAGCTAATGAAACTTTTCATGAACCTGTGGAAAAGTGTGAAATTTTGTAAAGTTGGGTTTGTGCGGTAATTTCAAGTGTTGATATCTTGTTAAACTCCGATGCTTCTTTCCTGTATCAATCGGTTTCCTGCTTGCATCATTTATTTTATCTCGCCTCAATCCATACCACCTGCGTTGAATTTTTTTTCGTGGATGGTTGTTTTCCTGATCCCTTGAAAATAGATCGATGTAGGTTTTAGTATAGTCTTTTCCCCACAATTTTGTATAGACTGGTAATGAGTAGGGCTGTCTGAACTGAAGTTTTTGAATTCAAGCGAGTTTTACTTAGTTTCGAGGAAGTTCAGGCACATTTTTGGTTGAAGCGAGCGAGCTCAATTCAAGCGAACGAATTCAATTTGGTTCAAAGTTGATTAGAAAAATAGAGAAACAAAACTTTCACAACTTTCAGACCACTTTTTTAATACCAATCTGTTAATGATATAAAGATATACAAATTCATCCTTCCACTCTTGCTCACTCGGAATGATTCGAGACCTGAAAGTATCTTGAGACTTGAAATTACAATCTGGGGAGAAAAAATTCCGATTGAATTCGAGGCTTGATGTCGACGTGATCTCGATCGATAATTTCGAGACTCGCTCAGCTCTGATAGAGAGATAATTCGATTGTATTTGTATGTCAGACCACCTTGAATATATACCGCAGTTGTATCCCAGATAACCAAATTAATTGAGGGGGTGCTTGGATGTCTAAAAAAAATATGTTGACAATAGAAACAAATGTGAAAGGATTTTCTTCTAGTCCTATATTTTATGTTACCGGTACAGTAAACCCTCGTTAATCCAAACTCGGTTAATCCGAAATTTGACATATTTCGAACTTGCCATCGGTCCCCGGCCGAAAGTATAGGCATTTCAATGTTAATTAATATGGTTAATCCGAATTTCGGTTAAACCGTAATTCGAACTAATATTTCGTCCCTTCAATAGCTTCAACACTGATTTCGGATTGGATAATTCGAAATAATCCGAGTGAATTCCGTGAAGTTATCACTGTTTTCCCAATTTCCATCCTTTTTATTTGACGCGTAACAATGAGTGGAAGCATGCTCAGCTGTTCCATGCTTTGTGCTATGCTTTTACCGAATGCAGTCGACCTTGACGAAGTCTGAGCTCGGAACACTCGTTCGTCCGACTCGGGACGGCCGAGCGCCAATAGAAACGGGCCATATGAGGATCACGCGTCACGGAGATAGCCGAGTACACACGATCAGCGAGGCCCTTAGCAACGGATCTATCACGTAGTCTCAGCCGGTGACATAACTTCCTCTAGCGCGCAATACGAAATTGACTATATTCTGAGCGGGAAAAATGAATTTTTGGTTAATCCGAATTTTTATAAACCGAAATCATTTTTTTTAGGTCCCTTCGATTTCGGATTAACGAGGGTTTACTGTACCACTTTATTCTACAGTTCAATATATTGGTAATATTCTTGAGAAATATTATATAAACAAAAGAATAACTAGAATGCTGCGTGTCAAGGTATGGTGCTAATGCTCACCAATGTGCTCATGGTATATATCATTGCCCGACAGGTCCTACTGTCAACCAGTCGCCAATCAAACGGGCAACGAAGATGTGCATGCCCGTTCATTGAGCGAGATCCGTGAAATGACGCGTGCAATGCAGGAACAAACGGCCGGGATGAGGGCCCACGCAGCTAGTATGGCGATTGCCGCCAAGCACATGAAGAAAATTAAAGAACAGTTGCCGCTGCGTAAAAAGAAGACGAACAAGGAGGCTTTGAGCCAGCAGATGCTGTCGGAGCTGCAGGCGAGGAAAGGAGAGTTCGAAGGGCTGATGCGCAAGGACAAGGGTCCCACGTCCGCTGCCAATCGGGACAACTGCGTTTTAGTATCTCCGGACAAATCGGAATCTTCAGGTGAGGCCGAGAGTGGTAGCAGACTAAGCTAGGTTCTACTCAAATGCAAAGTGTCGCTCTCATAATGCGTACACTCCTCAACGATGAACTGTACAGGTTCTTTGGTTTGAATTGTAAGATTTGTAGGATATGGATAACACAAAAAGTGTGGTTGTATGTTCCATGTGAATGTTTCTATTTTCAAAAAGAAGATTTAAAATGATTTTCAATGTGGTATAATTGACGGTAAGAGGTCGCTAAGAGGTTTCATTTTATGCATACAGAGTAACACAACTGTTCATCGTTTTTATACATGCTCAAGTTGAATAGACTTGTCTTCTGGGCCTGTGGTGATCCCTTAACTGAAAAATGAATTGTAGACGTAGTTTATGTAATGAATTATTTTAAAAAATAGTGAATGTTTTCAAATACTGAGCTGTAGGAAGCAAATAGTGAAGACAATGATGAATGCGACGCTGAACCATCTTTCAGGAGACCGGGGTTCAATTTCTGGTTTCCCATGGTTTCTGTGGATTGTCAAAGTGAAAAGGAAATGACCACTTTCTTCCCACTGTCCAAACCCCTAATAAATGAACCTTTACTCTCATCTTTCCTTGATATCGTTCTTGTCATTCACCACTCATCAATGCCCAATTGTTTTCAAAGTGACATTGACTGACCTCTAATGGTGAGTTTTGAGGTGCAGCTGAGTGCGTTTAGATTTATACATTATGGTGGGTTTGTAATGCGTTAACTAAAAGTACGAGTCGGTTGTCTTACGTTTCCTGTAGTAGAAGTAAATGGTGAAAGTGTGCAGTATAAAGGTGGTGTAGACTATTAGTCGGAAGTAGTTGGACTACGTGGTACTTATGTTGTTTGTCCGTGATTTCTTTTTGCAGTATTTGGAATGAGTTTTCCGGAGTTTCCAGACTACTCGTTCTCCGACTATGATGCGGAACAAACAATGACCATGCCAGATATTCGGATTACCTCGAGGTATTTACCGCTACTACATTAATTTGTTGGATGAACCAAGTGTTATCGTTCCACTCAAGACAATTGACAACCGTCACATTTTTATTTGACAACCGTCAAATACGTGCTATTTATTTAATATTACAGTGAAACCATGTAATCGTTATTTAAAGAGACCAGAGAAAATGATCAACCATGCAGGAAACCAGTTTATAACAGAAAATTTAACCAAGCTATATGGTAGTAGGGCAGGTACAAATGAATGACGGAACCATAAGGCTCTATGGGTCACACTTTGAGATCGGGTGGGGTCCCGCTCTAGACAGACATCCATAGCGTTTTGAATAATTCCGCGTGATGTCATCTAATCTACCATTCTTTTGTTCCAGCGAGGATGAGAATGAGGCCAGTGGACGTCAATTTGGTCCCTCTATTTGTACTAAAGAAAAACGAGAGCTGTCTAGTCATAACTTGGACCCCTCTGCTCCGAGTTTTCCTTCGCGAGAAGTCCGTCGAGCGCAAGCAAGGGCAAAATGGAATGTTTGGCCACGGGAACAGACAAACGGTAACATAATAGATAGATGGATACAGTAGAACCTCTTTAGTACGTTTCTCTTTACTTCATTTTTCTGGTATATTGTTCAAATCTTATAACTGTCCTGTTCCAATCGTGTTTCAACCACTTTCACTGTAAAGTACCGTAGTCCCTATAGTTGAATCGTTCCTTTACTTGCTCAGTAAAGTGGCAGTCCAGTACGTCAGTACGTATCATGTCAAATGTGAACATCAACAGTCTGTTTTTTGTATCATGTTATTGAAGTCAACTATCGAATAATTTATTTTCCAGCTGAGGTGGTGTCTTCTTCCGATGCTGCCAACATTGATCCAATCTCAATGGCAAGGGACAGTTGGTGGTATACTGCTGAAGTGAACAAAGTAAGTACAGCCCCCAAATACTTTGCTGTTGATGGGATTGTTGGGCAAACAGCTATCATCCTCAGTAAGTACGGCAAACCACTCTCGAGAGAGACTCGTATGAATCACATTGGACCATTATAGTCTCGCTTGAGGCTATACAGATGTCGTGAATAACGAGGTGTATTTTTTTTGAACATTATTTCCTAATATGATTGAATGTCCCTTCAAAAAAATATTTGCGTCACACGTGCCACGTTCATGT
The DNA here is from genome assembly GCA_907164805.1 of Brachyptera putata. Taxonomy (NCBI): domain Eukaryota; kingdom Metazoa; phylum Arthropoda; class Insecta; order Plecoptera; family Taeniopterygidae; genus Brachyptera; species Brachyptera putata. Next base: position 32,710,554 of record OU015463.1, on the reverse strand, counting down.
GGACTGCTTGTCTCAGAACCACACTTCATACAGTAGAACGTCTTTTATACAATTCTCATTTATACGATTTTCACATTCACACGACTTCTAGTTAGTCCCAACCATTCTCCGTAAGACTACATGTAAATTTTCTCCTGTTATATACGGCTCATTTATTCATGACTTTGTATATGCCTAAATTTCGGTTCCCTTCGTACATTTTCAATAATCTCAGTCAGGTGTTCATCATAAAGTTGTAAACACCCAAGCTTGGATACACCGTACATCCCAAAAACGTAAGCACCACCTGCTGCACACCTGCATTTTGTTTAGTTTGGTGAGATTAGATGTTGCTATGCCATCATGGCATCTCGCGTCATCTCTAGTTAGCCAATCAGCCGCGCCATCTTAGTCTACCAATCGTACGCGTCGTATCGCTTGTCTCTGAGCAACAGCTGGTAGAATATTCACTTTTGTTGTGAACACGCGTGTATTTTTGCTAATGTCGAGTGGTAAAAGGATTTTGTGGACATTGACAGTGATATTATTATAAGTGAATTAGCATCAGTTGATGGCATTTTGGCTCAAAACAATGGAAATGACAGCAGTGATATGCAATATGGTGATGGTGTAGTCATAGATGAAGTAGTATTTGTGCAAGCCTACTCGGTAGTCGAGGTAGCCCTCCCATTTCAATGCCGTGATGGCAGTGTTTGATTGTTTACAGTCTCACGTGTCGAGCAATGAATTGTGAGCTGTTCAGTATCACTATAGATTTATTGAAGTAGTAATAACTTGTAGGTGACGCTGGTTTATGTTACGGTATATAACTGTTATTATTATTATTATTATACTGACATATTTGAAGTAGGCCTACGTATTTGCGTTGATAAAACCTGATAGGCTTACCTTGTTGAAACATAACATTTTTTCTATCCATCATATTTCATACAATTATCCGTTCATACGATTTTCCGTTTATATGATTTTTTCCCCAGTCCCTTCAAAGTTGTATAAAAGACGTACTACTGTATCTCTAAAATTCTTATTAGGCCATTAATAACCATAAAATTACTGTGTATACCAATAACTCTTTTTTACATGTTTACTCTTTTTACATGTCAACTCTTTACCATAGACTGGGTGTACAAAAAGAGACCTTTTTACATTCCAGCTTCGTAAAGAGAATGCTCTACTTCGTCACGAGAACACTCGAATGTCGTATCGTCAAGAATCGTTGCCACCGTTCGGGTTCCATCCGGGGCAGTATCCGAACACGGGCATGCCCCTGCCTGAGACATACTGCCTACGCACAATGTCTGGGTCCATAGAGAACTGTTCACAGATGATTCTGCAGCAACACCGAGAAATCGCGACTCTCCGTGACATCGTTGGTGACGTGAGTCCGCTACTATTAGCGTTATAATTTTTACCAAGAGAGTGAGAGAGCCGCCAGCCATGAAGGGTGGTTGTGTGTGGGAAGAGATTATTAAATATAGCACAAAGTACACATCTGCTCGACACGTGTGCTAGGGTAGGTTCCACGCATCTGTCAACACTGGGTTGTGAACAGAAATATCTGTAGAAACTCAAATAATGCACATACAGTGAAACCTCTGTACATCGTTCCCAGATCCATTGTTTTCCTGCTTGTATCGTTCATTTTTTCCAACCCCACTCCCATATAATCAATGCTAAATTTTCCTGGATGGTTTGTTTTCCTGCATAGATGGTTTTCTTCTGATGGTCCCTTGAAAAATGGTGGATAGAGGTTTCACTATATACATATTGAAAGGGAAGGAAAGCTAATGGGGAACAAAAAGCTTACCGAGTTCTATGAGTAGAAATACCGTATTTACTCGCATATAAGTTGCACCCCTGATTTTGATAGTAATTTTTTGAAAAACCCTTCGTATGGTCGTATATGCTGTACATGCAGTCTCCGGTACCGTCAAAATACATCGCGATTGAAATGTTTGGCGCTCTGTTCAGGACGCGTATGAGAGATACCCTTAGTATTGGCTTGCACTAGTTGCTAGCGGAGACGTGAGAAACTGTTGTGAGGGGCCTCAACTAAGGCCAACGCACACAGATGCTCGTGCCACTGACATTGTACATGTGCGCTACACGTTCACAGGGTAAGGGGGGGAAGGATACAGGTTGCCGAGCGCAACCGAGAGCACACGATGATTACGTAACACGACGACGCATGGCAAACCATTATTTTTGCTGCAAACATTTTGAATAATAACAAGGAAAGGAGGAAAGCATCTTCTACTTTCTTTTAAATTTCTTTATTTTCACAACAAAACATTAATTCCAAAGCAATAATGAGCAACATACACAATAATATATAGCATTTACACTGAAAATAGCATGTTCACTGTGATAAGGATTGATGCATTTGACTTTCATTTTTGGAGATTTTGTGCGCGCGTATGAGTTGCACCCGCGTATAAGTCTTATCCTTGTTTTGAGCTCTCAAATATCTAAATATACATGCAACTTATATGCAGTACTCATAGTGAGCCCGTTGATAGAACGCAGAAATAGTTATACAGTAGAACCTCTTTTATACGATTTCAAGGGGACTGAGGAAAAAAATCGTATAAACGGAAAATCGTATAAATGGATAATCGTATGAAATATGATGAATAGAAAAAATGGCGTTTCAACAAGGTATCAGGTTTTATTAAGACGCAAACAAATACGTAGGTCATATATGTCAGTATACCGTATTGTCCCGAATATAAGCCGACCCCCAAACTTTTAGATCAACAATTGAAAAAAGGGTTTATCTCCTTTCCACGTAAATCATCACTCTTCCGAGTTAGAATTGAGTCAATTTCGTAATGCGCGCGTGAGGAAGCTATGCCAACTGCGTGTGAGAAACCGTTGAGAGGGGCCTCACGATCGTGTGTACTCGGCTAGTGCCCATGACGCGCGATCGTCATATGGCCCGCCTACTCGTCAAGGTCTGACAAGACAATGCAGCTAACAGCTCAACGTGCCTTTGTTTATTACTGCACGTTAAATAAAATTGATGGATAATGGGAAAATGATGCTTCTTCGTGATAAAACATTTATTAAACGTGTCTTTAATATTTTGCAGTTTCAAGTTGATTCCATTGTTAAGAGTGCATGTGTAGTGCGCCCAATTATATTTAGTAAAAAACGTGTTTTCGACCGATTTTAGGCCAAGATCCGCATATAAGCCGAGGGTGACTTTTGGACTCGCAATTTCGAGAAAAACCCTCGGCTTATATTCGGGACAATACGGTAATAATAATAACAGTTATGTAACATGAACCAGGGTCAGGTACAAGTTAATCATCTTACTACTTGAATAAGTTATCATGATACTGAACAGCTCACAATCTATTGCTTGACACGTGAGACTGTAAACAAACAAACACTGCCATCACGGCATTGAAATGGGAGTGGCTATCTCGACTACAACACTGAGTAGGCCTGCATAAATAGGCCTACAACTTTATCTATGACTACAAGTCACCATCTTGCGCACCTCTGCGGTAATTTTCATTGTTTTGAGCCAAAATGCCTTCAACTGATGCTAATTCACTTTCAATAATATCACTGTTATTGTTCACAAAATCCTATACCACTCGCCATTGACAAAAATACGCACGTGTTCACAACAAAGGTTAACTTTCTATCAGCTGTTGCACAGATACAAGCGCTACGACGCGTCTGATTGGTCGACTGAGATGACGCGTCTGATTGGCTAACTAGAGATGACGCTAGGCGCCATGATGGCATAGCAACATAGAATGTCACTAAACAAATGCAGGTGTGCAGCAGCTAGCTTTTACGTTTTTAGGATGTACCCAAGCTTGGGTTTTTACGACTTCATGATGAACACCTGACTGGGATTATTGAAAATGTAGGAAGGGGACAGAAATTTAGGCGTATAAACGAAAAGTCGTAAATAAATGAGTCGTATAACAGGACAAAATTAACATGTAGTCTTATGGAGAATGGTTGGGACTGCCTAGAAAAGTCGTATATATGTGAAAATCGTATAAATGCGAATCGTATAAAAGAGGTTCTACTGTATACAAAGTACAAACACAAGATTTGACTTTTGGCTATTGTCTTGGTTACAGTAGGGTAGGTAGTAATAATGATGAAGGCTTCTTGTTAAGTAGCTGTTGGGTGGATATTATTCAACTGATCTAAGCTACTCGTAATTTCTTCTGCCATATGTTACCTACTCAGTTTCCCCCCAAAATGATGCCAAGATACTTGGAGGAAAGTCCAGTGGTTTTCTTTTCGGACATGACCTACGATTCTTCTGTTTCTCGCCAGCTGATGGACCAGATGTCCCGCAATGACCGCATTCTCCAGCAGCTGTACCGCCACGGAGGGGTGGACGGTGGACAGGCGCTGTACGACAACCAAGCTCCTCGACGATCGAACCTGTCACGGAACCAGCCTCGACCCCTGTCGAGCCAACAACCTCCCCGGAAACTGTCTTTCAGCGGCGGGCTGCCCGCGTCCCAGGTCCCCGACATATCTAGCACACACTCCCTTCCTAATCTTACCAGAGATGTGGAGGGTGCCAATCCTCGGGTGGGCTGCCCGAACGATGACCACTGTGCTTATTCACCATTATACTTTAACGTGCCGCCGTATGCCTCAAACAACCAAACGGTGCCGGGAATTCGATTTCCCATGGATCGACAGTGGGGACACGACATTACGGGGCCAGGACCCACAACAGCTCTAAATAATCAAGTTCCTCCCGGGAATCGCACGAATAACTATCTTGATAATTTTCGGAGGTAAATCATAATCTATTACTGTACTTTGTAGCCAGTTGAAATGTATGTCATCAATCAAATTTCAAGTGAAGTTCACTTAGAGTTAATGTAAATATTAGTAAATTATGTTCCTTAGTGTTTACGATCCAAGTTATATTCAAGTCAAGCTGTAGGCCTACTGTAAACATTTGTTATTTCCAACTCGGTCGATTCGAAATTCAGCACAATTCGAAGCAAACTCAATTCCTGGCCCCAGATATAGTGAATATGATGTTGGACATTTCGCAATTCAGATGATTCGATATCAAACTACCGTATTTGTCCCCCAATCGCTATTGTGTAACTATAAAATCATTGTTCAATACACACTGTTTCTATGAACAGCATTGTTTTGACTGAGTGTACTACTCACTCTCATAACAATTGCTGTACATTTTTTTCTTGTGTTGATTTGAATTTTTGAAATTCAAAATTGTCTTTTATACTTCTCCAAGTTTTGAATCAATGAGTGTGTACTGTATTATGGTATAATGATATTTTGATACCTATATTGCCTGCAAGAGGTGGAGGGTTGATACTGATGAATACTAGTCAATAAAACAAGTGAGCTGCTATATAATAATAAATTAATGAGAACAGTGAGAAGGAATCTCCCGATTGATGGAGGGTTGGTACTTGGTAGTAGTAGTAGCAGTAGCAGCAGCAGCAGTAGTGATGCTAACAATTTTTTGAATGTCAAAAGTTGGTAGTTTCTGGTTATTTTTCCTCCAATTACAGATTATAAAATTAGTACCTCTTTTGGTTTTATGTTCAGCAAGCCCACAATGAATCTTTCGCATTGGTAGAGGTACCTACTACCTACTGTAATAAGAGTATTCTCGTACATGTACGGTATGTTGAAAATTTAAAATGCAAGTAGACTTTCGTCATGTACAGAAAACAGATAGGGCTCATACTGATGGACGACTAAATGCAATACAGTACTTGGGATAGGTGGTAGACCTTAATGAATAGCAGAGCCCATATTTTTGATAGTTTTACTAGAAATTGAACTGTAATTAAAATTATGATTTTTTTAATGATTTCCAAACTGATCCAATAAATTCGATAATCAATAATGATGGATTATTATAATGATACATTTTCAACGATCTGGCTAATTAAAGTACTTGAATGAATCTTTGTGTTCATCTTCATCCTTCTGCTTTCTCTATGATATCTTCGTATTGTATATTTCGTTTGTATGTTCTTTTGCCAATATTAACTGAAAGCGTTCTCGCCACAGGTCCATTATTACCGGTACTTCTCGGGAAATTATTTAAGGATACCCACATTTTTAGCACGAGTATGAAGGAGGCCTACCTGCCATACTAAAAAATTGTGTAATGCCTTTGTAATCGATGTTAAATTGTGATAGGCTGGGAGTAAAAACTCGATTGCCCATTACATTTGAGTTTATTCAACCTAAAATCGACCCTGTGTTGAAACCGTTTTTTGCCATAAACATAAAAACTAGATTCTTGAAACAGTTCTGAAAACTCTGATTTGAATTTTGCGAGAAAAAATTATTTCCTCAATCTCAGACTGCTAAAATTTAAGTTGAGTAAAAAATAAATATTACCAACATGAAGACAGCAGTAGTAGTGCTGCTCTGTAAATATGATGTAGGGCCTACACATTTAAACTGCACAGTATTACTGTAGTTTTATGTGTAAATGTTGTGGAAAAAAAATTGAAAATGATTTATGACCTATTGTTACAAAAGCAATTTGCCGATATGCAATTGTGAACGAACAAATTTGTTTGAAGTGAAATGGTAAAACCTTGTTTCCCTTCAGACCTGCTATATAGGCATTACATAATAATATAAGGGCATTCAACATTTAAGACTGGATTATTAATAATTGGGTGTGTGCAAGCACTCAAATTTTCGAGTTCGCTACTGATATGTGAATCTCGGCCTAGCATCGGTCAAAAACATCTTTTTTATTTTTGTAATTGAGCGGTGTATACTAAACGTACGAAGTGTTGAAAATGGTAGCTCTCTAGTAATTTGTACTTCATTCAAAACCAATTGAAAACTCAATACTTGATACTGATAGGGCCTGCTACTTGATTTTTTCCCCTTTTTTTTCAACTCGAAACTCGCGATTTCTCATTTTACTCGACTCGAACTTGAATTCTCAAACTCACACACTCCTACAAATCATATAGGCTTTTTGGAACGGACCGATTCTCTATTTGAATTTCTATTCTCGTAATTTGAAGAACAATTTCAATTTTTCAGTCATCATTTTCTCTTGTCTCTTTGGCTATCGGTTTTTTCCGTCTGTTGGTACTGTATTTTCTCCTGTTTCATTGTTTGAAAGATGCAGTGTAATTATATTAGTTCTGGTAGGTAATTGTAATCATGTAATCATAAGTAGATGTCCGTAATTTTGACAAAAGTTGTCTTTTTCGTTCAGAGGTTTAATTTGATTTCGATCTCACAACTTCGTTTACTTTATATTTTGTTTTCTATAGAAGTCTAAAATCCGATCGTAACTCACTATATTCTTCAAATGAACTAAAATTAATTTGCCAAGCTGCCATCACTAGAAAAGGTATTGTGCCCGTTTCATCTAGAAGCCTTTTCCTTCCTTTCAATCTCAACCATTTGACCCCTGTGCAGTAGACTAGACAATTTCTGTGCATACTTTACTATGTCAGATGAAAACGCCGATTCAACTTGCTTGGGTGCCTATTCTATATCTTGTGAGTAAAGCCTTGAACACTTTACAAGCATGCGTGTGTTATTTACTGCGTAGACTGTACTACGCATTAATTATCAACTGTGCTTGGCTTCTCTTCATATTATTAATAGCCTAATGAACTACATATTCTAAAACTGAGCTTTGACCAAAAGGCACCAACAACAAGGTAAAAAATTATAGGCCTACTTACTTCGCTCCTTTTGCCTATTTATTACGTTCTAATGAAATCTAGTGAACGGCCTGTGTTCGACTTATATTTGAATTATGCAATTTTTGTCGATTTAATAATTTCAAGTGCTATATATTGCCTAACCCTCTACTCACAAGATTTTCCTGACTTATGTGAGTCATCTTAACTGGACTAATTCATTAACATAGAAAGTGACATTTTCATTCTTCTTTCTGCGGCCTGATACTCATCTTATCTTTCTCATTTAACACCATTGAAAGTAGTGGAACTGTCGCTTGTCCCCGTTACGTTGAATAAGTAAATGTTTTTCATGGCCAGGTTGACCTATCGTATTTCATACGATTGGTCTGCAAATTTTCATTTACTGAAACGTTGAGATATTTAGTTTTCAGTTCTTAGCGTGATCTTCAATTTAGTATGTACGGTGTTATGCTTCAGTGAGACTGCACAAAATGAACATGTAGACAGAATGCACCGCGGAATACTGCATATTAAATTTGTTGTTGATCTGATTCTCATATATTAAAACCAAAAATGTCTTGCATCGAAAACATTATTTTGCCCTTTGACGGTACTAGGAGGCGAGAGCTGAGTAGAAGGACGAATCAGGATGGAGTTACAGTATTGTGTTTAAATAGGGGTATATTCTTTTTTCCCTTTCATCAAAATAATTCACCATCATGCATGAAAATATCGTTCTGTTCGGTGAAATATTTTTTCAGGTCAGGTTAACCTGACCTGAACTAACCTCACCTATCCTATCCTAACCCCACCCATCCCAACCTTATGCTTACCTCACCTAACCTAACCAAAAATATTGTACGCTGACAATAGTTTCATTCGTGATTATTTATTATTGTGATGAAAGGGGAGAATGGGGAAATACCGTAGTACCCCACTGTTTAAATACAATATCGTAACCCCACCCTGATTCGTCTTTCAATGTACTCCGCTCTTGTCTCCTAGTACAGTCACCTTGAAAAATAATGTTTTTGGTGTAAGAGATTTTTGCTGTATCAGAGCAACCCCCTAATTAGTCATTATTGTTTCAAAATGTCCAGACTTCTTGATTGTATTTTCTCATTCACTGTGTTGGTTCTTTGAAGTGAGTGGCATGTGTCTAACAATCTCTCTTGTAGTCTGTTTGATTACCGTCAATACAATCGTTCTATGCAAGTATTTCAGCTTCATGTAACTAAATTGAACCCTTGAATTTATTTGGCCTTCTAGAGATGTAAACTCACGTTTCAAATCATGTGTCTCCAAAATTGGTGGTAAATTGACTTTATTAACCTTCTAGTACCGGTAACTTGATTAACATGCAGAAGTAGATAGTACAAATGTGCACAATAGAAACAAAATAACGATTGTTGTTCTAGAAAAATCATGTGTTGAAACTTCAATTGCTTTACTAATCTTGTTCCTAGCAATTAGTATTTCTCATGAGTTTGGTTGCTTGTTTGTTACATTTTATCATTGCAGCTCGACTAAACTAGGTTCACAATCTCTCAGTAAACCAATGCCACCAAGTAAATATGGACAGTCTAGTCAAGTTCAGTGTGTCCTACTGTTCTTAAAGGCCCATTCACAATGCAACGCTAACATTAACGCGTAACACTAACATTAACGCGAAAAATGTTTGCCTTATGGGATGGCGTTGGTCCGTTCACAACCAACACGTTAACATTAACGTGAACATGAAACCTTGCAAGCTCCAAGCTTTCATGTTCATGTTAGTGTCGAAACGCAAGAATCAGCCAATCACAATCCTTCAATTTCCGAGTAAAAACATTTGTGCCTCCATCTTGTTTTGTTCTTCCGGTGCTACAATCGTCCCCTAACCTCATTTCTTGCAGTAAATTGTAATAATCACTCTGTGCCTCGCGATTTTCATTGATAGGCCGAACCCACCATCTTCTAGGTCTAGGGCGGCACTTTAAAATATAATTATAGCCCATCAAAACTCCAAGTACACAATATTGTAAAGCCAAAACATCTGAATCCATTTTCTGGAGTGATCTGTCAAACGAAATACACAGTAGAAACGCACAGTGAGGACGGTGGAGGGCAGTGGAATTGGCGCAAAAAATCTAGACTTCTGATTGGCTTTTGGTTATTGTTTACGTTGATGTCCTTTCCTTTTATGAACAGACAGTTTTTTCATGTTAATGTTAGCGTTGCATTGTGAATGGGCCTTAAGGGGTAGTGGTTTGTTTTGCAATCACTAACCATCTTCAATGAACAGTTACAAATGTTTACAATATGAATAGATCTGGAAAATTACTGGTATTACATAATAGTTTTGCTTTTCTTCAATTACATTTACTGGTGTTTTTTTTTTATTTGTTTTGGTTGATAAAATGTTTTTAGTAACAGTACATGCTGGAGATGTACTTGTTCTCTATTTCAATTTGAATATGAGAATGATTCATCACTTCCTGGCATTATATTGCCCAGACACACAAACTAATATTTACTTTGTTTTGTTTTTCATTTCAGTTATTCTCGACAAAACTTGCTGTCCACTGCAGCAAATCACCGCAAACCCAGGGGAGATCCCCGTCCGAATACTTTCGTATCGAACTTCCATAATCCTATTGAAACGCACCCTCCGGACCAAGGAAGCCAGAATATTAATAGTCCAGAGGATTACCAGCCCTACGCAAGTGATCAGTCAAGGTCGCGTTTTCTTGACATGCCTTCCGCCTCACAATACGACTCCTTCGATTGGCCGCAGTCGAATTCGGCGCAATTACCGTATAGTAATTACCCGCAAGGCAACGGGATTGATGACACCCCATCGAATGAACGCCCGTCAGTTGGAGTGGGTGCTGTTGGCGATAGGCGACGATATCCATTGGGCCAGACCTCAAGCGCACCGGTTCTACCACCCGAATCGTCGTACGAAAGGGATCGTATGCTGAGGGAACGTTGGAATCCAGTTAATTGGACTGGATTGCCGTGCCCTCATGATTGTGTTAATGATGCAACTGAAAGAAACCTTCGTGCTGTACCCTCAAATCTGGAAAATCATATAACCCTAGCCAACATGCCCATTCACCACGTCATGTAAGTGTACCACCTGTTGGATCACCTCACTTCTGTCATCAACTCGTGATGATTGACTTTGTGTCTGATTCAACTTCGATTTCGTTTTTAGATTGCCACCCGAACCTTCGCAGCGCGAGAGCCAGCCGAGTTTGTACTTGGACTATTTGCCGCCATTGGACGTGAATAATGCGTCATCAACTGCATCACGTGTTGCTCTTCAGGTGAATTTACCTATATAGATCATATTCATAGCTACAAGAGATCCTTACATTTTCCATCAAGATACCTAGGTGCTATAAATTTACGTCGATGAGATTGAGGTGTTCGATTAGTAGGAAGGAAGCCGTCGTTCCATTTTATGAGAATAACCGAACAATCCCAGTATGCACTGAGGAAAACCACTCGTTGGTCAGAAACCCTTGGCTGGAATCGAGCCCCTGTCTACAAAATGATGCTTCAATGCACTAGAAACTAATCAATCCGGCTTAGTTGGTTATACAGTAAACCCTCGTTAATCCAAACTCGGTTAATCCGAAATTTGACGTATTTCGAACTTGAAATCGGTCCCCAGCTGAAGGTAGGCATTTCAATGTTAATTAATATGGTTAATCCGAATTTCGGTTAAACCGTAATTCGAACTAATATTTCGTTCCTTCAATTGCTTCAACACTGATTTCGGATTGGATAATTCGAAATAATCCGAGTGAATTCCGTGAAGTTAACACTGTTTTCCAAATTTCCATCCTTTTTATTTGATGCGTAAGAATGAGTGGAAGCATGCTCAGCTGTTCCATGCTTTGTGTACCGAATGCAGTCGACCTTGAGGAAGTCTGAGCTCGGAACACTCGTTCGTCCGACTCGGGACGGCCGAGCGCCAATAGAAACGGGCCATATGAGGATCACGCGTCACGGAGATAGCCGAGTACACACGATCAGCGAGGCCCTTGGCAACGGATCTAGCACGTAGTCTCAGCCGGTGACACAGCTTCCTCTAGCGCGCAATACGAAATTAACTATATTCTGAGCGGGAAAAATTACTTTTTGATTAATCCGAATTTGTATAAACCGAAATCATTTTTTTTAGGTCCCTTCGATTTCGGATTAACGAGGGTTTACTGTAGTAGCTCAGAAGTTGGAAATATTGCAAATGATATAGGCAATTGTGGGTTAAATAAATATTGAAGAGAAAGAGTAGGCCTATATGTAGGTAAAGTAGTAGGGCCATTTCCAGCTAAGTAGAATAAATATAGGGGCAATTATAATTTGAGAATAACAATCATGTACTTGGAAACCTAGTGTTTTTTCTCTACTTGCAAATATACATGTGTACCTTTCATCTTGCTACGTGTCTTGTTTTAACGAAAGTTAATGAACAATCGTAGCAATTTGATAGTGGTTGAACTGACCGCTGTGTATACATCTGTAGGAAAAAGAAAGTGAGGTACAAAGGGAAGTGATTGAAGAACTTTTAAACGACGATCGTCCCCTGGAATTTTCACCACCACCGTCTAACTATAATGGGGAGGAATTGACGGATTTAGAGGTAAATTTAGACTTGTTTCATTGTTTGCTTTATTTCTATAACAATGGTTAAGATGTTGCTTACAAGTTACAACCTAACAAAAGGTAGCATATTTGGGGATTTATTCAAGTCATTATAGGTGTGCGGGACTTTTGGCTTAAAAATGCTGAATAATTCTATTCACGATCTATGTTATAAAAACGCTAAATAAACACTGCATGGTGCTGGTACAGATAATAACTAATAAGCTAATAGCTAGTAACAGGTGATAGTCATTGATCTCCTGGCAATTTAGCACTGCATTACTGTAATGAAGTGAGACCTGAAGTTATAATGCCACTATCACAGTACCTCTTCCAACTTGCATTGAAATTATTGCATCAAGACATCCAACCTGTACCTGTATTAAAGGTGGTTGTTGAAGGTCATATCAATTGAACGTTTATTATGATTATGGGGATGGCCATGCTGTCACCAGTACTTGATCTAAAGAGATGGTTGTAAAAAATCATAGTTAAACTGGGTTTTTTTTAATTGAAGTTGGATTTGAATTGATGTTACGGCTTCAAGAAATATCGGTGAAAGTCATGGTCACTCATATTAATTATATGAGTATTATTTATATATATTATCATATTATTACAGGACTTCTATATTATTTATAAATATTTATTATAAATTATATTATTCAACATATATATTATGATATCATTACAATTAATTATGTTCTTAATTATAACATTTATTATGTTGTGGATATTCGGTCAACTGTACATGACCAAAACAATGATTATTCAAAATTTTCTATTTCATGTATTCCATTAAATCTTTTCATTTGAAGTATTGTTTAACTGGTTTTCAGCCTGCTTGCATGTGTGTGTTATTTATGATGTTGAGTACAGAGGATCTAGGTTCTCTGGAGTGAAAGTGCATGCTGCCTGGGTATAGCTAGGAGTTTTGCTTCGTGTCATTCGTTACTAGGTTAATATGTAGAATCGAGACTCGTGCACGAAACACCCTCGCTGTTTATTCCCTTAAGAACCCTGATATCCGTTTGTTCAGAATCTGGCTACTTTCCAGGCAGTAATGGAACAACTGTTTCGTTCATTTATTTATTTTGGGTTTGAAAGTTGCACTGTAATGGTGACTAGTCTATCGGTGTCGTGGAGTGAAGTAATGGGACGATGAGATGAAAGGTCACTTTCTTTTTCGGACAGTGGAAAGGAAGTAGTCGTGGCCCACTCTCAAGTAGCTGTTCCGGTATTCACTTGAACGTCTGAGAAAATCCCAAAAAACTCTTCCAGGATGGTCAAACTATTAAACTAGTGGCGGTATTAAATCTCAGTCTCTTGAATGGCCATTCAGCTTGTTAGCGACTGATACACCAGCCCAATTATATCCATTCATTAGAATGACGAAAGTTTTATTATAACACTGGTACCCTTTCAATTTATGTATTATACTTTCTATGAAATTTTCATGAAGTTACCAAATTTATTTGTGGTAAGATCACCTCTGATCGTATGGCTGTAGCTAGTTAGTGCGACAGTTATACATATAGTTACTTACCGGTACCCATTACCCAAATAAATCATGAATGTATGATAACTTACGGACATACCGTATTATCCTGTATTACCGTCCATAGGTCTACGGCCTAATAACTAATTTCAGTCGTTATCTTGACGTTCCGCCTTACTGTTTTGCACAAAAAAACATTGTTTGTCAAGCGTGAAACTCTTGTAATGGTATAACTGTAAATGCATGAGAGATGAAGGCTCCGATCAACCATCAACCATTTCCAATATCCGCACCGATAGTGCACAGGTAGTTTGTTTGCGCCTTGGTCTATTATGATTACAATATAGGCCTGTGGCATCATTAAATGCATTGAATATTTCTATGCATTAGCAATTCAAAGTAGAAAGAATGAAACTCTAATTTTTCCTGTGCTGGGTAATCTTGCGCGTGGTTTAAAAATTCATGTATGATTATCTCGAACGGTTTTTGATAAATTGCTCTAAATAGGCCTATTCAATTTCTTTATATTGATGTGAATTGGCATTAGGCAGTGTAAAAGTTGTTCTTGATTAGGAACTTTAAAACTTTGAAAGTTGAAGTTTGTAGAAGAAACTACACAAGTACGGTTATTTAAAAGTTCTTTCTTGGTGATTTTTTCTATTGATGTAAATATTGCTTTATATAAATGGAAAATAGAATGAAAGATGATTAATTACTATGGATGAAGAAAGATATTGATTTCAATATTGATAATAATTTTAAAATTTTTATCATCTCATTGTATTATTGATAATACTGAACTGAGACGAGTGGTCAAGTGGCTAGCAGAGTGAATCGTCATTCAGGAGACCGGTGTTCGATTCCCGCTATGGTCGACCTTCTTGGTGTCCATAACAGGGCACGACCGACTCCTCGTGTGTCATTCACCGGTCGATCGTAGTCATCAGTACAGTGCGTCGTTAACTTGATATAAATTTAAAAAATGAAGGATTATATTGAAAATATCGTTTTGAATATATTTGAATATTTTCCGCCCGGCCAGAAAAAAAATCTGTTGGCAATACTTGAAAAAAAATTAAGCTTGAAACTAGCTACAGTAGAGTTAACTTATTTCCCTATGCCTCCCCCCCATTTTTTGACAGTTATTTTTCAGTCAATAGCAGTAAGTTGTAAACTTTTATCTGAACACCTTTCCCACGAGCAGATGTCGTATACGCTACGCATCTAATTCAAGTGAACATGCAAATTGATTGGATTCAGCATTTTCAACAGGACTAGGGCCTATCACAATGTCGACATGATTTTACTTGCTTCATCAGCAATGCCTTGTGAGTTTCATTGCACATTGAATACAAAGTCAGGTTACACTTCAATTTGCAATTTTTGTGGGATTAAATAATGTGTAATGCATTGAAGTACAGTATAAAACAAGTACGTAAATGAATTATTTCCATTTAAAAAACCGATGGGTAATGGCCCAACAAACATGGCTTGTAAAGATGCAAACGCAATGATTTCGAGGTTGAACAAAAATGCTAATATGATTCAATGGGTGCTCCGCAAAAGCTCAGTTTCTGCTCGCTCCAAACAGAGTAAGCTAGCGATCTATCTCGAGTAAGTGAGCGAAATAGACATGTAGCGCCATCATGTAACCTAATACTTGACTGAAGTATAAAACAGATTTGAAATTACTAGCGCCAAATACAAGTTGAACACGCCGCAAATACATACATACAAACAAATATCGATAATATAACTAATATAGACCTAGGTTATCTTTTTTTCTTGTAAAACGAATATTGAATTAATACTATCGATAGTCGTTTTCACCCCCAGTAATGACTTATTTTGCCAAACGTAAGCGGTGATTTATCTACCTATAATCGGAATCGACCCGTTTTTGTAATTTGTCGCACTACTATACTTGCCCCACGTATTGATTTTTGTTGTTAAAATTATACTATACTTTGAGAGAAAAACGGTTAAAACACATTTGATGACGGTTATATTGATGATTGATCCGATGTGTAATAAAAGATCGAAAGCCCAATTAGTAACTTGCAATTTTTTAGAAATAATTAAGTATAATTCAGTGGCAAATATAAGTAGTTAGTTAAAATGAATCTGGAATTATGTTTCGAAATAGTCTGTATCTTACAATTAACCTCAATCTTCTAGCTGCCCCTGTGGCTCAGTCAGTTATCGCTAGCGGTAGAAACTGAAGTGAGGTCGGGCGGGCGTAGGTTCGAGTCCCGCATAAGGCATGGGCTTTCACCTGTCATCACTCATAGTTTCATTATCACCCGCTCATTTGTACATTCTCACCCTAGCTGTTAGGTCATTAAGCAGCATTAAAATAATGAAATATCTTCCGAGAATCCTTTCCTCTTATTTTTTTCTTGACCATGTTTGGTGAAAGGCGTATATTCGGCACCAGGTATTTAGCTACTGGTAGTGTTTCATATTCTGATGATAGTGGCATTGTCGTTCATCACTAAAGAAAACTCTGAAGCATAAAAGTGTCCGACAACATGTGAACACTGCCAACACAGTAAATATGGAATGACGGTAAGGACTGCGTCATTCGATAAGGTCTGTACGTCTTAAGTCTCTGCCAATCTCATTGGTTAACAAACTACTTCATGACTGGTCTTAACTAATAAGCGACCGTGTCTTGCGTCACACCGTGGAGCATTTTGCCAGACCGTGAGCGCTTGGCATTCAGCGAACAATCAAATACGAACTTTTACGAATATTCGTGAATGAAACAAACTTCAAAGCCGTTGACGTTTAGTCAAAACGTGGAATCAACGTTAGGCCTAAGTCCAGTGATGAGTTTACGTTGAAATGAATGGTACCCAACTCTCCAATTAGTTATAGATAGGCATATATCTAAAACGTTGTACTGATTGATGAGCGGTTTATTTGAGGCGTGTCGTTAAAATACAGAAAGCTACATTCTACGGGATGACAGAGAATTCTCACCCGAAGAAGTATTATGATTCCATTATCGATTATCTTTTTGTAAAATTCTCATTACATCTTATCGATAATATCGAAATGTTGCTTTTTATTATTTTGTCTGTTTGAATTACTGTTCAAAAGGCCAGTACGTAGTGATGCATTACCATTTTCAGCTATTTATTGAAGAATGCCAACATCATGACCACAAACAAAAGTTTTTCCATTATTTGATTTACCTGCATCTTTTTATGTTTTCCAATAGCACTCCATAGTTAGCATGCACTTGCAGTATTTTGAAATTTCATGAACTTTATACATTCAATTTCACAGAAAAGTTTGAGACGGTACAAATGAAATGATGGAATCCACAAATCTTACGTATTCTTGTGGTAGTAAAACAGCTGATTTCAGAAAGGCCAATGTGCTAATTTATTTCAACTTGAAAGAACAAACCAAGCAGTCCCTTCAGAATTCTGTTTTACAATGTAGGGAGGCTCCATCCGTAAGCTTCTTATGTAACTGTTTCGTGCTTATTTTAGTAATGTCATACTACTCATACACTATATTTCAATTATTACTTTTCAATTATTTCTTCATTATTTAAAAAAATAAAATGCTCATCATTGCTAAGTCATTATCAATAATCTTGCCCACTCAGTAAAGTTTCCACTGTATATAAAATAAAGTAGAGTTATATGTTTGTGTATTTGTAGGCAAGCCGAGCTCAGCAATACGAGCAATACAGTTTGATCGCCAACAGTGTTGTATCGCAGTTGACTGATATGGATCCTGAAATGTTTGGGTAAGTGAAAGTCCCAGTCTCCCTATTTTTAGTGCAATATTCCAATAAATTGCTTTGAGAATTGTGGAGACTTGAGCCTGTAGCGTCGTCCATCAATTCTAACGGCTATCAATGGTAATTTAAATGTATACAAACTTTTGATTATACTTTAATTATTTGCCTTTTGTTGTGGCCAAACATGCACAAGTTATGTAACTACAGTATTTACTAAACCTACCTTCCAGGGGTGAGCCCTACTAGCCTAGAAGTGCTACAATTCCTCAACGGTGGTTGGAATGATTCTGTAAAATATTTCACATGTTCATTTCATTATCTCAAGTTTTGAATTATTTCAGTTGGTTCATTTAAAATAGTGTTTACTTTATGTAGGCTTTTAATTTCAATTACAAATGTCAGTTCATATCAAGGCCTATTACATCTGTAAGTTGCACAAATGTACATTACGGATGAAAGATTAGCCCTTACAACGTAGTCTTTTGCTTTCGCCTCTGTAGGTCGAGCGATGTGAATGTGAGTGTAGAGATTGCAACTTACCCAGGCGCGAACGCTGGTGCTGGGATGCATGCTGCAAGTGAGCCACCACAGGCTAGTGGGTCTACACGTGAGGTACGCCATCTTTTCTAATTTCAATGTAGTGTATCAGCATTCACCATATTTTACAACTGGTGAGTGTACCTGGGGGAAAAAAACTTTGATTATTAATCTTTGTTTACAAGTACACTTAATATATAAGGTAAGGTAATTCGGACATGTCCCTAGGCCAATCACTGAATCTTTTAACAGATTTCTCGTACCTAATATTGGCTTTATGGCTAATATAGCTCAGACTCTACGGGTCACACTTTTCGAGTTTGGGTCTTGTATTGAAATTTCCTCGGGTTGGATTTTGAAAGCACACTTAATGACACATAATGCTAATTAAATGTATATGAATTGGAATTGTCTGTCAGTCTTCATGTTGTATAATTTCTTGATGAATTCTACAGTTCACGTTGTACGAGAAAGAATATTCTCAAAATAGGCCCTAGGCCTACATCTAAGTGTAGGCCCAGATTAATTTTGTGATGCAGGTTACAAAGTAATCACAGACTTGGATACAGACTTGAGTCGATGTTTTTTCTTAATTTTTCACTTCGCAATCAATTTCTGTTTGGAAATTACCTTTAATACAGTAGCAACAACAAGAAAATGGAACTAGGTATAAGCCTGTCGACCAAATACTTTATTTTCTGTATTCGAGTATCTAATCATTAGAAACTGGCGCCTGATGTTTACTCCGATAGTCCTGCTTTGCCAGTTCTTAATAAAGATGTGTTAACATTAGTGATGCCTACGGATACCCGGTTCTGGATCGGGTATTGGCATACCCGGGTATCAATTTTCATACCCGGGTATTCATGTTTTTTAAATGAGTGTATAAGCGGTTGATACGCGACGCGAAAGAAGACTGTTTTCTCGGCTTTCTGTCGTCATAGAGTGCATCTGGCTGGCAGGTCGCTTCTGCGCATCACTTTCCTTACCCCTCACCCGTCTCACCCAACATCAGCCATCACACCCGCGCATGTCACGTCACGTATTTGTTTGTCGATATACTTGTCACGTATTTTCTTGTACGTTCAGTTGTATATCGCGTGAAAATTGTGTGTTTATTCACTTTAATGTTTGTTGACTGACATTGTTGACTATTTGTCTAACACTTTTCCAAAATATTATTTTCATTATTTTTATTCTTGCGTCAATCAGCTAAAAACACCTGCTGCCCGCAGGTGTTCTAAAGCCATTGCTGCTCTGATTGGCTTGCCTGTGAGCAAATGAGCGAGAATGAAGTCGACTGTCTCTCGCTAGAGGGCGGAGCAAAGCAGACGCAACGGCGGGAATTTGAACGGAAGGCGGGAATTTGATTACACGCGCAAAATAGATGCTTTTCTCGAAGTTTTGAATACCCGGGTATTTTTGGCGGGTACCCGGTTCCAAAATTTGATACCCGAAGGCATCACTAGTTAACATATTATGTAACATTGATATTTATGTTTTCAGACACAGCCATCTCCCCAAGAACTATTGGAGATGGACTTAGATCGAGTTCCCACACGCCTATCAATGGATGGGAAATAAGTCCACCAAAGAAGCTACTGAAGGCTCATTCAACTGTTTGTTAGTTGAGCCAACCATTATGTATTAGACTGTGTGCTATTTTAGCAGTGTCGACGTGCTTCCTTCATAAACTTTTTTTACGTTGTGTTCGCCAATTCTGGCGATGGTTACCTATATATTGTTCCTGGAATATGTTCCGTGATAGTCGAGGGAAGGTTCAAGCACTGGGTAATCGACCATATAATCTAGTGAGCAGTGCAGTAAAATGAGGCCGAAGTGTGTTATGACCCATCCTTGTTGGCAGTACATTCGTAGAATATGGAGCTTCAAGCTCCGTAGCTTCTTGGTCAGTTGAAGCAAAGAAAATCTTGGGACTTCACAGGAATCAAACTGCGTTTTGTATTTTATAGTGTTTGTAGTTTTAAGTTGTTGATCGTGATCATTTAGAACAGAGATGGAAATGCTTGGTGCATTCTATTCCTAGAGTTGGATGAAAGAGTGTAAACTAGTCTTCGAAGTGTTCCAAAGACATGTTCAATTGTTTTGTTTTATGCAGTTTGATAGTGAGCGTGTGAGTTTTTAGTATTGCCGTCAGAGGTGTTTTAAATTAAGGTGCATTTTCCGCCTCTTTAGTTGTTTTTGGAAGATGCATCTTTTCATTTTTTTGTGTGTTTTATCACCAGTTGACTTGTGTAGGAAATGTTATCTTTCGACTTTGGTGGATAGTTTGAGATATGCGGTGCATTTTCTATCTCTTTGTTTGTGTTTGAAAAATGTAGCCAGGTTTTGTTGTTTTATTTCGAGTTGTTGATATGATAGGTGTCGTAATAGTCTTGAAAACTGCATTTACCGTAATTTTGCAATTTTTAAATCGGTTTGACACATTATCTGCTACTTGATTGGAAAATTTTGCTTGTATAGTAATCAGCTTTGTTTCATTTGATATTGTGTTGCCCCACCTTTTCATTGTATACAAAACAGAGCGAAGTGGATCGATATGTTGTAGTAAACGTAAATATCGTACGTATTACTAAATGATATTAATAATCAGTGGTCCGTCCAAGAATGATTGTACTTATATGTTTGATTACCAGCGGGCTAGCTCAAGCTTTTGCTGGGTGAATGCAAAGGTTAAAACTAATTTTAACTTTTCCAATTGATATTCAACCTGAACTACAGTGAACCCTCATTTAATTCAAACACGAGAACTTCAAATTTTGCTGTAATTCAATCAAGCTCAATGTTGAATATTTTGATTATTCAAAGTTTTATGATTCAAAATAGTATTTTGGGGTCCATTGAATTTATATAAAATTGGAGAGAGTTCACTGTACCTATTCATCACCATTGTTGTAGCTAATGATCTGCTGTTGATTTTTTTTAACAATAATTGGGTCATTTAAAATTGTTATATGATTGTAAACCATTCGATGTGTTTCAATTTTTCAAGTTGCCGACTTGGCTTACGTATTATTATTTACACTTTTATTTGCATTAACCATATTACAGTGATATTTTGATTATTCAAAGTTTTATAATTCAAAATAGTATTGTTGGGTCCATTGAATTTATATAAAATTGGGGAGAGTTCACTGTACCTATTCATCACCATTGTTGTAGCTAATGATCTGCTGTTGATTTTTTTTAACAATAATTGAGTCATTTAAAATTGTTATATGATTGTAAACCATTGTGATGTGTTTCAGTTTTTCAAGTTGCCGACTTGGCTTACGTATTATTATTTGATTATTATTTACACTTTTATTTGCATTAACCATATTACAGTGAGCTTGCATAATATTTTTCAACATTGGATATGGACTGTGTACATGCTATAATTGAACATGTTCAACATAATGGCATAAAATGAATCAGAAATGCTCTGTAATCTTGTTTTTAAATGTTCAATCTAGGCTACTTTGCTGTCAAAAACTGCATTTTTTGTTTCAGGGCACATGGAAGTCAATTTTGTGTAATACCATATTTTTTTAATGCCTCATACATTGTAACTTGAAGAGTAATTAGATATCAGAATTCTAGGGGCCCTATAAGAGAAACATATTTTCAACTATCTCAAGTGAATTTTCATTAGGCAAGAGTAGAAAAAAATACTTTTTTGTCAAGCATGTGTCCAATTCAGTCAGTTCAAGTCGTTTTTGTTGCCATTGACTCTTTTTTGTCCTAAATTTAAGAAACAAAGTTAATTGCCAATTATTATCTCCAATTATTATTATGATAATGATCTATGGCTCCATCCTCAGGGCTTCAACATTTTTTCATATAATACATCTAGTAATAAAAGTTATGATATTTCTGTATCAATATTGTCCTATGGATGGACTATGGTACTAGAGAGAAACAGAAAATGAAGCTGGTATCACACCAAATTTACTTTCATTTTGAAAACTCCAGGAAATAAGAAACTCAACCTCTTAGTGTAGACCATTTTTGTCACTTGAGCAAATGGTTGAAATAATTCTCAACAGTGGGATTTGAAGTGCTATAATCCCAAACAGAATGAGGCGTTTGAGTTTATTCAGAGTAATGTCCATAAACAGTGGGCATGCATATATGTTGTAGTATTGATATTGCACCCATGTGGTTTCTAGTTCCTACATTTTATGGTTTATTCCTGGCATACAGGTTACACAGGGTCACCAAAGAGAAACATACCATAAGGCACATATATTGGTGTGAGGACAGAAGAGAATGATATAAATGTATTAACGAAAGGCTTTACTGTGTTCGTTTTCCATGTTCAGCAACATGAGCTTCATTATGACTGCAATTGCTAGGAGCTACTAGACCATTCAATTTTGAATTGCTAGCTTGAAAATTTTTAATGCAAATGCTCGGAGAAAGAATGCGAGTAACCATAAAAAGTTATTCAAGTTGCAATACGAAGTCGTGTTGAAGTTTATGTTGCATTTAAAACCACCGATACATTCTTGGTTATTAACAGCTTGTAATAGTATACGTTTATGGTGGCATTGGCTAGTTATGGTATTTCCTGGAGTGTTTGAAAAGGTATAATTGTAAAATGATTTCTCTATGCAATTTTTGTGAGAAATAAAATAAAAACTTGTGATCAACAATTTGTATTTACTTCTGGGCTTGAACATGTCATTAATTTCATTTTATTTCAGTAGCCAATTGTTCAATTTTAAAATGAAAAATGTAATGCTTAGGGTAAAGGATAATAAGGTAGTGGTAGATCTTTCTTTTGGTAAGGGCCCACTAACTCTAGGTCTAACGAAGAAATACTGGTGTTACGGTACTCAAGTTTTGTTACCAAAGGAATAAGTTGCCTAGAACAATAATCGGTGAGAAAAATATTTTATTACAGTTAAGAACTAAATTAATACATACTAAAATACCATCCAGGACCTGATTAATGATTAGTACACCATTTTTAACACAAAATTACAACATGACTTGTAGTGTTGCGCATGTGCAAAGAATCCACCCGACTTCATGGAATTGGGCTCCAGTGATGGGGTATACAAATTGCATGGTAGTTTAATCCAAGTTGAAATTCAGAATAGAATGATACTTCTTTGGTAGGTCTACCACTATTTTTGGGTCAGTCATTACTTGAGTCATCTATTGAAAATTGGTAACATCTACATAAGACCATTAAAAACAAAACATTAGAATACATTTCCGAGCATTATTTTTATTCAATATTGAAATGCATTTTAAATGAGATAGTGCAACAATATAACCCAAGTTTTTAAATGAATGAATTCGATTACACCTACCCAGCTATTTAAAATTGAATGAAACGATTGAGGTACCAGTGTAGAAGTCAGTCTGTTATGTGTTGTACAAAGGTCATCCATCAATGTGTTGATTATAATTGCAGCATAAGATAGATATCCTTGTGACATTAATATTGTTATCTCTCTCCTATAGTAATTAGTCTAATTACAACTTGGTTTCTTTTAAATGTAATTTTTAGCTTGGAAAAGTCCAGGTGACCATCCGTCCCATTTTTTTCCAGTACCTATAGTAATTACAACTCAAAACGGGATGCCAAATGTCCCGTATTTTGGGAACAAATATATGTTCAAATGTTTGACATAGATTACTTTATTATTTATGTTGAGTAATCAGCATTTTCTTAATTAGTGTGTTGAGGTTTCATCAAATCATAAATGATATCAAGTAATTTAAGATTGACTCCTACAATAGATCATATGGATTCAAATTGGTGATAAATTGATTATTTTTGTTGAATTACAAGGAAAATACATTTCTCAGAATACATAATAAATAATATTTCAAACTAAATATGCTTCTGAGTGAGCTAGAAAAGACTAAAGAGCTACAAAATTTTCGCCTATGGTAATTTGGGTTGTGCCCACTGATCTGGTCTGCCCCAGACCTCATATCCACAGGAGTTACTTTTTTATTTACAAATATAATTTCCTGCATTTAAACAAATGTTTATTCAATTTGGAGTCGAGAGCAGTCCTGAGAAACTTGCCTTCTGCTGAAAATGCCTCAGGTGATCCTGTAGGATTGTGAGTGGTCCTTATGTATTTAATATTCTTTTCTCTACCCTTATATAATCAAGTACATACAGTATTTTTGTATCAGAAATGCGGTTGCCTTATATGTATATAGGAATTACATCATGTTTTGGTTAAAATTAGTACACCACTGATTTTACAATATTAATTAATGCATATTTTAATAAAATAATGAATAACAGTGTAATTTAATGACAAGATACTTGAACACTTGCTTGAAGGCAATACGTAATAATGTGGCCCACTGACTGCTGCTAGGGCAGCGTTTGACATCTTCACCCATGAGCAATAATGTGGGGCGAGAATAGCACCATTGTCGAGTGGTCAATACATAGACATACATACAAAACCACACAACAATACAACAATGAATAGGCCTACATCATGAACAACGGCAAACACAAATAATGTATTGGTGTAATTTAAAATCGTGGGCAATATAAAGGTGAAGTTTCATATTCAGATGGTGGATAATAGTAGGTAGCCTATATATAGTGACCGATTAAGCAACGAGGATAATTGTCCGAGTTTTGGTGGGCAGTCACGTTGTCAGTAGGCACAGCAGGTATCTCTGAAAAGAATAGAAACAGAGGTTCATAATTTAATTAGGCCTAATGGAAGTCAATTTTCAACATATATTTTTTGGGGAAAATTGGAGTAGGGCCTATACTTGACCTACCTTATTTAGATGAAAAAAAAGCAGGAACATATTAATGTCCCAGCTCCTATACATCTACCACCTAATCATTTACGCAATAAATAACAACAAACATCATCCAGCTAATTGTGACGTACATAGTCACCTCACAAGAAAAAGAAACAATTTCCACATTACGGCTCATAAATTAAGTTTGTTTAAAAACAACCCTGCCCACTCCAGTCTAGCCATGTACAATTATCATCTACCAGAAAACATCAAGAGTAAACTTCAACATAACAAAACAAATGGATCATTCAAAGCAGCTGTCATAAACTTATTCAAATATGTCCATATTCAGTTAACGAATATCTAGAATCAAGCCTGTAACTTTTAATATCTGAAATTTGAATATTGTACTTAAGTTATAACATTAGACCTACTGTATTCCTACTACTCTTTTAGTCAATATTATTTTTGCAATATCTATTACTCAATTATATTCTAAGGTGTGGGTGGAAGACCACTATCAAAAATGAACCCTGCCTACTTTGTACAATTATTGTATATTCATGATTATATTATATTTTATATCATAATGTTATTATTTCATACAAAAATTTAACAAATTAAGACTTACAAAAAGCCATTGTTTTCAAAACAAGGAAGTTATATATTTCCCAAATAAGTACATTTATGGAATGAATGTATACTTTGGATGTATATATTTTGGAAAATATTAAGATGTCAAGAAAAATCAAGTATTCAATGACATAGAATATTTGCTGAAAGTCATGCTAAAAGTGAGATGGAATTTGATCTGGTATTAAGAATTTAACTAAAAATGTTCATTATGTAGTCCAGAAATCTTCAATGGCATCACTTTAAATTTAGATTTTTTTTATGAGTATCAAATTATTCACTTCCAATTAATTGATGAATCTTATCAGAAAAAATATTGAGACAATTCGACGTACGGTACCAATTTTGCTAGCTAAATTGTGGCAACTCTAATACTGACACAAGAAAGTTTGTAGGCACAGTGAAACTGTGCATTGTAAGATGAGTAAGATAAGTCTACTCGGAAACTCTGCACACCTTGAATTGTACGTAGTACACTTGAGAATTCTACAGATCTTGAATTGTATGTAATACACTCGAGAACTCTACCCACCTTGGTTGAAACTGTCAAATCTACGAATCCATGAATCATCTTGCACAAGATACTGAATAAAGTATGACCACTATTTCGAACTATTTTAAGAACATTTATTCATAAAATAATTATTTTCTTCAAAATGGCTAATCCAATCTCGGTAAAAATTCGTGATAATATGTAATTTGCATTTACGGTCAGTGAGAATTTGATGTTTTTTAAAGAGAATCTATTTGAAACGTTTTCCAACCGGCTTGATCTTATCATGACCTTGTGGTAGGGTGACCAGACGTCCCAGTTTTCCCAGGATTGTCCTTGTTTTGAGCTTCCTGTCCCGGCGTCCCGAGAAATGTTCTCGGGACAATCAAATGTCCCGGTTTTTTGTAAACGGAAGAAATATAAATAACTGGGTACCGGTATTTTTCATACTCTAAAATTCACTTTCTCGTATTTCAATTTGTTTCAAATTTGAAAAACTGCTAATATTTGTTGATTAATTTCTAAATTGCACTTCAAATTGAAATAACTGTCTTTCTATCTGTAACAGTGTGGGCTACATCCTCAAGAGTATAAAGTTGTATTATATAGGCCTAGAAAAAAAATTCTTGATTTTAAATGACTAGAAAAAAAACACAGAATATTACTAGAAGACTACTAATTCCCCAAAAAACTAATTTCATCCTAATTTCGATTTCATAGCATGTGAACATTTACTATGTTAGAGAAAAGGCCACAATTAATATTAGTAAAATTAATATTAGTTGAGAAGATGGAAAAAGAAAGGTCTACCTAGACTTGATCTGTAGTTGCAAGTACTTGGAAGTTTAAATTAAATTGAAAGTGTATGTACCACTACCTTCTGATCGTTGCTTTTTTAAACTCTGATAACCGTTATCACCATTATGATTTCTTTTTCGTCTCCAAGATTGATTACCACTGATGATTTCGTCCTGATATACACATCTCACGTGCCCGTTCATTTCACTATTTGGAAGGGTGCCAAAACAATGTTGCACCCCTGCAATAGTTGTGTCACTTGTATCCATAATATCATGACCTGTGGTATGTTGAAGCGACGACAACTGCAGGTTAAGTGGAGAAAAGCCGTAATATCCATTAGCGGAAATAGAAGGCTCAGTTTCCTTGCTGGTGTCAATATTGTTAATTATTTGTATATTTTGTATGGCAAATTCTTCACGTTGCCTATTACTGTAAGTATTGCTACCGGTCACTCGATTATTTTCATTGAGGTTGCACCATGAAAATTGATTGTTTTGATCCAAGGGGACCAGTCCGTATTTAACAATTGGATGCATTGGCATTATTAAATCAATACTATAAATATATGAACTGAGGAAATGACTAAGTTTACTTTCACCGACGTTCGTGTTCGTATCTGTGAGGAACAGTTTGCCGCTTTAAGAAGGACAATGCTCTTTTCTATTTTGCTTGCTTTGAAATTGCTACATTTACAGTTGAAGTGGATGTGACGTACAAATCTGAAACTTGGTATCAATCCCCAATACACATCATAACATTTACTTAAACTGAGAAACAATTTCAATAGAACTAGATTGTTGGAGCTTATATTGTTTCTTTCCTTTCGCTTTTGTGTATAGTTTAAAAGTTGATCATTGTGGACAATAAATACTTCAACTCACTAGTGTTCCCGTTTACTGGTATCAGTGCTCTTGTAATTTTCCACAACAACTAGAGAAATCGTATCGATTTTGAACACGACCAACAATCGAAGTTTGTAAGAGTTTATCAATTTGCGATAGATGTCACTACATTTCTGCAGCACTTGTTGACTGAACTACCGAACATCAACCAGTACAATAGCTACAATTAATTCTTACACAAGCGCTAGCTCCGCGCCATGCTCGGCGGGAAGTATACGACACCGCTAAAGAAATGACAGTCGCTCGTTTAACCTCGCGTCGCGTAACTATGTAAAACATTTCTTACAGTGCAAGAAAATTCTTTCAATTATTAGAATAATAAATAGTACACCCAGATTCAATATGCCACGCTTAGTTTCTTATTGAAATTTCTAATTCTAATTGAAATACAGTAAATCATGGAGTGATAATGCTATAGATTATAAAATCAGTAGTCAACGTCCACTATTGAAAAAGTTTCTTTGAATGGGTAAGTACCATAGGGCTATTCAGAACTACACGGTTAATTGGAAAGGGACATGCATACTTGAAACTTTTCAAGAAACTTACCAAATGTGATGTTGACACATTAGCACTGGCGGTTAATAAGTCTGAAAGGAAAGTGTAATACGTAATAGCAGCAAGAGCAAGCTATGTATTTATTATTAAAACTTGCGCCTGCAATTTTTTTGATTGGTGAAATCGAAAATATATTTTCCAAAAATCGATCAAAAGATAATGAAAGCGTGAAAAATATTTTCGACCAAAGAGCGGTAAGTCATAAGTGAACAGCGCAATAATTGTAGTGTATGTTGAAATTGGAAGACGAAGGAAGTGTGTTTTTTAATTACCATTTTTTCATATTATTTAATATTTACCTATACTTTTCATAGTATATTATTTAATTTCAATATTTTAGTTTGGATCTCTGTAGTTTATATACAACTGTGTACGGCAACCTCTTCTTGCCGGTGAATATAATATTGCGAGTACTGACCTTTTGGCATGACCTGCCAAGCCAACTTACCTTACTAGCATAAACAAACAGATAAACTTCTACACAAATGCAATAGTGGGTTTTCTATACACGTATCTACCACAGGTATTGGTTTTTAGATACATTCTTTGTTTACTAAAATGACCTGAAGGACTAAAAACATCAAGTACAGCTGAAACAACAAGCCAAGGTAATTGTCATATAACTAACAATAATTTACCAGTCACTATATCACTAAGGCCCATAAACAAGAAGTAATGTAAGGTACAATTAATAATTTGTATAAAAACGCTATAATTTTTTATGATAAGTATCATATGCGCAATTATTGTTGGCAGTTCGATTTAGTAAGTTTATATAGGCCTACTATAAGTCTAGCAAATATATTAATCAATAATTGAACACTAAATCAGAGACAAAGATAAATTGATATGAAGTTGAGAAATTCACTCATAAAATTTAGACTCTATATAATAGTGTATATTGCAATCCTCTTATTTTATGTACGAGATGCGATTCCTGTGTAAAGGATGGTACGTCTAGTAAAATCCTATTGTTGGAGCATTTCAATAGAACTTGAGGCACTCTAAACTCTAGTATTATATTGGATATTTACTATTGTTCATCACGTTTCATTTGTATGGGTTCTCTATGTAAAAGCCTCGAAGGCCTATTATACCTAGTCTGTCACATCTCGTATGGTTGTATACCGATCGTAGTTTCTATTTTGTTTAAAACAAAACAATTACAAACTATTCGGAATAATAATTTTTCAAGATATTGAATATTCTGTCAAAATATTTTAAATCTTCAGCAAAATGTTTAGCCTTTTAAGTTTGAATCCCCCCTCTTTGAAGTGCTGTTTGAAAATTCAGAGCTACATGACTACATGATATCCTACAAAATAACCGCGAAATGTTTTCAGCTGTAGAGCGCACCAGTAAAGAATCTCTCAACTGCATGGTGTGAATGATCGAGTGTACTACTATTATCTCTGATACTCATTATTATCAGTACAACATTGTTTATTAGGACCTATCTCAATTCTGTTACATCGCTGATACTATTCGGTAACAGTACGTAATAAATATATCCCTTCCAGTCAACTTAACCAACATACAGAGGAGGTATTGAGGTCGAAATAAGCTCAATCAATGATTGGGCCTATACGGTGATCAAAGGCCATGCACGAACACCATTGTTGGATTAGCAAGAGAGGTGTGGAAATATTAGATTAGATTGTTTGACCATTGTTTGATTGACTTCTCCATCAAGAGTTGGGTTATTTGGGGGTACGAATGAGCGAGTGATATAGGCCTACGAATGTTTACAAAAACTTATGCCATTTGCGGAAGACGCGAACTCACGCCCGATTCTATGGTTGTGCCTTGACTGATTGAACATGACGGAACGCTTAATTAATATTAGATTTGCCATGAGAATTTGTTGCCTGAAACATGTTTGCCTGAACGGTTCAAATTTAAATCTAAATTACTGAAGAACACACTCATGACTTCAGATTTGTAATAAGGTTCATTATATTTAGTTTACTTTTTTTTAGGAACATATAATTTAAAAAAACAATTCTGTGCATTATCCGATTTATTTTAATTTATTTCAATTATCACACGGTTAAACCCTTTTAGGATTTTGTGGAGTCTTGTTCAGTGTAAATTTTATTTTGTTATCTAATGAAGAGCCTTTGAAAAAAAGTTCTGTTCTTCAAAATGACACTAGTTTTGAAATTTCATGTTTCTAAGTTATAAGTCAGTTCAGTGTTTAACGCGCTCGCTTCGTGTGGTACGGGAGGCGAGGAGAATTTCGAACCCAGTTCGATCCCCGCCGCCGACCATCTTTACAGGGGTTTTTCATGGTTTCCCTCTGTAGTCTGGCTAATGCCCGGATGGTTCCTACGTTAAGTCGGCCATGACCGCTTCCTTCCCACTATCCTTCCCATTACCCAGGAACCTTCATCTCATCATCCCATCATCTCATTAATCATCCGTCCGACGTCATTAGATTTGCGCTATCATAACAGTGCGTCGTTAAACCCAATATAAAATATAAGTCAGTTTTACGGTGATTTTTGACTTTTCACTTCATTTTTTGTCGCAGGCGTCTGCTATGCGTGTAAGCTCTCACGGCCATAGTTTCTATGTTATTACACTGGTTTTTGTTTATTTTGTTATTAATGAAAAATTCTAGGATTACGCCAATACAGAATGTTGATGAAATACACATATTGCATCAGAAGTGCGAGAGACTACCAACACGATTTTTTTATTCATTTTCTTTTCGTTGTTCTGTTCGCTTGAGCGTCGAGATGCACTCTCGCAACTGTAGTTTTTGAAATATCAAATTGATTTTCATTTCATTATGTTACTGAATAAAAAATCTAGGATTATGCCAATACAGAATTATGATATAACACAGTTCTTAAACTTGATTGAGTATGTGATAGTTTGCGTTCGTCTCGAACGCCTGCCCGCTCGTAATGGTCTATTGGAATAATACCATGGTCACACAGTGTTGAATCTTCAATTATTGGCAGTGTTGGAATTAGTTCGGATATAGATGACATATTATAAAAAATGAAAACAAAAATGAAAAAAAAAACACCGAAATCAAGCAAGAATCATGCGAATCAAAAAAATCACTCGAATAAAAAAATAACGCTAATAAAAAAAAATCACGCGAATAGAAACAGAATCACGAGAATGGAAAAAAACACGAGACTCCAAAAAATCAAGAATCAAGGGTACAAAAAAATATTAGTTGTTCACCCCTCGGAAAATGGCATTACAGTTCCTGGTCAGAACAAGCAATAAGACATTTGACATAATGGCGAGCGAACTAGTCCAAGACTCCCAAGTCATCAAGCCATGTTAACTCCCAATTAGGCTGAAAGAGTATTATCATATGGTATTATCGACGATGCTGATAGGCCTAATGGTTATTGTTTTGTTTATCGACTCCTCTTAGCCAGATTATTTGGCGGTACGAATAACTGCATGATGATATATGTATGTTGAATATTGTTACGAAAAACTCATGCTTTAAGCATGACTTGAAGTCACGTCCGACTTGACTGCAGTTCATAAAGCAGTGTTTTAGTTGATCAAGTTATAGATGTCTACTATTTAATTAAATGCTGCAAGCAAATGGTTTGCTCAACGAAGTAAACAACAATAGTATTATTTATCTCTTTACCAATTGCCGGTGATATAGTGTCGGTTATCAGTTACTGGCCCTTGATTCCTGTGGGTAATAAACAATCCATATGGATACGAATATAGATAATACGCACATAATCTTTAACTCAAAGATAATATACAAATACCATTGGATGAGCGTAAGTGGAGACTTCCATTGGTTCAAATCGGATCATTCTGTGTAATTTCATCTGGTCGCTCTCCACAGGTCGCTGTGCAAAACCGATCAACATGAAACATATTCTCTACACATCCTCAATTTGAAATTTGAAAATTTGAAGTCAGGTAGTTTTTGATAAATTGACGGTTTAAATCTTGAAATTACTCGTATCGTAAGATTACCATGGCAAAAAAAGTGGCAAATATTTATATCTAAAATAAAAGTTGAGATGTTTTGGGATAACAATGATGGACATGTGTGACAAATCTCGCGGATCTTACAACGCATGCTGCGTAATGCATTAGTGCTAGATATTCAACAAATCCAGAATATTGAGCGAGTGTAATCGAGTAACTCATATGGACCATTATGGCACTTCCTCTATGGACTTGTTCGTAAATGCCCTCCATAGACCGGACAGGTTTTTATAATCAACATGGAATCTTTGGTAGTCACCCAGATTCTCCAGCATTGCACTGTACAGATTTAGGGCGAAATGCGCCTTATTTTAATTTTTTAGAGTACTTAATTTTCTTTATTAATTTTTTTTTTCAATAACATCGAAACTTGATACAAAATCATTGTTTCCCAATTAAGGCTATGGATGGAAGATTAGATCGTTTGACGGGGCACCACGAGGGCGATCTTACCACCCCAAAGAATTATTGAAATATGATAACTCATTTAACAAACAAATCAAATCTTAAATAAGGTAGTAATTTCAGGGTTAGAAAACAATTCAATCATTCACAGTGGGGAGACAAAATCTTGAATCTTCTCATTATCTTGATCTTCTTCTTCTTCTTCTTTCTTCTCTCTTCTTCTTCTTCTCTCTTCTTCTTCTTCTTCTCTCTTCTTCTTCTTCTTCTTCTTCTCTCTTCTTCTTCTTCTTCTTCTTCTTCTTCTTCTTCTCTCTTCTCTTTTTTTTCTTCTTCTTCTTCTTGATTCATCTCTCTTTTTCTTTCTTCTTGTATTATTAACAAAATTAATCATTTTGTTCCCTTTTTTTTCATATTGTTATGTATTTGTTTTATTTTATTCGTTTTATCAATATTCGTGTTTATTCAATTCGTGTGTAATATATATATATTTTTTTTTTAATGGTCGTGGCTGATCGAATTTGTGAAATATACCTCACAAAAAACCATCAATCGGGATGAAAAATGTCAAGTTGTTGATGTTGAGATAGTGAGGACGCACAGATTTTCCGGATGCAACTCTCCACTGGACCACTTGACGTGCAGACTTGATGTGCCAGTCCAGTGGTCCAAGTCTCAGGGAGCTGTTCGAGAAAACTATGTTCAATCAGCAATGCAGTGTAGTCAAACCTGGTTCTCAGTAAGATTTTAATTCGTCAAGATTGTGATAAAAACTCAACTTCTGATATATCTCTCCTCATTTGCCAATATAAAGCTGCCATTAGACAATCCCCGTGCAATCCTTGATTTTTCAGCAGCACTCGGTATTGAATAAGTGCTGGGCAGACAAGTAGGTGTACTGCATCTTGATCTCCCAGCTTGCACAAGGGACATGTGGGACTTGCTTTATCTCCAATTCTCTTTAGATGTTTGTAGAGAAAATCGTGGCCAGTTGTAATCCTGAAGATCGCGACTGCAGTAGAACGAGGCAGGGTGTTTGAATATATCGGTTTCTCCACCAGAGACTCCCATCTCTTTCCTCTAGCGACATCTTCTTGGGCCTGATTTATGATAATTTTGGATTTAGCTTTGAGAATATTTTTGTAGGAAGCTATTGACATTGGTGTTGTATGCTGAGTCTGACTGGATCCCAATTTGGCAAGCTCGTCAGCCTTTTCATTTCCTTCGATTCCGCAATGACTTGGGATCCATTGTAGAATGTCAATGACCAACCATCTGTTATTATAACATTCATTATTACATTCATTCATTATAACATCGAAAACGTGATACGGTCATTGTTAATTGCTACAGACTTGATTGAACCTAATAATTGATTTTGTATGCTTTGTGAACCTTATTTTCATAGAAACCATTAATAAAGTAATAACGCTACATGTTTTTAAATGTCTGGGATTTTCTGCTACACCTACATACGACATGTACAGTGTTCAGTTTGAATGTGTATTATAAAATACCTCTATAATGATTCAACTTCATTATATATTTCGGTTACCGGCACATGCAGCGCAGTGGTTAACGCGCTCGCTTTATGTAATCCGGGAGGCGAGGGGAATTCCGAACCCAGTTCGATCCCCGCTGCCGACCATCTTTACAGAGGTTTTATCATGGTTTCCCTCTGTAGTCTAGGCTAATGCCGGGATGGTTCCTACTTCCTACAATAAGTCTGCCATGACCGCTTCCTTCCCACTATCCTTTCCATTACCCAAGAACCTTCATCTCATCATCCCATCATCTCATTAATCATCCATCCGACGCCATTAGATCTGCGCTATCATAACAGTGCGTCTTTAAACCTAATAGAAATATTTCAGTTCGATCATTGTCTCAATGTTTTATCGAAACGTTTCCTATGAACAGCTATTGGAGCAGATTTGGAGCTTTTAAAGCCTATAGGCCCTAAATTGAATTTGTGAATCATTGCGAGTTTTAAAACCAATTCTTTAGACTGAGATTTCCAACAACCCAATCAACGAATTTAATACTGAATGGAATATCGTTTAGTCTTTCACCGCATTTTACCTACTGCATTCTGCGATTTAAAGGAAGTAGATAATAGAATAAGACAATTAAGTCAAATCATCCCAGTACTTCCAGTTCCTTGTGAAATTCAATGACCTTAGGACGATCAATTTCGTTTTGATGAGGCAGGAGAATATTTCGGTCCGACCATAGGCTCACTCTTAGCTGTTCAACAGCTGCAGGTCAATTGAACGCTGAAGACTAACTTCAATTTGTCTGAAAGGTAATGTTCTTTGCTCCTTTACTCAGAATCACAAAATCTTCTTGGTTCAAGCGTCAATGGAAGAAAATATGTGGTTGAATACAGGAACTCATCACTCCTCTTCACACCAAGCGCAACTAATAGGCAACTAACCGATCTTCATTGACATATGAGCTGTTTGATCCTTCAACCTGGAGAAATGTTTGAAGACACTAAATCAACGGTAGCTGCATTAGGGCTGCATCAACTTCTTTAAAACCATTTGATTGTTTTTTATTAAGAAAATTTTGTATATACTGTCAAAATATTCTTCATCCAAAGTAAGAGATTTCTGGTATGGATACATACATAAAACTCATCACATTAAGCTAGTGAGCTCAACAACGGGGAACATATATATTTTCTCTGGTAATAATAATCTGGGTCATACCAAGAATTGTTTTCAATTTTTGTGTTCGTATATATAATCGTATCTTGGATATTTTTTGTGATTTTTGTTTCAAGACACCACCAGCAACTGAAAATGTCCAATGAAATAATCTGATGCTTGACTACCATTCCAACAGCTAGGTTATGTGGGAGTATGAGCTATGCGGTTTTATTATACACCAGTTTACTATCCAAAAGTTGTTTGACTTGAAAAGATGAAGCATTCATTAATAATTGATTATTTTCAAAAGACGCACGTCATTTTTGCTTATATCGTTGATTCTCCATTCAATGAAGATCGTCCAATCGATGCAAATGTATGTAATATACTTTTGTTGTTACTGCGTGACACAGTAGATGTGTATGCTCCCAATTCGGCAGTTTTTGACACTTTATGCAGATAAAGAAATTAACTAACATTCGTTGTAGGCTGAAGATTAACAGAAATGAGATTAAATTGAACCATAAAGATGAATACATATGATTATAGAAATATACAGTTATGAAGAGACTGTTATCTGAACGTTATCTACATGTCAAAAACATGTTTTTTTGTATAGAATAGCATCAACTATAATTTTACTTTTAATTGTACTTAATTATGAATGTTTAAATCACTCAATACAGCATGCTTCTAAAAGTGAGCCATTAAAAAAAAATAGTTGTTGGATATTGGTATACCTTTTGATATCAATCGTTTTTTAATTCATTAATTGTATACATTATAACATAACCTTCTATTAAGCATTCACCGATTCATTCATCAATATTTGCATTTTTCAACTTCCAGAATTATAGTCGTATTGTGTGCCTTCGAACAACGTTTCTCTTGTAATAAAGGTGTACAGACTAACAAGACTGCCAGACAATCTCTATGCAGAATTATGATAAAATTCGCTTCATTAACCCGTATGTTATTTAAAATATCACCTTGTTAAAATATTATCCTGCGGTATACTTGAATATAAGCTACATTTCTACATATTATCACACGAAACTGCTGTGACTGAAAAACTGTGACTGCTATACTAGCAGTTTGACCGAGTGTGGGGCTATACCAGCTTGTCAAATGTCTTGAGATTGGTAATACATTGTTAACATCTGCTCACGATAGACACACAGACACCGACGCTCCCCTCACTTGCCTAGTCTACATATGTTTTGCATAGAAAAAAAAACATAGAAACGTATCAATAAATGAAAATAGCAAAGAATTGGGTAATCGTTTAATCGAAGGTTCTCGAATTTTTCTTAGTACACACTTTTTGTTTATCACTCACATCCTAATTTACGTGATTGAGTGAAATGAATCTTCGCTTCAATGTAAACGCACTTCCGTAACCGGATGTGAACTGTTTGGAAACGCGTTGATATTTTTGGACTAGATATCTCTTGCTTGTATTCTATTCTAATGTTATCGCGAACATTGAAGAATGTGAGTAATAAGATAACAGTTTTATTGGTAGCAGGAATGGTATTATATACAGCGAAGACATTATGACATCGTGATTTTCTGGAGGTATAGTAAGTACGCGTGGTTCCTTCTTTGTCATTGAAATGCACTGTTTATATTTAGCTCGGTCGTCTAGGACGATATATTTTTAATTGGACTCGACTTTGCTTCCTCTTCCTCATTTTTTATAAGTTACTCTTATTTTCCATGACCCACTGAACTTGAAACGTTAGATGTGATAATGATGTGATACTGTGCATGTTTTTTTGTGTATCTAACACGGTCGTCTGGTCTTCTAATATAACACAGTTCGGTTATCATGTATGATGCCATAGCGTAAGTCGTTTTGTGATAGTTAAGTGTGGTATAGCTATGGATGCTGCAATGCAATCTAAAATGAATAACAATCGAAATTTTGATTTCAACCATGGTGAATAAACAACTTTTTATCACAATTGTCAAGAATATAAATGGTCACTTATCTAAAGTGATACTATTAAACAATACAGTTTTTTCACATCCAGAATAAGAGACGATAAAAAATATCAGCATGATTTTTAAAAAATATCAGCATGATTTTTAAAAAATATTTACAAAATATTTAAAAGAATAATTGCTAAATATTCTGATGAAATATTTCAAAACTATTCCGATAAACGAATTTGATTCAGCTCCCGGAGTTGCCGCTCGACTGGATAGTCTGTTGAATGATGAAAAATCAGGAAATTTGAAGGTTGAATGTTGATTGATAAGATAAATATCCAAAACTTGCATTGATATATCTAAAACTTCAGCTTGGTTAGCCTAATATTTGTTTTGATATAATATAGCATAGTATCAAAACGAATCGACTGAATAGGTTCATCAGAATTTCATTTCTATCACGGTATGATGAAAAGACTTGAAGTACACTGTAATCAAATATTGATTTTCAATGAGATCCCTAGCACCATTCTTATTTGACTCATCCACTAACTCGCGTATTAGTTCTTTCACAATTACCACAAATCACAATATATTTATAGGTAGTGCCATAGGCCTACAATACCATAGATTCGTCTATGAGACGGGGAAATGAAAATGATGGAATTTAACATGTAGTTGCTTAGAACAGATTCGGAAGCGTCAAATAACAGCCAATACATCATCTTGGAATGGTATTTGGAATGAGCTATTCTTGTTCCATCGGGTGAGGAATTGAGACTGTGAAAAATAGTTGCAACAGGAGAGACTCGATCGACTATTGGTGTCCGTAAATCAACACGAGTGCGTCGGGAATCAATTGCCAGGATTTTGATCGCGTAATTTAGCCATCGTTGGCAAAATAAATTCTGTTAAAGAAGTTCGTTTTTTTGGTTGATAAAAAAATCATACAATAACCTTATTGATCGAACATCATCTGTATGCACTCAGTTCAATATACAAACAATTTTCCCTAAAAGGGTTTGATCCACAGACGAACAACTTATAGCGTACAAATCCAGCTGCCAAAATACTACTGCACCAACGACACAATCTATACACTCAACTTGATACAACCCACCAAGAACGAAGCACGGCCAAGCACACCTGAAAGCATCCAAGCAATTGGTAGCCGACCCACCCGTCAACGAAGTTCTTCAGTTTCCTGTATTGTCGAAGCGTCTCCATAGTTTTTTTGCTCTCATATTACGATACTCATGTGCATAAATAACTAACGGTATTCATACGAATCATCAATAACCGAAGATTACCACACCAATATATCGCTCAGTCGCTACCCCCCTGCCATAAACCTCCCTCACACCTTCACTGACACCCGCACGCATTTCCCAACACATACTTTCTAAACGCCCACCATCTCAGAGACCAGCCACATTTCCCCGAACACCTATCCCACTAACATGGAAACCGTTTCGTACGTCACCATATACTCTATTGACCAGCAAAATACGCCGCCGTACGTTAGAGGGGCAATGTGAATAATGATCGTGCGTTGAGGGGGAGGGGGGAGGGGAGTTGAGTAAATGATTTCAATCTCATTGTTTCATATGTTTCGTAAATCATATTCATTGAACCATACCCGCTATACGATGAGGTTCGTAACTACATGATGACAGTATTTGCATCGGATGTTCCTATATACTTCATTCTGATCACTTATGCCTGTACTTACTTTTATAGCAGCCTAACTTACGTTTTACTTTTATTGGTGCAATTAATCTTTGCCTGTGATTACATTATGTATCTACATGATTGGTACTAGTAGTTAAACTAACAATAAACCATTGCAATTTATATTTAAGTGTTTAATAGTCAATCGTCAGAATCTTGATGTACGTGCGTACATACCGGAACGTAGTTTTTATTCAATAGCTCTACAACGCCATTTAGAGATGTTGCGGTTATAAACGTTACTTTCTTTAAGATGTGTGTTTTCTTGAAAAAAATTGAAAAAAATTGAAAATGCGCAGGTTGGGAGGTCTTATAAAGTATGCTCACGATAACTTTGTCTACATATATCTATCTTGCCTTGTGTGCCTATAAATATGCGTATTAAAATAGCATTGCATGTATATTCAGTGATATAACTGACACTATGACTTTATCACTTCGAATGTACCACGAAGAATTTAAAGTTGTGAATATCTTCAAAATATGTTATACAGATGTAATACTAACTTCACATGTAGGTCCTAATTCAATTTTCGAAAGATGAATCATATATTTTTTAGTTGGTATAATAATTGAAGCGAAATAGTTCCATTGCTTTCTAGACGAACTTGGTATCTTTCTCAACTGATAAGTTTTGCTAATTTTGGAGTTTAAAACAAAAGTATAAACACACTTTCTCTTCGGCTAGTACAAAATGTCAGTGAAATTTAAAAATCGGAGATATGGGCTAGATTGAAGTGGCCCCTATAACGTGGACAGCTCGTTATAACGGCGAATATTATGCTAACAAAAATGTTAACGTTACAACGGGTAGGTCTACTAACGAAGTATACTAACGAATCATAAAATAATATTCAGATATGTGAGAAGTAGTGGCGTGACAAGCTACAAAGAGACAGGTGTGCAGAATGTATAAATGGGTCTTACCCCTTTTTCCATGTTTGCCTCAAGTCAGGAAAATCACTCGTGATTCAAATTATCTTTGAATTTTTATTATTTTCATTCATTATATAAAACAACGTAACTCTCTATTGCACAAATATTAATTGAACACTTCAATTCACTCATTGATTTCTATTAAAATTCCCCCTTGCCTTGATTTTTTTGCTCTGCAAAAATATCTACAGCATCACTAAAATGAATCCGCCTTGCTCTCTCACTCTTAAGTGGCTCACTCACTCTGAGTCGCTCGTTTATCCACCCCAAAAATTAAAAAATGTATAAATTGAAAATAATAATTTCAGAAAATAACGCCTGTCTCAGTGGGCCCCTGTGCCACTCCACCGCTTGCACCGCCGATATTTACGCCACTGGTGAGAAGCCAACGTCATGGACGTTAGGAAATCTTATTTTCTATAGTAAAATGAAAAATTTACGCATAATATTCCTACAGGTGATTACAAATTTGATATTTATGAATTGAGTAAGTTTACGACTCTCATTATTGTAAACTATACCTTAAGCTTTATTCCTTGTTTCATAAGATTTGTAATTTACTGCTAGATAAAATAAGTTCTCGGTAGGAGACATCGAAGTATCTTAGCTAGACTAGTTCTGGTGATGCAACCAAATGGAATTCGAACTCAAGACCATATTGAATACAAAAAAAAAAAAAAACGGCTTGAATATTCTTCAAGGTAAGCGTTCACATACAAATTGTATTTTATTCAGTCAATACTGAATGGACTCTACACGGTGCCATATACCTAGCTAAAATTCTCATCTGTATTAATTTTTTTCCATCATAATCTTTGATACGATAGCTGTTGAACGATGAAATTTGTTATTATTAAGATTACCTTATATCCAAGCAAACCTGCTATTACTTGATGACTTTAAATTAGATGTATCTTGAATAAATTGTTACAGAGGATGTTTCTCATTCCCTTTGTACCACATATTAATTTGAAATGCCGCATTCTAGCCAGTTGCCAGCATTTCGTTTGTACCCCTCTGTTATGAGCCATTATTTTAAGTTTTTAACTCTGAAATTTGAACAATTTAAGAAATCTTTACATATGAAAATATTTGTAAATATATGTTTTGAATGAAAACATAACATTTTCGACAATTGCAATAGTATTAGTCAGAGATTGATTTGTAAAGTATATCATCCATAAATGATAAAGAATATCACTCCAGATATCACAGGATATCACTTCGTATTTTAAGTTGATGATAAAGATTGGATAATTCTACAATGATGTAGGCCTATCCATATTGTTGTGGGTCTACACGTATATTTTTCGTGAAAATATCTAAATTCATAGTCATTAAAAAATTGTGTTATATCAGGTGATACTTGGAATGTGTTCAAGTGTTTTTTTGTGTATGATATGATTAATTCTATAGCATACAGTTAATGATACTATTTCAGCTGAGGCCCATATACACACCTTAACCACAAGCGATTGATGAATAATGTAACAATGCATATAGTATAGAATAATTCAATTTTATCATCAAGAAACAGGCTGCGAATCGATTTGGCCACACTGAAAGTTTGATTTTATTTCGAAATAAATAATTATACCTTCATTGATAAAAGCTTTACACGAAATCAATATATTAATTAATATATTATAATCATGATTTGGTTTTCCCGTAGTTTACCATTGTGCAAATATATATATAGCCTACATATATATATATATATATATATATATATATATATATATATATATATATATATATATATATATTTATATATAAATATATTACCATGTATTATATATATATATATATATATATATATATATATATAGGCCCTTATAGAATAATATAAATATATGTATATAAATAGCCTACATCCGTTGCTCAGTCCCTTTAGCAACCGAAGTCACAGTTGGGCGTGGGAATTCGAATCCCGCATAAGGCATGGGTTTTTGTAAACGTCATTTCACTTATCACTTCATAATTTCATTGCCACCTTCTCATTCCTACCCCCGTATAACCTAGATGTTGATGGGCTTGCCAAGCAAACAACAATCGTCATCATGTATAAATAATAAAAAAAAATCATTATTACCGAGTTGACAATTGAACACTGAAAGTCTGTCGAAAACTGTTCCTTATGAATTAAATACATTAATATTCTCCTTCTCAATCCATCTAGTTTCGAAGGTTCAAAGTTTCAAACTTCTCTATCATGCACATTCATGGGAAGAAATATGACGCTGACGTCAGTTGGTGTGAGATATGAATCGATCTGGTTTTTGTCGGTGACTGAGACAGGGATGACATACCTTACAGAGTATAGCTTTATTGTCCCAGGGGTTCGATAATGCCTTGGCATGACATTTCGATTCACCAAGGCTAACAAAATTAAAATATTGTAGACAATCCTCCACGTTTTTAGCCATATATATATATTTTCTTCATATTCGGTTTAACGACGCACTGTAATGATAGCGAAGATCTATTGGCGGATAGATGATTAATGAGATGATGGTATGATGAGATCATAGAGATGATGAGATGAAGGTTTCTTAAGTAATGGGAAGGAAGCGGTCGTGGCCTATATTGTGGTAACCATCCGGCATTTGCCTAGACTACAGAGGGAAACCACGAAAACCCCTGTAAAGATAGTCAACGGCGGGGATCGAACCGGGTTCGAAATTCCCCTCGCCTCCCGTATCATACGAAGCGCGTGCGTTAACCACTGAGGTACATGTGGCGGTTTCATGCCAACTTATTTGTTTATGATGAGCACAACGAGTCGAGATATTGCTATTGAAACCAAAAACAAGTTTTTCAAAATATTCTTTCACCTGTTTGGTTTCTGTGAAACGTATACTGCAGTGGCATAAGGAAACAGTCGTATAGACTGGTTTGTAGGAAGTTAAGAACTATCCCAGTATCGAGTTTTATTTTCATTTTCTAGTCAGTTTTTAAATGGAACTAAAACAAATTCATGGTATACGCAATCTTTGAGTGAGAGATACCTAGTTATAGATGAGGTTGGTTTAGGTTGATTTAGATTAGCTTGTTCGTTTTGATTGGGTCAATGATCTTCGATTTGTGTTCCAAGACGTGTCTCAAGGACTCTTCTTATGCTTCAAAGGACTATTTTGAAACCTTGAAAATGATATCCTCCTTGGTGTTCCCCTACGCATTCTACTGTGAGAAACCACAAATTCGCTAGCGCTAGCAGCCGGGCATATATGTGGTTTGTTTATGTTCACCATACATTTACAACCATCTTACTCGCTTCCTTATTTCCTTACGCACATCTCGAGTTGACAGGAAATTACGTTTCGGTACGTTTCATCATGCAGTAACGTTAGAAGCTTTGAAGTCAATTCTTCTTATATCAGTTCTAGGCCTCCTGCAAAGTGTCACCACGACAATATGGGAATAACATTACATTCAATTGAAATCTATAGGTATTTTTAGATTATTAATAATGTTTATGCGTAATGCATATATATATATATATATATATATATTTTATATATATATATATATATATATATATATATATATATATATATATATATATATATATATATATATATATATATATATATATATATATATATATATATATATATATATATATATATATATATCGAGTGGATCGAACCAGGGTAGGTGCCCCTCACCTACTTGATCACATGAAGCGAGCGCGATAGCAACTGAGCTAAATATACATGTGTCTACATATGTACAAATATACATATTTCACTTTTAATTTAGCGTGTGCATCTCTAGCTCGGTGCTGAGGTTGACCTTTGACTTCCACACCTTTCTGCCCCCCGCATTGAATGTCAAGGTTTTTGGTCTTGTGACGAAAATTTTGAATTGATACAATCTTCAACAAAAGAAGAACAATGTAGTTTCTTTACTGTCGTGTTGTGGACGAGGTTATGTACTCAACTATAACGACGACACAATATTCCTCTTACAAGTAAGTGTTTGTAGTATTTGACTGTAGGTATCGAACTTATAGGATTGGTATTTTCTGATTTACCGGTTAAAAATGGTATCAGTGACAGCAGGATTTCTCTCTTCCTAAAACAATTAACTTTCCCCATTTTCTAGATTCACTGATTAATTCAGATGATGTATTCTGTAAAGGTCATCAAGTCACCACGTTGGGCTTCTAGATGGGATGAAATAGAAT
Source organism: Brachyptera putata (assembly GCA_907164805.1). Classification (NCBI taxonomy): domain Eukaryota; kingdom Metazoa; phylum Arthropoda; class Insecta; order Plecoptera; family Taeniopterygidae; genus Brachyptera; species Brachyptera putata. The sequence goes on along the minus strand of OU015463.1, from coordinate 32,666,492 downwards.
TGCTAAAATGTTGTCTACAGTTTGTTTGTATACTCACGGTGTAATATTTTCAATGGCAAATAACGTGAGTATTGACTTTCCGTTTGAACTTACTGAAGATTTAGAGAAAGGCCTACATGTAATTTTTTTTCTCTGAAGTCAACATTTCAATCTAATTAAAATCTACGCCCATTTACGCGCCACCTCTTTCACATACTATGCGTGGAGAGCGTATGCGTAATATTTTTCAGTTTTAGGGCGTGTAATGTCAGTAGGCCTATATATTTTCTTCAGGATGTATTTTAATGTAGCTTGATCGACCATTTTATGTGGCCCCGCAACCGTATACCTTCCCAATTACGGTCGATTCATAGTACGTTATACAGCTAAAACCAATTGATGAGAAAGTCCTTTTTCTATCTGGTAAGCCAGTCACCCTTTTGATATTAGTCGTAACAGGTGTCAGACGAGCGGAAAAAGGGCCTTTAATTTTAGTTCAAGCTCTACACAAAACATTAAGTTGCAGTATGTCACGATCCGTGGTGACGTAAACATTTTTTGGTAACATATGAGTAATCTAGTCCATATGTAATAAGTATGTAAACGTTTGATTTTTCTGTTCTTTCCGTTTGATCCGCAATTTTTGTTTTACATTACTCACTAGTATTCTGCACAAATTGTCTACAGTCAAGGTGTATAATCATCGTGTTAAATCCCCCTGGAGGTAAGGTCGCTCTCAAATGGATAGTTTCACTTTAATTTCAAGTGTAGGTATAGGAAATGAAAAGGCACGTCGACAGCTAGGTCATTTTGTGCCTAGACTGAATAATATTTTGAAAAGCGCGAGATATTACAAGGGTAGTCATTCTACCAGAGAAGCCCTAATGACAACGGGCTGACAAGTAAAGGAGATGACCGCATTATCTATTCTGAGGCAGAATGGGTGTGATAACGGGGCGCGTAAAAGCATTACAAAATGACATGCAAGAATCTGAGCAAGTCAATGGGAATATCTGCGTGGGGTGGTGGGAGGGAATACGCGGGGGAGGGGGGTGCATTTGGTTTTTGTTGGACCCCTCTATTCTCCCCAAACCAAAACTGTCATTCATCAACTCATCATCATTCTATGGCCACGCCCAAAGTTACTTAACTAATCAATATACTACATACCAATAAGGTATACGAACTACGGTGTCTCAAGGCAAATTTTGGTGCTCGACTTTAAACCTAACCAGTTCAAAATAAATTTGCCATAGAATAAGACGAATGTCTCTAACGCAATAGCCAAGGATATGAGTCGACGATATATGGTATGTTTGCATATATCTTCAGTTCAGTATTTATTAGGGCAGTGAACACTTTCACTCTGTGTCACAATAATCAAAAACATTTTTCATTGAAATATTTTTGATTTACAAATCGCACAAACAAAAAACAATTACAAATTCACGTAGACCTGCAAATAGTATTATAACGACTCGTCTGCGGGTCTACTAAGGTAATAATTCATATGATAACGTTTTACGGAAACAAACAAAAACTAAAGTTAATAAAGCTAACAATAATGAAGTTTTGTAAGTAATTACACTACATCAACTTCTCTTCTATTACCACATAATTATACAATTTCATTCTTTTTTTAATCCTTCATTAATACGGAATACAAAATTGATTTTCTATCTTTAAATTTGGGAAAAATAATTGATCTTCTTGACCATAATAAATAAACATGATACAAATGTAAAGAATGTTTCCTCAATTTTACATTTGTATCCATTTTTGTATAAGTTTGTCCATTTACTCTGGTCTCATAAAGCCCGTACAACTAAGAATCCTGTATGTAGCATATGTATGTGGTAGGGATGATGGGTTTATCATAAGTCACAAATGCTGCATGCGGAGTCAGATCGAGGTTTCGTACAACTTTCCCAAGTGGTAAAAAAAATATAATGCCTAAATGAAATGCATAATCTGAATTGAATATGAAATATTCTTTCAACGCATGACTATAGATCTTTATATTTTCGTACCAACATTCATGACTATCCAGTGATATACTTGTACCACGAAAGAAGTTTCCGAGCGACTGTCCTTCCTAATTCACACCACTTGCACACGGGTGATTCGCGCCTTCTATTGTGAACAGAAGTATAGTAACAGCAAGTGAATAGACGAAAGATAAATTACAAGACATGTCACGCAATATTAAAATGAAACTGACCTTCATTTTTACCCCCACTACTTTATCACCACTCTTTTCTAAACCCTTATTTGTAACACCTACGTGCATTGGCAATAGTGCAGTCCGCTATTTAGCGGTACGGGCATGCTCTTGCTAGATAGTGGTGCTGCTGCCCAAAAGTCAACAGTGGCGAGTAGCCGACGTAGGCGAGGGAAATGGAGGTGTGGACGAAGCTTTATTCTGTGAATTGCCTTAATAGTACAGCTTTTGTCTGTGGTATCAAATACACGATGTTGTGTTAGTGAGGGAGTTTCTTTTTCAATAACCTACGGCCTAGTCACCGGTTGCTGTCTGCCATATGGATAAGTTACTTGCTCTTTGTGTTGCTAGACTATTCTCCCTGATGTAAATTCAATCTTTTACAAATCTAACGTATAATGGTGTCTACTGGCTCAAGTAGCGCTATTTACATGTCATTAGAACACGTTCTTATCCTTATCGTTTCCTATTGTTACAATGTATTGGCAAAGAATTGTGTTTAACTGTGGTTTACCCAACTTATAGTGTAGTAATAATGGTTTTCAGATAAGTCCACGTTCATCTAGATTGGCGGTGCCAGCTGTACCTTAAGCCCAGAGTGATTGTGCCGGACTCGGATAAATCTGGAGAGAGAGTGATGGACCCAGATAACTCCGGAGAGACAGTTCCGAAATAGAAAATCCTGAAGAGACTATCCCGAACTAGATAACTCGGAAAAGATAGTGCCGAACTGGATAATTCCGGAGAGACAGTTCCGAACTTGAAAATTCGGGAGAGACTGTCCCGAACTAGATAAATCTGGAGAGACTGTCTCGAACTGGAACATTCGGGAGATACTGTCCCGAAATAGATAAATCTGGAGAGACAGTGCCGAACTGGCCTACCTCCGCAGAGACAGTACCGAACTAGATAACTCTGAAGACGGTCTCGGACGTACGGTAACTTTGGAGAGACAGTTTCGAACTAGATAACTCTGGAGAGACAGTTCCGAACTAGAAAACTCTGGAAGACTGTCTCGGACCTACGGTAACTCCAGAGTGACTGTGCCGGACGTGCCATATCTCCAGAAAGACTGTGCCGGGCATAAGTCACTCCGCAGGTATGTGATGAAGACAATGCGGAGAGATGACGATGATTCTTCACCAGTTGTGGAAAATGATGAAGTGCAAGAGTTATTGCTACCATCACTATCTCACAACACCTGTAAGCGTGGTAAGTATAAACAGAATTATTCAAAACGTTTCTGTTTTTAAAACAAATAAATTCGTTTAAAACAATTTTAATAAACATGTAGGCCTACAAATTAAAATGTTTTAGATATGTTTGGGATTTTGGGGATTTTTTCTTCATTTTAGTGCTAAATGTCACCTCGTCGTCGACGTCCCGTTAAAACAACATTAGGCCTATTTTAATATTTTGTGTTTCTATATGTTTGATTATTGGACGTGATTTAAACTAAAGTCACGTCGGGCGGGGGTTCGAGTCCCGCATAAGGCATGCGTTTTTGTAAACGTTCTTTCACTTGTTGTCACGTCATTATTTCTTCATCATCTGCCTATTCGTACCCCTATGCAACCTAGTTTTTGACGGGGTCCTAGAGTATCATTGAGAAAACGGAAATTTAATCTTTCAACATCTATGCTGCCTTCTAGGTTTTAATCTATTCACTTCTTTTTTTTTGCCTACTTCTCTGTTAGGCTGTTGGTAGTGAGGTGACGAGGAGCTTATTGCGATTCTTGCGGTTCACTCTTCGATACGATTTACCTATATAGGCCTATTTTATTTATTAATTTATCGATTGATCGATCCAATTATTAATTCATTCATATAGTTAGGCCCGGTCTTGTGACCTCCCTCTAAATATTTAACTACCCACTTAATTTTGTTTAGTAACCTACTAACGTTAGCAGGCGTCTTGTGACTTGCTAACTGGCCACTAAACTTAGTTTAGAGACAGGTTAGTTAGAGGCTGGTATAAGCACTTTAATAGTCAACATAACCTCACAAAACGAAGTGAATAAGTTTTTAGGTGAGCGTCAGCGAAGATTTCCACTCAACTCTTATGGAGCTTTGTCTGTGCGTTTTTTTTTATTATTATATTTTGTCCTAAGCACTGCACAGGTCGCAGGGTTTGACCGATCGACATGAATTTTTTTTTATACGCAAACTTATCCTACTTGAACCCTATAGCTTTTGGGTCATTTCTGTTGGACCATTTTTTAGAAACATCATCTCAAAGTTTTCAAAAACTCCATAACATTAAGGTCCGTACCCCTAGCACCCCCTTTCTTTATTCACAAATTTTTGGTGACGCCAATCGTTTGTGCTGCGTTTGTGCTGGTTTGTGCCGTTGAAATTTCCGTTTGTGCTGCCCTCCTTCTGCCCCGAAATCGCATTTTAAAAAAGGGGTGGCTAGGGGTACGCCAGCACCCCCTTTTAACAAATTTGAAAATTCATCTATGCCAATCGTTTGTGCTACGTTTGTGCCGGATTGTGCCGTTGAAATTTTCGTTTGTGCTGCCCTCCTTCTGCCCCGAAATCACATTTCAAAAAGGGGTGGCTAGGGATACGCTAGCCCCCCTGCACAATATTGAACATTTGAAAATGCCAATCGTTTGTGCTACATTTGTGCTGGTTTGTGCCGTTGAAATTTTCGTTTGTGCCACTCTCCTTCTACCCCGAAATCTACCCTACCGAATTCTACCCTATTCACCCGTTTTTGAAATGCGATTTCGGGGCAGAAGGAGGGTGGCACAAAAAAAAATTGCAACGGCACAATCCAGCACAAACGTAGCACAAACGATTGGCGTAGTTGCACTTTCCAATTTGTGAAAAGGGGTGCTGGCGTACCCCTAGCCACCCCTTTTTTAAATGCGATTTCGGGGCAGAAGGAGGGCAGCACAAACGGAAATTTCAACGGCACAAACCAGCACAAACGCAGCACAAACGATTGGCGTCTCCAAAAATTCGTGAATAAAGAAAGGGGGTGCTAGGGGTAGGGACCTATAAGATTAGGCTGAGCGAAAAAATTTGAAAAATAAAATCTCTCCAATATAATTCAAATTTTTCTCTAATGTGAATACGGAAATCATACACATGATAAAAGATTTGTATGCAATTCGGATCAGCCGTTTCGAAGAAAATAATGTAATACATGTTTTTTATTCATCGAATAAATAGAAATAATAGCCGAAAAATGTTGCATTGATAATTTACGTCTACCTAGATTCGTTGGTATCGAATGAAGTTCATTTTATATGATCAAGGTGTGTAGAGTTTTAGATTTCACTTTCGAGATATCTCGCTCATCACACAACTCACATTCTGCGTTTGCCTGGTTTAAAATGAATCTGGACAGTGACTATAGTGATTCTGATGAGTTTGATACTGATCTTGGATTGACAGATATTATAACAAATAATACTTCAATTCTTGTTTGTACATTCGTTGCATATAGTAGGCCTAGATGAAGATGAAAATGAGTAATTACTGCATAATTAAACCCAACCTTATTAAATAGCTGACTTTTTATTTACTGAGATTTCCTCGTCCAGTTACTTGTTTGGCATTTCCAGGATTTTGAAATAATTGAAATGCGATAATAATGATGCTAGTAATAATAATTCTTGTTGCTTTTCAATTTGATCAATTCAAATTCAAGAATAATAAGAGTTCATTTAGCCTGGTGGAACCTGTCAACAAAATCAAATTAATAAGTAAATAGAAATTAGAAATTTAAAGAAATAAGATAAGATGAAAATAATACACAACAATAGAAAATAATATCGTATCTTTTCACAATATCCAATGAATTGCGACAATCGTCACAGACGTAAAATTCTAGCTGCGGTCGCTTGGCTGCTATTTTATATATGTCTGTTAATTGCTTGAAGCTAACGCACCGCCAATGGCACCACTAAATTCACCAGAAAATGTTGCCAACTGTGGCAAATAACATGCTACAAATTCTAAAGTAGCCTCTAGTTAGCGGCAACCTATATTCGCATCACAAGACAGCTTCTGAGTTTAAGTAGTCGCTAATTTTAACTTGTAGATAGTTAGCGACTAGTTTTAGAGAGAGGTCATAAGACCGGGCCTTACTCATCTATCCATTCTCTCATTAATTGATCAATTATTCAATTAATCAATTTATCTATTCAATTTCATTAATCTCTTCAAGCATTCATTCATTTATATATTTATTCATTATTTAATCAGTTCAGTACATAATTATTCATTCATTCATTCATTCATTAATGATCAGATGATTTACTCATCATTAATTTTCTCATTCAATTTATCCATTAATGTATATACATATCTGTCTGTCTGTCTATCTCTATTTATTTCTTTTTCTCTTATTTTTTTCCTTTCTTTCTTCCTTTCTTTCTTTCTTTCTTTCTTTCTTTCTTTCTTTCTTTCTTTCTTTCTTTCTTTCTTTCTTTCTTTCTTTCTTTCTTTCTTTCTTTCTTTCTTTCTTTCTTTCTTTCTTTCTTTCTTCTTTCTTTCTTTCTTTCTTTCTTTCTTTCTTTCTTTCTTTCTTTCTTTCTTTCTTTCTTTCTTTCTTTCTTTCTTTCTTTCTTTCTTTCTTTCTTTCTTTCTTTCTTTCTTTTACTTTTTTCTTTGTTTCTTCATCCATTTATCCATTCGTTCGTTCAATCAATCATTCATTCATCCATTTATTTAATTATTTTTATCAATTTTTTGCTTTTGGGAAGGAATAATATTGAGCAGAGGTGGGAACTTATCGATCGTAGCACGCTAGTGAGCATCCAATTCGTTATTCACTAAAACAACTGAGGTATACAGGCAAAAACTCAATCGGAATGGGCGACCGGCGGGAATCGAATCCCGATCTTCTCAATGACGCCTTCTCAATTCTCAAGCACTACGAACTGATCCATCAGTACTAACGTACAGTACATACTGATTGTGACTGTGACGTACTGGTATACTTTTAATAATTAAATATATCTTCATCACATAATACAGAGGATTTTATCAATTCTCGGCACTTCCACCAAAATCTCATCACTTTCATATATTTTAATTTCTTATACATTACTTATAGCAGGTGTACTTACTTATTGTTTCATTTTGAAAGATGATCTACATTTTTTCACTCTCTCACTGTTTACGAGATTATCAGATATAGTTTGAAATGTTGATATGTTGGTTCAAGTTTGTTAATAGGTTGAAGACATTTTGTTTATTGTTCCATGCTTCCTTTACTCACACACTGCGCACATAATAGAGTGTGAGATGTGAGATGATCAGCATATATAAATTCGAACAGTTTTGTTTGGAGTTTGAGTATAATTAAAATATACTTTTTTAACGTTGCTTACTCGTACAATGAAGACGTAGATTTTAAGACGTGAACTCAATATAGCTATGACATAAAACTTTGATTATAATCAACAGCTCCTGTTCTCAACGCAGACTATCACAGTTTAAAATGAAACAGATGCGTTGATTGAATAATAAAAATGTATTTGTGGATTTACTCAATAGAATTATGTATTCAGAGTAGAAGTTGAACGTGGAAATAGTTTGATCACCTTTACAGTTCAAATGTGGAGGTGGAGTTGGTACCAACTCTTATTTCGATGGTAATATATTCAGACTTTGTTTCAAACTATGCCCCTCCCCTATCACCCCTACTGCGGAAGATGTGAACGTTAGGTTTAATACAGATTTTTCAACGCTTCCAATTGGTATGCTGGTCAGTAGGCAAATAGTGAAACAGATCTGTATTTTAGAGGTGTCGAAGCAAAACAACCCGTTAGAAATTTTTCCGGGGGCAGGAATATCCAGTCAGAAACATTAATAACGTGTGTATATTGATTTGAATTGCTGAATTGATTTGAATATTTTTTGTGTATAATATTGTCCCCCGGAAAAATTAAAATAATGGTATTTTTGAACTTCTCAAAAGCCATAAGCCACTACAACATCTACCAATCAGAAGAGGAGAAGAAACTGTATACGACGTGACCCTCAAACCTTTCCCACTGGAGGGGGGGGGGGGGGCCTTTACCGATAGTATATCAATGATATTGTGATATCACGTGAAATGATCAGGTGAAATTGTGTCCCTTTGCTTTAGAATACTCAATAATATTGATTGTTATTTAGCTGTCACCACTGAGGTGGGTATATAGATAATTAAGTCACTAGCGCGCTGAACTCTCAAATAGGAAACAGAGATTCGCTTATCGCTTTCTCCCATGGATCACCATCATTTCATAACAGAGTTTCTTTGTGGTTTCCCTCAGTAGCTAAATATCAGAATACTGATCGAAATGGTTTTTTAGGATCAGGTCACAACTGCTTCCTCCCCAATGTCCCACAAACATAATGAAATAAATAAATATGTATCTTATCTTTCCGTTATCTCATTCATCATTTACCAACGGCAATAGATCATATAGTCATCAATACAGTGTGTCGTCAAACACAATATCATTTCGAAAATAGATAGTCACTGATAGACTAACACATGCCTATCTAGGTGTTAGATAGACTATAACACATTTACTTTTATTTTAAACTTCCTGCTTTTCAAATAGTTCGTGCAAGAAATATCGACTAGTCGGCCCATCCTTTTGAAATCAGAAAACATAATATAATCAAGTTCTCGCCTATAGATTATGTTGCCAAGCTACATAATCAACACTTGTGATTTAAATGATACAAGTCTTTACCATAGCGTACAACTGTTATTTATCTCATAATAAGTTATAGCTTGTATGTCTATAACCACAAGCCAGTGCATGCTTTAATAAAACATCTTAAATTCTTAGACATCGTGCATTATTAGTATTCATCGGACATCGTAGTTAAGAAATACGAATGCCTTTACAGGACTTTCTGGCTTACAGTACTCCTCGTTCTTTCTTCTGCTGATAACCTTTTAGTCTCCATTCTCCAAGTTCATTGGAATGAATGTATAACCTTCACGTCAGAGCCATTCATAATTCACCTTTTCGAAATCATGTTTAATTATCACGAAAAAATACCCATCTTTGGTACCATAGCGACGGTATTGACTACACGGATCTTTTATAATACTCATTACACGATCTTACAAAACGTATAATTATAATCGAGATCAACCGGTATGTTGTTTTCCAGAAAATAATATCAACATTTCGGTAGCACTATAAGAAAAATTGTAGTGAATATGTTCCACCACTCACAGATCGACTGATAATTCTTACATTATATAATAAGATCAGTAATACATAACTTGGTAGGCCTATAATATTTGTTCATGATTTCTTTTTCATCATTTTCGAATAAGTACTGACACAGTGACACTTGCGACTGAACATTTGAATGTGAATTCGTCACAAATCTCATCTCAGTTCCCAGATATATACAATAACATCATTTCCCATTATCTTGACAACAATTCAGAGGTGCAATGAGTTCAAATCTGTTTTTCAGGTTCATCCGCCAACAACAACCGCAATCACTTGAGTGTCACCATCGAATTAAGTCCAACATGTAATGTCAATTCCAGTGACAACAAGCTATCGCCAATCTCAGCGGTGGCGGGTAGCTTAGACTGTCTCGAGCCACCCGTCGACTACATCGGCTCGCGCTGCAATGCACTGCAAATGTATGATAGACAAGGCAGACAAGAAGTCGGCGGTCCTAATGCCAGTGCCACTGGCAATGGCAATGGCTGTTTTGATACTTACGGGGTCGGGGGTGAGTTTTTTATTTTTATTAATAATATATATATTTTTATTATAATTTTAATTTTAACGACCTCACCAAAAGCTAGGTTATAGGATGGTACGAATGAGCAGTTGATAATGAAACGATGAAGTAATGATAGGTGACATGATGTTTACAAAAACTCTTGCCTTATGCGGAACTCAAACCTTCTAGCGCAGTGCGAGTTTGATTGAGCAACGGGGGGCGATTCTTCAGTAATTCAACCCAATTTCCACTGTTTATCTGCATATTATATATTATTAACTTTTTGAGAGATAATTACGACTTTAAATATAAAATTGAGAGCGTTAAAGGCATTTTACATACCGAGGGTTACATATATTAATATAATTCACGTCGAAACACCCGGAATGATTGAAGTATCATAAAATGTTAATAATATGAATACATATTATATAAGTACATAGTGTAGTTACTTCTCAACGCTTGATTTTGCAACACTCTCTAGCTGCCTTTGATCGAATGCATGATGATTGATGAATGAAATGATTGATCTATGTATAGTTACAAACTAAAGAAAGAGACAAGTTATGGCATTTACAAAATCAAATTAGCTACAAATTAAATTAAATTAAATTCTTGAGTGATATTTTTAAAATTTGTTTCTGCTATTACTAATTAGTAATAAGCTTATTTGTAACATCATCCAACAAATTCACCTGGATGTATTTGTTATGTATCTCAATTTAATTGTTGATGAGCCGGTGGTGGGGTGGGTTGTGGTTGGTGGGGTGTTGGCATGGGAGTTAACTATACCATAAATGGTGTAATTATGCTCGAGATGCCATCACATTGTGTAATTGTCTGAAATGTTGTATAAAGTCTAGCGCTGAACAGAGTTGGAGTGTGTTGGTAAAGGCATCATTAACTTTCAGTAGTGGCGTAAGGAAATGCCTTGACTATACATTATTAGTATATGGTGAGTAGGTAATGATATACCGGTAATAGTTTATTGTTCGGTAATAAAATACTGACAATAGTTTACTCTGCTTTTTAAATATAATACTCCTATATGAACCCTATATGAATATACCCCTATATGAATAGGTAGATTAGAATGTCATTATAGCACGATTCTTATCACTGTAATGAACTACTGGTATATCGGTATACCATATTATATCAGTCCCGTACCGGCATATCAATGTATCACATATTTAAGAAATAATCATCCAACAGTAATTTTTAACATAATTTGATTATATTGAATATAATTTTTTATGTGATTCTTCAATTCACGTATGTCTAACTGTTTGGGGCGAGGGGTTTACGACTCGAAAATTTGGTGTACACCTGATTTCAGATTTCAAGATTTCAGGGGATTTCAGGTGATTCCAAGTGATTTCAGGGATTTCAGGGATTTCAGGTCATTTCAGGGATTTCAAGTGATTTCAGGTGATTTCAGGTGATTTCAGGGATTTCAGGGATTTCAAGTGATTTCAGGGATTTCAAGTGATTTCAGAGATTTCAAGTGATTTCAGGTGATTTCAGAGATTTCAGGTGATTTCAGGTGATTTCAGGTGATTTCAGGTGATTTCAGGGATCTCAAGTGATTTCAGGGATTTCAGGTGATTTCAGTGATTTCAGGTGATTTCAGGGATTTCAAGTGATTTCAGGTGATTTCAGGTGATTTCAGGTGATTTCAGGTGATTTCAGGTGATTTCAGGTGATTTCAGGTGATTTCAGGTGATTTCAGGGATCTCAAGTGATTTCAGGGATTTCAGGTGATTTCAGTGATTTCAGGTGATTTCAGGGATTTCAAGTGATTTCAGGTGATTTCAGGTGATTTCAGGTGATTTCAGGTGATTTCAGGTGATTTCAGGGATTTCAAGTGATTTCAGGGATTTCAGGTGATTTCAGGGATTTCAGGTGATTTCAGGGATTTCAGGTGATTCCAGGTGATTTCAGGTGATTTCAGGTGATTTCAGGTGATTTCAGGGATTTCAGGGATTTCAGGTGATTTCAAGTGATTTCAGGTGATTTCAAGTGATTTCAGGTGATTTCAGGTGATTTCAGGTGATTTCAGGTGATTTCAGGGATTTCAGGTGATTTCAGTGATTTCAGGTCATTTCAGGGATTTCAAGTGATTTCAGGTGATTTCAGGTGATTTCAGGTGATTTCAGGTGATTTCAGGTGATTTCAGGGATTTCAGTTGATTTCAGGGATTTCAGGGATTTCAGGTGATTTCAAGTGATTTCAGGTGATTTCAGGTGATTTCAGATGATTTCAGGGATTTCAGGTGATTTCAGGGATTTCAAGTGATTTCAGGGATTTCAGATGATTTCAGGGATTTCAAGTGATTTCAGGGATTTCAAGTGATTTCAGGTGATTTCAGGTGATTTCAGGGATTTCAGGTGATTTCAGGGATTTCAGGTGATTTCAGGGATTTCAATGGGATTTCATGGGATTTCAGGGCAAGTGTACACCTGATTTCAGGAGTTGTTAACCCCTCGGTTTGGGGTACCCAAAAATATTAACTATTCACTTCGATACACTGTGGGAACAGTGACCACATACCATATAACGAACCATTTATCAGCATATTTTTATATGAAATGCAGTATTATTTGAGTTATATTATGATCTAATTACTATGTGTAATATAATTATGAGATATGATCTAACCATATGTGCGAAATACGTAGTACAAATTAGCTCTAATGAACTCTTGATTAAAATGTGGTTATATAGTAATCATCACCAACATACTACAATCCTAAATTCAATTGAATGCATGATCTAACCTAATGTTCGTGGAATGTACACGTCATGTGATTCAAATTTTCACAGTCAAGTTTCGGAAAACAGCTATGTTGTACTTTTTTGGCAGGAGGATAGGCAGTAGGGGGTGTACAGCTTGAAGCAAAAGTAAAAGTCTCTTTTTTTCTGAGGTCTGGGGGGTAGGCAACTTGTCAGACACGCTAGAAACCGGTGAGGGTCAGGGTGCAAAGTCTCATCACAGGTATACTGACTGATTTGAACGATTCTGTTTGAAGCTAACATGTGGTTCGATCTGCGTACTTCTAAATCATCGTATTATCAAGCAATGTTGCCATTGAACTAGTTCGACAGGTTTTAAGGGTTGTTGCCATTGTTGTCAATTCATAATGTGAGTTGAAATTATTTCATTACGAAGTAGAAGAAAAGAACATTTTGCTCTCAAATGGTCAGAAACGCAAATTCTTAAATTCTCAAATGACTATTTTTTTTTGTTTGAGGCGAAATTGTTTATGAAAAACTATGAACAAATAATCGAATTAAGGTTTTATGAGTGCATAGTTTCTGACAACTTTATTCACGATTCAATACAACTGTTTAGTTGATTTTGAGAATCTCACCTTGAAATAGTAGATTATTCTCGAAAATAAATGTATTATGGAATAAAATACAATATACCGGTAGTTTATATTTTCATCACATGGCATTTGAATGAATATTGTTTTATTCTTTTATTTGAGCCCAATTTTGTATGTAATGCTACATCTTTCATAACTTAGTGGGAAAAGAACAATATGATTATGAACGTAAAACTAGTTGATATATGAAGAAAAATACAAAAAAAAAGAAAATTCAAAGAATCTAGGGAACATTTTCATAGTTGGACTCTATGATTTGTATTCATAATCATAATATTTAAAAGCATGGACAGAATTATTGTGTAATTTGATCTGTAAAATTTCAAATAATTGGATGAGCGATACCGAAGACCAGTCAAGGTGTGTAGAGTTTTCGACTATATTCAGTATAAATATCTCGCTCATCCTACCACGCAAATGCTGCGTTTGCCTAGTTTTTCAGAATACAATAGTTGTATGAGCGATTTCAAAGCTATCATCCAAAGAAAAACATGATATTTTTCTAGGTATCATTCACCTTATGACTTTTTTTCAAACATCGAAACTGTATACACACATCGTTTCCCAACTGAGACTAAGGATACACGGTAGGATCGTTCGTATAGTTATAGTTTCGTTCGTTCGTTCGTTCGTTCTTACCACCCAAAACAATCATTTGTCATCATGTAACTCATGAACAATACATCTTAATAATTTCAGGGATGGTAAACAATTCCAACGTTTGCATTGGCCAAACTCATCAAATTGAGAAAAAACTTATTTGACCCACACATTCTTGAAATTGATTGTCATAATCATATTTTTATTGTTAGTTATTTATCAACGATTTTATATATTGTTGTCTTCCATGTCTTATAACCCTGAATTATCTTTATATTCCACATGATTGTCACTTATTTATATTTGATTTTCGATTCCGTGTCCGCGATCTAGCTGTATTGAAACCCTAATTTCTATTTTTCATGAATAAAAGTCCTCTCTAAACTAATTTTCTCTCGTCAATTCTTCTTTTTAATTTTTTTTCATATCTTCTTTTCTCTTCTATTTATCATAAAACTGGACATTGTTGTTTCCATTTAATTTTAGATAAATTGAACAATTAATCAATTGATTGATTTTTCATTTATTGATAATTATATTTCAAGAGTTCGCAGAATTGTCTAGTTTTGGTAACAAGTGGTTAAGTGGATATGGAGAAACTACCGTTTCGAAATTCAGAAATTACAATGTGAATAACATCACGGAAAAAAATTGAAACATATTTTTAGATGAGCGTTAGCGAAGATTTCCACTCAAGTCTCACGGAGCTTTGTCTGTCTGTTTTTTGTATCTGTTTGTTTGTTTGTGGGCACTGCATAGGTTGCAGGATTTGACCGATCGACATGAAACTTTTTTTATACGCAAACTTATCCAACTTAGAACGCTGTAGTTTTCGGGTCCAATCAGTTGGACCATTTTTTAGAAACATTATCTCAAAGTTTCGAAAAAACCCATTAGATTAGGCTGGGCAGAATAAAGTGAAAATAAAATCTCTCCATTATAATTCAAATTTTCCTCAAATGTGAACACAGAAATCATACAAATAATTGAAAATTTGTATGCAATTCGGACCGGCCGTTCGAAGAAAAGAATGTAATACATGTTTTTTTATTCATTGAATATAGATAATAATAATAATACGGAAATGTTGCATTGTTAATTCACGGCTCTCTAGATTCGCTGGTATCGAATGAAGTATATTTCATATGACCTAGGTATGTAGAGTTTTAGATTTTACTTTCTAGACATCTCGCTCATCACACAACGCATATTCTGCGTTTGCCTAGTTCATTGAAAGAAGTGAAATTTGGGTTGTTGAAGGACAATAAGAAATGTTCATTGAAGATCTGACGTAGGTGTGTAGATTCCCATTCAATTTCAAAAGTGATGACTTCAAATTTGAAACAGTAGGCCTATATGCATATTAAGATCGAGCTATTACCTATATATAGTAAGTTTTCTACTTTTTTGATTACCATTTTTTGTAATAGATTCAATTCATAATCAGAGCCAAGTATTTGGTACTAAAATTCTTACAGGTTGGGAGATGAATTTCACACTTGCACAGATAATGTATATTTTAGGCTACAAAGGACCCGAATAATTCAAAAACCGAATGCACAATTAACAAATATTATGAAAATATACTTGCAAAATTCAACAAAAATTCCTGATACAAATTATTCGTTGAAATAGAACTTATGATAGGCCTATCAGATGTTCCGCTAAATTGTGAAAAAATGATGGAGGAGGATTAGCGTGTTTGTGTGTGGGTGAGTAGCATGCATTTTACTCTGATGAAAAGACACAGTCGTTGCTCTTGACTAACAAAATAAGCCTCAAATGTATTATCCAATTGGGTGATATATTTAACAAATTACGGAAATCGGATCGGAATTTTATATTTTGAGATAAGATAGATAATAATCGCTTCAAAAGTGCGAAAGAAAACCATATTGTCATGTTCCTAAAATGGCACGCTTTTGATCGATTGTGTTTGAATTTTGAAACATTGTTTGCCATTCACTTGTATATATAAAAAATGTATATATATATATATATATATATGTATATACTATTTCTAATCAATCACCATATTTAACAGAATGATAGCCTATTTCAGATGTAACAACGTAACTACAAGTTTTTGTACAGAATAAAGTTATTCGAATTGTAATTGGATTTGCTGTTGCGTCTTGTCCAATGTTCTGCAAGTATTGCATTATCTCAGTAGCAGAAACTATACTAAATACATTTAATCAATGCTATCCCTATTTCATCAGTATACCTGCATATGATATGGACTTTGGATCCTGGTCTGACCCCCCACACCGGTTTCTAGCGTTTGGCCGGTTTGGCTGACAAGTGCCTACCCACCAGTAGTCAGAAAAAGAGACTTTTACTTTTGCTTCAAGCTGTACACCAATCGTATACACCAATCGTTTATTGAGATTGTAATGTCTATATACTAATGTAATACACTAACATGTTATGTTAATTGAACCGCTCTTTACTCCTCAAAATGACATTACTGGAGAATGCCGTGGGCTCTTGCAAATGCAAATGCTACCGAATTAGAGGTAGGTAGTTTTCAAGTCGATAGGTCTATTTCTTATTTTTTTCAGAATATGATCTGCTAGAAACCTGTACGTTTACTTCATTTCACGCCAGTGCATTTAGTTGTCTAGTGCGGAGGGTCGGTTTTAGTCACCTCAGGCATAGTGATAATTACGTACACCATATTACATATTGCATTCAATATGATATTATATGCTGGTAATTAGCTTCTGTATATATATATATATATATATATATATATATATATATATATATATATATATATATATATATATATATATATATATATATATATGTGTGGTTAGAACTTACATATGATATAATTGTCATCTAATATGATAATAATATCCGTTACAGGATTACGTTGGCACTTGGCAAAATGTATTGTGTACGGAATTTGTATTCAAGTAGCACTTTATATTATATCATACATATCGCATAAAGTCGTGTAATACAATATTGTTTCTAATTGGTGAAGGATAAGCACAGACGTTTGTATGCACATATCACAAATGCGAACACAAAATGTGAATGTGTTCGTACGGTGCTGTAAGCACAATGTAGGCCCTATCGAGATGGCGGCATTTGATTTTTATCTTATTTCGCAAATTATATTCATTCTATTTTTCCCTTTTAATCGAAAAGTCATTCAATTCAAGAATTCTTCCAATCTTGGAATTTTTAAACGAGTTATGCGAGTTGATTCTGAACATGGTATATTCACTTTCTTGAGATGCATTCACAATTCAATGTGCACACAATTTTGGTACATTTCTCATGAATTTAAGGAACACTTCAGTCAATTGAAAGAAAAGAATACCCCAAGATATACGTAGAACAATATATTAGTTTTGAAACATTCCATATATAGACCATATTGAATATAATAGAAGTTAATTCTTGTATTCTTCAAAACGTGATTTTTCTATATTTATTTCGTGTGACCAACGTGTAATCATATTAGGTTTTACAAGGTATTCGTATGACACTTACGATTGACGGATGATATACTACCGAGACACCTAAAACTGATCCCCACTTTTAACCCACTAGTTTTCCACCACTCTCTTCTAATCTCCTCACCTGTAACGCCTATAGTACTTATGCAGACCGCTAGAACACGCTCAGGCCTACTGGATTGTACTGCTATGCTATACTGAGAAATCACCAGGGCCGTTCCTTCTTTGGCAAGCATAGCTACTAATTGCTGACGTAGGCAAGGCGAGTGGAGGTGTGCATCATTTATTACTGTCTATACATAATAATTCTTTGTCTTGGTAGTTAGTATATATTTCGTGTACGCTGTTATTTAACTTTTTGAAAACAATGAACCAAACCATAAAAATGAATCTACTAATTATCAGTTCAATATGTTCGTATTATAAAATTGATTTCCAAGACAAATAGATATTCGTCCCGCTATTAACTTATTATTCAACAGACTACCTTTGGGTGAGCCAAGTAAGGTGGACATTGAACCTATCATTTAAATTTTATTCAATTTATTCAAATCTCACTTTTGTTACTCTAGTCCTATAATGAGTTTTTACGAAATTTCTTGTTAACATACAGTGAAATTAGGAATAACAAATAAAATCCTTCAACAAATCTGCTTGCTGTAGGTTATACATTATAGGCACTTCCAGTGAGTCGCGCGAACCACTATAAAAAAACGCATTAGGCCCCTACATATTTTTAAGATTTTGGAAGAAACTGGTGACAAATATGAGCCTACAATTTACGTACATAAATTATATATTTTTTTGAGAGTATAGTCGTCGATTAATTCAAAAAAAAAAATTGTAATAATTCACTTGGTATAAATTATATAGAACTAGAGATGTATTTTAATTGGTCGCAGTGCTGATTTAAATTCAGTCATGATCATTTCGTATGGCTTGACATGCACAGCATTACACATGACGCAATTAGACGTGAGCCCTCTGTAAGTTAATCTGGGCTACCCTGTAAGCCTTAACTTGACTTTCATCATTAGAATTATTTTGTAGCATCTATTAATATAACTATATTTTACTGAATTTTGAAAATAGTATAATCTTTTCGAGTCCTACAGATTGCAGCAATTGGAGAAAATTACGTCCTTTGCGGAAAAGTGTTTACTGACATATATTTCCTTGATATTTGGTAAAATTTCCATTGCTGCAGTTAGAATTGATTCAATTTTCATAATGAATATAGAAGACTGGTGGATAACAAATGAAATATAAATGATTGTGAGTATGCCCATGAGGCTATATACATTATGTTCATTATATGTTGTAATGAATTCCGATTACTTGGATAAGAACATTGTCCGCTACAAAAGGCGCAAAAGCGACAGAGCGTTCAACGACAAATCCAGAGGGGTACTAACAAAAAAATTGACGGTACTAACAGTTACTAACGAACCACTATGATGAATAGTATAATAATATTTTATGTGACGGGCCAACTTCACGGACGTGTAATACTGACTGATGGAAACATGACGTGATGATATGTGAGATGAAGGGATGATGAGATGAGAGATTATTTCCTCATGTGTTTTTGGGTAGTGGGAAGGAGTCGGTCGTGACCTGTTGTATAGGTACCATTCCAGTATTGACCTGAACGAACGAGGGAAACAACGTAAAAACCCTTTCATGGATGGTCGATCATAGCGTGAATCGAATCCATGTCGGTTGAGTGTGCTATAGCCACTCGACCACTCATCTCAGTTTCATACTTGTTATTATATGACGGTAGCAAAGACTTCCATTCCAAATGCAGAGAAAAATCAGGTTTATATCGGGTTTTATTATATATATATTTTGTTGTTGTGATTTTGTACGCGGCATACAGGTCAGGAAAACTTTCTATAATGAACTTGAAACTCTGTCTGCAGATTGGTGTCGTACTAGGGAAGGGTTGGATTGTTTTTGAGTAACAAAAATGGGTAGCTTTGGAAAATCCCCATAAGAATAGCACTGGGTAAAATTAATCATCCATCAATTTTATCCGTAAGACATGAAATTTTCACAGAATGTCGACATTAATCTGATACATATTTCTACTGAGAAAATGAATATATCAGTGGAAAAATACCAAAATTGAGATTAAAGTCTATCAATAAAAATCCACAGGTGGCAAGAGGCGATGAGTTATAAGAATGAAATGATCTGAATGAATGAATCCACCAATGAATAAGGAAGGCTTACCTTATAATAATTTGGAACTCCAGGTACAAACCGCTTCTGAGTACATTCTATAAACATATCGCGCTCGTCTCACAACGTACACTCTGCGTTATCCTGGTTTGAAATATTCTGTTTACTTCCACTGGACCCCTATTCATAAATGAGATGTGAGAAAAATCAGTGAGAAAACTATCTAATATAATAATGACATATTTCATCTCATATTTTATGTGAGATACTCGTTTTCTTCTCATTTTTATTTTCTCACATCTCATTTATCTCAGGAAACTATCTCATATAACAATGACATATTTCATCTCATATTTTATGTGAGATACTCGTTTTCTTCTCATTTTTATTTTCTCACATCTCATTTATCTCAGGAAACTATCTCATATAACAATGACATATTTCATCTCATATTTTATGTGAGATACTCGTTTTCTCACTCATTTTTATTTTCTCACATCTCATTTATCTCAGGAATAGGGGTCCTGGAGTTTAGTTAATATGTTACCCAAGATAAGAACGTGAAATGTAACAATGTTCAATTGACTGCCATTACACTTGTATTGTCGATAATACGATAATACTCCGTGCACGGACAACATTTTACTCTCGCTGTTGATACGATGATTTGCCAATATCTCTCTCTCTCTCTCTCTCTCTCTCTCTCTCTCTCTCTCTCTCTCTCTCTCTCTCTCTCTCTCTCTCTATTTATATATATATATATATATATATATATATATATATATATATATATATATATATATATATGGGCCCCTATATATATATATATATATATATATATGCATTCACATGTATGTGTGTGTGTTTGAGAATGTGTGGGTGATGTTTGCGTACGAAGCCACAATATTGAACCACTCTTGCTCATCGCAATTGTCACTCAATCACCTAGCCTCCTCAACAAACTGACTGAATAGACACAGTACTGTTTATCAACCAAATTAGGAAAACACTGTATTAGTGATGGGTTTGAGAAATTGAGATTCATATAACAAAAGTATTTCCTTAGTGTGAGTTATAAAATCGTTCAACTGTTCACTGACCCTACCCCATTTATTCTGATTTTTCAACCTGCACATTTATATATAAGTTATTCTTATAAATTACTCATCTAAGTGATGCTACATTGGCTATACTTCGCCACAAATGTGTGGATATTTGTATATCTTCACTTTCACTTATTATAATAATAATCAGAACTAGAGCGTGATGTAGGCCTATGGTGGATCATTTGGGCTTCTTATCAAATTTGACGATTACTTATTGGCAACTACACAATAAAAGATCACACAACCGGCTACTTGTTCATGTAGTTGTCATAGAAGTATGTCCGGATATTCACCTTATTTATATACTTTATATACTTCACAGTACATATTCTTCATAGATCTTGACGCAAACAATCACTTAAGGGAAACCCACCCACAATAATGCATCAAATTTTTCATTATTTATCGATGTATTAAGATTGAAATAGTATACTAAAAATTCGAAATTGAAAAAAAAGTTGAAAATTTCGAGAATTTTTTTGAAAACTAGTTGAAAAATACGTTAATTCGTTACATACACGAAAACCATTAAATATTCAGCATCTAGATGAAAATTGATACGTTGATAGGGTAAACCTTCCTCTACCAGCTGAGCTTTTTTTTCAGCATACCTAAAGCCGTTCTGATACAAATAAATACTTACGGTTACCTCGTTTCACGGAAAAAAATTTGTGTAGCTTTCCCCGGTCTTGTGTGCCAAACGAATGAAGTTGAACTGTTTAAATTCAGCTCAGCGCAAAGCCAATTCTTTCACGAACACATCCATACCACACACGATAAAATACCTCAAGAAGTAATCAAGTGGTGTACGTACGTAACGCGAGATGCATGCTTTGTGACCATTTTCAGTGTCAATTAAAGCATAAATTATCCTAGTGGCTTTCCGGATGAACGTATTGTTGTGAAACTGCTGCACACCATTCAGAGAAGCACCTTCTAAAATATGGCCGATCCATAATAAACATTCACAGTATTTTCAAAAATATTTACCCTGGTGCGAACTTTTTTCCTCTGGTGACTGGGTACGCCTAATATTTGACGATCATGTCTTTACGATTTTGCACAACTTTCCTGTATGGCTAACATGAACTTAATGTACTTGTGTTTCTATTTTACAATTCTACCTAGTACAGCCTCTCCATGTATTGAACTATACTGAAAGTACATATTGTTTGACTGTACGTTTTTAAACACAGAGATTTGATTGGTTGCATTTAGGACGAGATTTTGGGAATATTTTGAATTTTAGAAGTATTCTCCTCCCCCCCTCTCCCCCCGTTGAATCTATATATTTATTACGTGAGTGGCCTCATGACTGCACTCAGAACGTGTGTCAATTGGCATGTTTCAGATAAGCAACGGTTTTGCGTGAGAATACAAAATACCTACCCCATTTTTGGAAGTAATAATCATTAAAATAAAATGCTTCCACATGCTTGAGTGAACACAACCACCACAAGCTCTGTTTTCATATGCTGATCTTTGACACCTCCTTGTTAGGACTGCTACACTATTTAAGATCAAGAACACATGCCAGACCAGTAAAATGAACAATAAAAGAATAATAAATAAATACGACATTTGT
The DNA here is from genome assembly GCA_907164805.1 of Brachyptera putata. Taxonomy (NCBI): domain Eukaryota; kingdom Metazoa; phylum Arthropoda; class Insecta; order Plecoptera; family Taeniopterygidae; genus Brachyptera; species Brachyptera putata. The sequence goes on along the minus strand of OU015463.1, from coordinate 32,644,233 downwards.
ATCATATAGCATTACAAAATATTTTTTCTCAGTGTTAAAACCAATGCATAGCATGGTACATCTGTAGGAGAAGGATTATGGGGTTTTATTAAAATGATTAATCATCATACAATTATTGATGGGCCTACAGGCGCTATATGAGGCAGGGGAAATTATATTCTCTGTCGGATATATATATATATATATATATATATATATATATATATATATATATTATATATATATATATATATATATATATATATATATATATATATATATATATATATATATATATATATATATATATATATATATATATATATATATATTTGAATTAATATTTTCGGGAATACCATGTTTGTACAATTATTAGAAAAACGATTAAATATATTTTCCCAACGTTTCAACATGTTTGACATGTTATATATATATATATATATATATATATATATATATTCTTTTATGATGTTCTACTATTTTGTTAGAAATGAATATAGTTGATAAATTGTTTTCTATTGTGATGGCCTTGATGATACCAAGAACAAATTTCAATCTTGATTCTTGGCAATAAAAAATACAGGGAAAAGGAAGGCTCTTGCCTCACGCAACCCCCCAATGTTAACTTCGATTCAAGCTATCGTTCATATAACTAACTATAAGTTGTTTTAAAATATTTTCTTCATCAGAATATTTTCGCGTATAGTGGTAAAATTCAGAGATGAATGTATCTTATTTCGATTTCGTTAAATGCTGAATAGTTGGCTCATTTTATCCATACAATTTTCCTGTTGCTATTTGCTATCTTCACTGTATCAGTAAGATACGGTGTGCGACCATCGAGGCATTACTTAATTATCACCTCCATATTGAGGTACAATAATAATAATTTATTGACAATCAAATTGTAGACATTAGTGGGTATTTACCGTCTTACCCATGCTTTCGGATACCAGCTGAAATTGTACGGTTTATATAAATAAAATGATGACCTAATTTTAGTAGGGCCTACTTACAAATAATCAATCGATCAATTATGTAAGCATGATTACATGCAAGCATTAGACTTATAAGAGTTCCAATACCACATCAATCGTTTTGCTTTAATTCTGTTTCTGAAAGTACAGAAATTTTCAATACCTGATGAAGTAAAATATTATTTCTTATACATGCTACGCGATGTTGGCTCTGTTCTCCAGTAATTATATATAATACATTCACGAGAATGGTTCAGGGTGCTCTCCACATCCACTTTGCGAGTTATGAGAATGAAATGGCAAATAAGTTATTGCTATAAGTTTGAGACCACAATTATTGTGGTATGCATTTATTTTGGAAAGTGTCCTTGTTGTTATTCTCAAATACCTTTTTTTAATGTGCTTCACAACCGGTTAATATTTTGGTTATTATGGGATACAGAGGAGTGGGTGAAAATAAAACGATGCAGTGGTGACAAGTGAAAGTACGTTTACAATAACATAATCAAGTGTGGATTCGAACTCCCTCGCATCCGGGGGATTCAGATTTAAAATCAGTCCCTCAATTGTCTTAGCCAAAGGAACGGTAACTTTCTTGTTCTTTTGCATTAACAAAGCCTAACGTTTCCGACTGGAGAATGTTTCTTCCGTTGACACTATCGACAGTTATTGAAGTTGAAAACAAATATCAATAATTAATGGGATGACTCGCGTGATGTTTGCCCCTTACAGAGTGTAGGCTATCGAAATGTATAATTACCATACCGTTTGTTTGTATAGCTCGTTAGTATCCGCTATAGCATCGTCACACCAAAACAAAAAACTTGGAGAGTAATCGATTATCTTAATTTTACTGTAGTTATCAATTTTACCTCGCACTATTTGTGATCTTGCGTCGAAACTTGTTTTCAAGCTAGAGTTTTTCCAACTTGATAACATTTTTTTAAAGTTATACATTTTATGAGATAAAATGTAACTACTGAAAAATGCAAATACTTATAAGTCAGTATATTATTGTGTTATTTAGTCATGTTTCCTAATTTATTATTTTCATTCAGAATGCCATCAGATTATCAACATTAATTCTTAGTTATGCTCCGAATTAGAGCAGATAATTTTCTCAATCTGCTGTACAGTAGAAGGTAGAACATATATTTTTTGATTCTTTAATTTAAGTCGATATTTATAAAGATTCCAGGTGTTAATTGTAAGTGTTTTTTTTTGTTAGCCCGATGGGCTGAATTTCTTTAATATTCTTCACGCTAATATATTACCGCACATGTAAATGTAACAAACACGATTTGCTGTACATTGTTCGTATTGGACATTTTGTTATCATAATATGTAAGCCCTATCCAGATGTGTATTGGCGTGTTTTTATTACCCATCTGTATACGATATATTACGTAAGTCCTCCTTAAGCCCTGCGTATACAATACGAGAAACATAATCTCAACTAAATTACATAAATTGGGAAAAAGTGGAAATGAACTCGTAAAAAAAAATTGTTAGTTTCATGGAATTCACGAGTTGGGCGCCACCGTCAGTAAAAATGTATCCTAGTACCGTAACAGTTTCCAAGTTTACTCACAGAGCGCAGTAATACAGTATTTTCTACTCCAACGCATTTCATCTCTTTTGTTATCAACAAAGCAACAATCTAATATGGGAGCATTGCAGCGGAAATCCATATCTCAGCACTTGAAACGAAGCTTGAGTTACGAGCACGTCAAGAAAATATTTCTTTGTTTTAATCTTCAGACTGCTAGATGATGTTATATAGGTTTCTACAGACGACATATACATGAGCATTGTTGAATAATTCACCTACATAATGGAGTGGGGTTTACAATGGAGTGAAATGGAAACAGAAGTATATGTAGATGCTTTTCTACGCATTTTCAATGTGGACTCGGTACACTTTTACGCGTCTTCCGTAGAATGCTTGAAAATCCCCCTGAAGTTCAAATATTTTCTACTTATAGTCTTATGAATAATAAATAAATATATATATATATATATATATATATATATATATATATATATATATATATATATATATATATATATATATATATATATATATATATATATAGAGAGAGAGATGAATTCAATGTAGAATAATTGTATAATGTATTGATATCATCATTAATTTCTCTTGGTAGATTGTGTACATCGAACAAATCGGTGCACATTGTTCATTTTTATTTCATTTGATGAAATACCTTATCCCTTCATATAACCTATACCTTCTGGTGATGTCGTTGAGGAGACTTGATGAAATTTGAACTGATTCGCTTGGTTAATTTCCATCAATATTCTTGATATTTAGTAGAGAAATAATTCCAATTGAAATCAACACCTTAAGATAGACCTTTTCGTATCACCAATATTCGTTAGAATATCGTTTAGTTTTCATATGTGTGATTCTTTCTTTTTCACTTCAGGACTAGATCCTCGCATCCTACTCCAGGAAAAGACCCTGTGGGACAACCGTTACCTGATGAAAGAACGCCGCGCCGGAAGAGCTACTTTCCAAGGAAAAGTATACAACTTCCTGGAGAGACCAACCGGCTGGAAATGCTTCATTTACCATTTCTCTGTGTAAGTTATAATAATGACATTACAGCATGGTTGTCCTATACTTTGTTCCTAGGTGTAGGCCTATCGCGTTTAACCTGGTGGTTTCGCTCGGCTGTCAATCTTGTTTTATTTCATGCGTGTACTCTCCTCAAACCCACCGATCGCTGCTCGCCCTAGTGTACAATATAAAAAAATGCCTTATGCCTTCTATCATAGAGAAGTAACCAGAGAGATGCATCTTAGGTAGCGAGCGGGCGACCGATGCTCGTACCGCAAATATCGGCCTCGCCGCCATATTCTTCTTTTGTATCACCATATAAACCGGCATAACCAAGTTTGAATGTGTTGATATCCATTCTCATGCAACGAAATTACGAAATAATTGTATATTAGTAAACTCTGCGAGTAAGAGCAATGCGAAATAGCACGTGGTGGCTATGAGCGAGTCACAATAAAAGTCCAATATGGCGGATTGTCGCCATTTTTTGGAACACGGCCTTGTACGCCTCTATAACCCGTAGATGCATCTCTCTGTATGCTTCTCTATGCTTCTATTTACCTCATGGGCATTTCAGATGACTGTCGCTAGAGCTGAGCCGACGTGAACCTTATTTTAAGTTCATTTTGTAGACAAAGTTAGTTCCTTGAATCACTACTACATAACTCACGATCGGTAGGTTCATAGATTTGGACGCCATTTTTTTTTTAATTGGTGGGATGGGGAGTTAAACCATCATAAGAGACCGGCAAACTAACGCAACTCTCAAAACATCTTGGTTTGTCCATTTATTGCAATGCCTCTTTGAATAGTGATCTGTTTGTTATATGGACCCAAGTACTAGGCCTACATACATGTATCCTCCGTAACTTAAGAGAAACATCGATATACACTGATAGGACAACAATTGAAACCTACTTTTTCGAGTTATGTATAACATGTTCCATTCGTTAGAAAAAACTTCTCTCATCGTCCTGTTAGTAATGATAAAAGGGTCGATCACGATACACGGTCAGATAATGCCAAATAATATAGGTAGCATTTACGGGAATAACATTTCAAATAAGTCAATTTGAAAGCCGTTAAGTGTATTCCTTTAATCTCTCATCACAAAGCATCGACAGAACATTCAGTTTTATCTCAGTGATTAAAATTCGATTTTGGTGGAAGTGCCAGTTTATGTTTCGGCACCTCCACCAATAAAATTTATTGGCGTTACATCTGTGTTGGTATTGCATTGTTTTTGTTCATTGATGATACTCAATCAGATTAATTAATCGTTTTCATAACTTCCAAAATAATCAGTGATCCTCTCCCTTATATAGGCTGATAGATAACAGAATTTGGAGCTTCTAATGAGAAATGTGTATTTCTATATTCACCAGGCGCTAGTGATTTTTCTTGTATTGAAGGGTACTGACTGATTATAACTAGAGTTTATAACTAGAATGCCATTCACAGACTTTCTATTATTCTTGCAGTGCTGATGAGTTTGAGTTTTTATGTTTGACACTGTCTGTATGAAACAATCAGAAGTGATCGATAAAGTGAAGTGATCGATAAAGCTACATTAAAATGCATCATGAAGAAAATATACTGATATCATATGCACTCAAACTAGAACACAATGTGCATATGCACTCTGCGTATAGTGTGTGGGAAAATCAGCAGCCAAATGTGTGTAGGTTTTATTTGAATTCAAATTTAATTTCGGAGCAAACCATTTCATGTGACCGCAACAAGTGTATGATTGGGATTCAAATTTGAATTTTGGAATGCCACGCATTTCATTTGATATACTACTCCCATGTGAATTTGAAGAATGTCAATAATCGAAATACAGTGCATGAAGGTCTGTTTGTTATGTTTTTCTTTGCTATTGCGTCTCAATCAATGATTTTACCAATTCATTTTAGGGCTATACTTGTATTGACATAGTATTGCTAGGAATTTGTGAATTTTTTAACGGTGCCCAACGACTGTACCAACAGCTAGGGTATATGGCGGTAGGAACGAGCAGGTGATGATGATGAAACTATGAAGTGATGATAAGTGAAAGCGAATTCACCCAAAAAATCCTACCTTATGCGGGACTCGAACTCACGCCCAACGTGACTTTGGTTTTCAAAGCGGTTTTGCAATATTATTCACTGTACAATACACTCACCCGCATTGCGATTCAATTCACTTTCACACTTTAATTGCAACAGTTATTTCTTGATTTATCATCAAATCTCAATTTGAAATCGGATTTAAGAGATAAAATTTACTCTACAGTTCAAATCACTATACTGAAATTTCCCGTTCGGAAAAAGCGCTGAATGAGTCATCTGACTATAAATATACACATTGTGAGACAATGGATGCACTAATCAGTTTATTTTTCAGTGAAAGCGACGATACAATGAATGTATCGTCGCTTTGAACATTCCTGAAATTCTATTATATAATTTATTCACTATATTAAAAAAATTGTGAATACTCTAAGATCGAATGCAATCGTGTCAAATTTTGACATTTATTCTGGAATGGTTGGAAAAATACCACCAATTATAGAGCGTTAGTTCGAAGCACGTAACTAAAATCATTTCGCTCATAACTGTCGGTGAATATGATTATTTGTTCTCCATTGCAATGAGTTGCGTCAAACGTCTACCATTACTATGTTAGTCAGCATGTGAAGAGGCCTCTTAATCGTTATAGCACGTCAACACCTTTCTCAATTAATTCAACAATTCTTATTTATGTATAATTGTCATTATCGATTCACATTTAATTCCTAGCATCCTTGTGTAGCTATATAATGTGCTACATGTGCTCTATGACAATCCACAATTAATTCAATTGCTATTTCTTGTAAATATGCATATATGCATATTCTTGAATCCTTCAATTTTCTTTTCATTTTTAAGATTTCTATCACTATGCCGTATATACGTTTCCAACATCCACCACGTGTGCTACTTTCAAATGGAACGAAACAGAAAATGTGTGACCACTGCCACTGCCGATTATTGTTCTTAATTTTAATCATACTCTACACAAGAGCATCACACTATAATCAATAAAGTAATTTTACGAGACGTTCATTTGAATCAAAAACATGAAGGAAGTAGTGTCAAGAATATGATGTCTGACAAAATTGCAGAATATACCAAACAACAGAGCAGTTTTGTTCATAAAGTGAGCCCGAAATAATCCAAGATGATGAACGTTAATATTTTACTGATTTTATTCATTCAACTCTTCCACACATTCAGGAATGCATTTGACATTTGGGCGGATTAAATTAAAAAAAGGTCTATAAAAGTGTGAGGAACATTCTTGTTATCAATTCGTTTTTGAATGAAGGTATTCTAAATTTGTGTATACAATCACGGTCACTTAAGGTGGTCGACCGAGCTACATTAAAATGCACCGTGAAAAAAAATTACTGACAGTGTACGCACTAACAAAAAACATACATTCGGCGTACGTATCATTGGCGGTGAAATATGCATTGATTTTATTCAATTTCTTATTTAAATGTCGTTTTCTCTTGTGTGACCTAATGTGTATATTATCTCATTGTGGTTCGTGTATACACTCAAGACATTAATGAAGTATCCATGGCTAATAATAATCTTGATTGCTCAAAAATAACTCTTTCCTCAATTTACATTCATTTCAGTAGACGACATTCAATTGTCTTTTCATCTAGTAATTTACAGTTGCTATCTAAAAGGATCGGCACTAAAGCCCATATTCGTACTTCTTTAATATGTATAGTGTGTGTAAAATCGTAAACACATAAAACTGCATCATTTTTTTTGTTATTAATATCACAATCAATTTATCGAATAGAACCGGCCTGGGGTAGTCTTGTTATAGTGTGGTTGATTGTATGCAAATTATAAACACACACCTTTTCAATCGATAATAATATTTATAAAGCTAACCGAGCAATTTTCGTACATTCGCTGGTGATATTGATCCAATTCCAAGCTGCCATATGTTAGCATATCGTACCCACTATACTTGAATAAAATCGTTATTCATATTATTAGCTACATAAACACATATAATGTATTTTAAAAAACAGTGATCGTCATTCTGTGAGGCCATCAATTCAAAGCGAAACGTTATAAGAATCCCATCACTTGGTTTCAGTGTCGAGATTAAAACTTTTACTCTATTCTTCCACTCAGTTTCTCAGCATTCGGAGAGTTCCCAAGTCGACACTGACATGGAAGAATTCTCCAGCGGCTTGAAAGCGATTGAATTCACGTGGGAATGATCCTTTTCTCTCCAAGTAATACCAGAAATCATCCTTCGATTTCGAGTCCCTGCCGTGTTCTATTTACAGTCGACTTTGGCTATGTTACCAATATATATCGTCACGGTGTGCCTCAACTCCCCCATGTAAATGATTGTGTTTGGCGAACAAATCGTTGGCGCTGCACTTACATTGCAGTTCTTATTGTTTTAGCGACGAGTGACCTCGCGCGCAAGGTGATGAGAGCGCAGCTATTAATTACGAGTGGTTGATTGATTGTTCAAGTGTTATGTATTCTTCAATGATAGCAATCCCTTTATTTGCAGCTGGGTTGTTGTTGTTGCTCTCGCTCTCTTTTATATATATATATATATATATATATATATATATATATATATATATATATATATATATAAGTTTATATATATATATATATATATATATATATATATATATATATATATATATATATATATATATATATATATATATATATATATATATATATGATTTGAAACTCTTTTTTCCATGATGCATATTTGAAAATAAAGACATCTTTTGGGTTTAATTCATGGATATTATTATTTAAAAAGACCACCGTTTCGCCAGGATTTGTCCTGGCTTCTTCAGGGTCAAAATCGATCAGAAACGTTGGTCTTTTTAAATAATAATATCCATGAATTAAACCCAAAAGATGTCTTTATTTTCATATATATATATATATATATATATATATATATATATATATATATATATATATATATATATATATATATATATATATATATATATATATATATATATATATATATACTCATGCCCATGCTCATTTGAATGCTCATGTAAATAATTTTCAATCAACATTTTATAGAGAAGGTACAATGTTTCCAATTTAGTACAGTAGGGTTGAAGTAAGTCCAAGAAATAATGCGTTCTGGTATTCAAGGTATGACTGAGTTCAACATTTTTAGAAAACATTAAAAAAATCATGAAAACGAAGCCCATTTTTTTGGGTATGTGAAATGGAAGTCTTCCCTACGCTCATCTGATAAGTCAATATAACATATATTTATAACAATAGTGCCACATCAATTGAAGAAATTCTTTTTCTTGGCTCATAGATGAAATTACATTCCATGTAAATTCACACTAAAACTATCCGTTTGATTTTTTTTGGCAGTCAGTTAAATTTAATTCACTTGGAGCCCATTTTTACAACATTCGTTCTATTTCATTTTTTTTTTAAAAGAATATATATATTTTTTTTAAATATTGTTCTATACATCTGATCACTCTAGCTGAGCGATGAAATCATTAACAACATGTTTCCGAAGAATGTATGAGCATTGTGTGGTTTTGAGAATAATTTGAAGAGGGAAAGCGAAGAGCTCCATACGACGCATATGGCACTTCCCATGTAGCATCAGTTTATTGTAGAGGTCGGCCGGTTAAATTGATGATTACAACATTTTTAGGGGAACGATGATCTATTCAACGTAGAATTGTAATATGAAGAAATCCATCAGGATTCACCATAAGGTGGAAGAATTCGAAATAAAAGTACTCACTCGAAAGAAAAAAATAAACGCGAGAATGATACACGTTATTAGAAAATCAATTGGATCAATTAGAGCGGATACGTTGTTTTGAAGAAACAAATGAGAATGCATTTTTTCAAATGAATAATCATCTGAAACTATCAACAGGTACAATAATTGGAGCTCATAAAGACGGCGATAAGTGACTATAATTAATAATAAAAAAAAAGGTAAATGGATTTCGATTAGATTTCATACGAATATCTTGTTCATGTTACACTGAGCGCATAGGCCTATGCTGCGTTGGCGTAGTATGATGATGTATATATATATATATTTAATATATATATATATATATATATATATATATATATATATATATATATATATATATATATATATATATATATATATATATATATATATATATATATATATATATATATAATATATATATATATATATATATATGTATATATATATAATATATACATATATATACATATATACATATATATATATATATATATATATATATATACTATATATATATATATATATGTTATATATATATATATATATATATATTATATATATATATATATATATATATATATATATATGCGATTTACCGATTCTAATCGTTCAACTATAAGGCTGAGGAACATCTCCCGAAAGAGGTTATGCTATTTGGAGTATTACCGTGTAAATTGTTTTGGATGCGTAGACTCTGATAAATGATAATATATTTTCAAATGCTCCCATTCCTGTTGCGTAACGCTTATCCTGGTACTTTTTGAAATTAATTTGGCTTCACGCACTGTGCTGATACTAGAATTCATCTGTTAATTAGCATCGCTGAATGATGCATCATGTGATTAGATGATGAGGCCAGATGAGAGGTTATTTTCTTATTTGTTTTGGACAGTGGCAAGGGAACAGTCGCGGCCTATTTTGGAGGATTTATCCGGGTATGTACCTCAATGACAGAGGGGAGCCACGAAAAACCTCTCTCAGAATGATCGAAAATGGTGGGATTCGAACCCGGTCTCCTGAGTGATTGTGCAGCATGCTAGTCACTGGTTTACCCGTCTCAGTATGAACCTTTAAATGTCACAAGCAATAGATAGGTATCGTACGCGAGTTTCATATTTTATCACTGCATTATACATTCTAATTACATTTATGTATAGTTGAACCGTCTATTTCAATTGTATTTCGTTCCATTATCTATGTAAATTATGTTTCAGAACAAGAATACAATGGTTCAAAATTGAATGGAATGAATGCAAATCTGTTGTCTTACGCATCGTTGTAATGATCGCCTATATGGCAAGACATATATTGTTTTTTTCTTGGTACATATACGGTATTCAACCTATAGAGTATGAACTCAAGTATATGAATTTTTATGTTTTTTTTAAAATACATTTTCCACTTTCTTCTTGATGTGTAATTCTTCGGTGATCACAAGGTGAACAGTCACATTTCTCACGATTCGTATTTTTTATTTTTTCCTCACATTTCCTTGTTCAATTCCAACAAGTTAACATGCAATTCATTATATTTATCGTACTTGTGAAGACAAGACTATAGGTCTCTAATACTCAATCACAATAATTATATTCTGTCTCAGTAGTGATAGAGAGAGGGGCAGAGAGAGAGAGAGAGAGAGAGAGAGAGAGAGAGAGAGAGAGAGAGACATACACGGATCTGAATAAAATAAGAACTTCTTAGACGTTCTATAATTCAAGGTTGCTATAAAAAGACACTCATGTCTCAAAGAAAAGAACAATGTCAAAATAAAACCTGTTTAATTTGTAGATGGTGCACACAGCACATTAAACTTGGTCTATGGCAATAGCATGTGCCGGGTGATACAGCATTATGTTGCTAGGCTGAACAATTGAATGGATGCTGTGTGACCATGGCAAGGTTGGATAGGAAGGGGCAAAGCAAAGGTGTGAGAAAGCGGCATATTTTGATGAGATACAATTTTAATCTCGGTATTATAATCACACCCGTCTTCACGTAATGAGAGTACGATTTTGTATACCAGCCTTGATGGATTGAGTTTCAACTGCATGCGAACTTTAGCCATCGGGCCGGCCACAATGTAAAACCACATATCTTTGAAAACGTAAATTTGCTAATTTCTCATCATGTATTGAGATGAGTGTAACTGGTATAGCTCATGACATTTCGTTACCTAAAAAAAAACTGGTTAAACTAGGATAACTTGGTTAACTAAGTAATCAACTAACTCATCATCACATTTTATATTGCCGAAGCCCGAATGTTTGATTCTCGATCAGTAGCAAACAACTGCCAATAGGCGTATGTAGATTCTATTTTCGAATGTTGTATGCCTTTTTCTCACTGCCATTGAGCTTGTTAACGAGATCCGAAACTACATGCTAGAACAAACGACATAATAGTTATTGTCTGGACTCGAGGTGAAGCCTCTGGGCACAACCACGGCCGGTTTCTCCAGTAGTGGATTTTTGATTATATTACAATATATTATTATAATGTATGTAAGCTGTCTGAAATTATTGAAAAGGATCGTTGACAGTGATGAAGATTGACTATACCATCATTACAATTAAAATCGGCATGTATGGTCCTTAGGTATGGTCATAGCATCATACCTATGTCTCTCCTATTTATTCCGAGAATTATGTTCGATTATTAGAGAAGCCACAAAGCTTCGAATGATGATGGAAGCCAGTCATTAAATGTGAAATGTAGTTCTAGGATTTGAATCTATGGAACGACTCTGTCGGAACCTAAGCGGAATTGATTCAAGGCACATGCAGGCGTCTGGGATGCAGAACTTCTATGTTCTAGATAATTGTATTTCGAATTAAAAAATCGGAATTAAAGAGCTTGAGAGAAGATTCAATTCCACATATTGTTTGTGTGCATAACTCGTATGCAAGATGGAGATTTTGATCTTCTTAATACTGTGCTATAACAATGGGCCCAATACAGTAACAGTACTGCATAATAAATCCCAACATCAATCAGACTGTAGATTCTATCTCGAAGCCCACTGTTTCACATCTCAATTTAAATCCCATAAGGTATTGTCAGGAAGGTAATTGCTAATATGCTTGGAGACTATGTCGATAGAGAAAAATATGTTTTGGTTTAGTGCACGTCCTTTTGCACTGCTAGATATAATTGCATGAGCCGAAGGTTTGAGAGGGGGGGGGGGGGGGGGGGGGAACAATTATTGTTGGTGGGTTTCCAGTGCGCCGACACAACTTGATTTAATATCGCTGAACTACGTTATGGCTAATCACATGATTCTGTACAATCTATCAGAATGAGAAAAATAAAATGAACACCGGTAGAAGGATAATGTCATGGTAAGTGTGACCTTTGACCAGTGAAAATTTCAAAACGATGGGATCAGTCCATCGAACGTGGAGGTTTAACTTATTGGCTGAGACTACAGAAACCTAAACAAAGTGTAGAGAATTAGGTTTTTCACTTCAGGGTACTACATTCTTGGATCGATATGCAGGGCTACATATACTCTTGCGGTCACATACATTGGTTTGGAAAGAAATTAAAATATTCAATTTTTAATTTTAATAAAATCTACGACCATTTAACCACTAGTTCTAGCATAGCCCATGCGTCTATGTGTGTGATTAAATGCGTATGCACACTGACTACTAGTTTTGGTGCTTGGGCCTATAATATCAGAATATTTTCTTCAGGATTTATTGCGTTTAATGTAGTATAGCTTGATCGACCACTTTATGTGACTGCAACCGTACTTTCTGTCACTTAGCTGCACAAGGATGTTTTGACTGTTCTGTATAGAAAGGTGGTGGCGAGGCGTATTATTGAAGAAACATCGAATGATTAATTTTCACTAGTAAGGTCAACTATGCGTAGAAATCGAATCCTGGTCCCCTTAAATGATGGCTCAGTGCTGAACTATTCAACGTTGATTGTGATTAAAAGCGACGCTTTAGGATATTTGGCTAAGCTTTGAATCTTGTAATCGGATCAAATACTAGGGGGCATATTCCTGTGCTATTAAATACCGTTTATCTCAATTCAGTTTTAAATTGGTATTTCTGAAGAGATGATCCTTCTTAATATCGGAATTACCATAATGCCACTGGGCCGGGTTTGGCCAAGGATTAAAACAACCACATGCATCTAAAATATCAAAACATTAATTTGATTTTAAAATGCTCAAGTTATTTGAACTCCATTGATGAGATAAATATCATTAGTTGAAGTTCATTTGAATGAAGAACTCATATGTTTCCAAGGAAGAGATGAAATAATGCACTGTATAGACACAACAAATTAAAGTTAACAATGCATAGAAGAATCAGTCAATTATTCTTCATAGTCTTCTTCACGTCCAGGCTAATGAATATTCACTAAATCGAATTACTAACCTTTATTCCCGCCATGAAATGAATGAATTCCTCATCATTCTTATTGATGCATATGAATACGCATGACATTTCTATAGTAGAACATAATTCACAGGACTGATTTAGACTGTGAGAGAAATTCTAAATTTCCAGTCAAAATGCACTAAACTATGACATTTGAACACAGACTGGAAATACATGGAGAAGTTGCAGTTTTGGGACCTGTATTTTACTAAAAGAGGAAAAGTGAAATGTCTTCAACATTCGTCAAAAGGAATTGTAGTGAAAAGTTATATTTTGTGAAATGTATTGATTTTTTACCCTTTCACCGTTGATAATAGATGATGAAATTCACTAGAACGTATGTGGGCATATTAATTGAAATAAGTTTGGAAGCCACAGAAGTATGGGCTATATGCAATGTTCTATACGAGAGTTTGAAAACAGGTATATATATATATATATATATATATATACATATATAGGCCCCTATATATATATATATATATATATATATATATATATATATATATATATATATATATATCTGCCCCTATATATATATATATATATATATATATATATATATATATATATATATAAAATGAGAAAAATGAGTGAATGCAGGTACATGCAAGCACTGACTGTGTGCCTCATACTGGTATACGTGCTTTGATATATCATTCAAAACCAGACTTCGTCGTTCACCGGTACTCATTTTCCGTATTTACAGCATAAAATGTTCTCGAGTGATGGAACAAGCCAACTTCAAACAAATATATCTCGGTAAACGGTTGGCAAAGAGGGGGACTATAGGGAGGGTAAGTCTACTAGTAGATCAGTTTTAGACTTATTTCAAGAAACGGCAACATAGCTCCATGATTTCTAAACATTCTGAATACTTACAGGGCTTATCTCATAGATTCTTGACTCAATAATTTGTTCAGGTCATAGACCCCCGTGAAGTTGGCCACGCACATGTGCGAAATCAAAATTTGACAAATGTCATTCGTTAGTGCTTCGTTAGTGCAGGTTAGTGCCGCAAATAAAATCGTTAGTGCTATTATAGTGCTGGCACTAATTTACCAAATACATGTGCGGGGCCAACTTCACGCTGGCCCCGCACATGATCGGAAATTGAAATTTTTTGACGTCATCATCTCATATTGTGAAGTGCTCGTTAGTGCCGCTCATTTTATCGTTAGTGCTGCACTGGTTTGGAGCAAAAACGACCTAAGTCATGTGCGGGGCAGCCCCGCACATGAGCAATTATAGCGTTTTTATGGCATATAAATTAACGTCTTCGTTAGTGCTGGTTAGTGCCACAAACATTATCGTTAGTGCTAGTTTAGTTTGGTCACAAATAAATGTCAAAAGTCGAGATATAATATAGCGCCGGTGCTATCTATGTGCGGGGCCAACTTCACGCTGGCCCCGCACATGATCGGAAATTGAATTTTTTTGACGTCATCACCTTGGATGGTATTAGTGCTCGTTAGTGCCGCTCATTTTATCGTTAGTGCTGCATTGGTTTGGAGCAAAATCAACCTAAGTCATGAGCGGGGCGCGAGTATTTTTTCAGCTACCGGTTGTTTTCTATAGCCAATGGTCCAATCGACCAATCCCGGACTCTTGCTTATGACGGCTAATAAATCACCTTGTTCTTAATTTTGCGTTGGCTCTGCCGTAACACGCTTGCTTTTGGTTACGAAGGTCGCCAGTTCGAATCCCGGTTTATCATTACTTTTTTGTTTTCATGAAATGATGTTTTTCATAATGTTCTACTATCCTTCTCTATTTTCTGAAAACCTAAAAAATATATGAAGTTATATTTGTCGTAAGAATTATTATTGGGGGAGGCTGTCGTGGTTAGGGTTAGGTAAGTCAGGTTGGTGTCGACCGGTATACCGACCCGAAACCGAGGTTTTAACCACATTCACGGGCGGAAAGGCTACCTAAAACACCGATACCTAAAACATTGAAATCAGCAATTCTACAAAAGATAAGTATTGCCGCGCGAACAGCCTAGACGAGCTGCGATTGGCTAATAGAAAACAACCGGTAGCTGAAAAAATACTCGCGAGCGGGGCAGCCCCGCACATGAGCAATTATAGCGTTTTTATGGCGTATAAATTTAGGTCTTCGTTAGTGCTAGTTGGTGCCACAAAAATTATCGTTAGTGCTAGCTCAGTTTGGCCACAATTCAATTCATAAAATCGATATATAATTTGGCGATGGTGATATGTGCGCAGCATCCCCGAAGATGAGCAATAATGGTGTTTTTATGACATATACACTTGAGTTCTCGTTAGTACTGGTTAGTTCCAAGAAAATTATCGTTAGTGCCAGCTTAGTTTGGCCACAATTGGTTTCTAAAATCGATACATAAAATATAGCTACGGTGCTATCTATGTGCGGGGCCAACTTCACGCTGGCCCCGCATATGATAGAAAATGTTCTATTTTTCGATGTCACCATCTTAGATTTTGTTAGTGCTGGTTAGTGCCACACAATTTATCGTTAGTGCTAGCTTAGTTATGCCACAAGCACGTCGCCAAATTAAATATCGATATTGGAAACTAATTTATGACCAAACTATAAGCTAGCACTAACGATAATTTTTGTGGCACTAACCAGCACTAACACAATCTGAAATGATGACGTCAAAAAATTACAATTTTAGTTCATATGCGGGGCCAGCGTGGAGTTGGCCCCGCACATAGATAGCACCGTAGATAAATTAAATATTGATTTTTGAAACTAATTTATGGCCAAGTGAGCTAGCAATACCGATAATTTTTATGGCACTAACCAGCACTAACACAATATAAGATGGTGACATCGAAAAATCAAACATTTTCCATCAGGGGCATCGTCGCTAATTAAATATCGATTTTTGAAACTAATTTATGGCCAAACTGAGCTAGCACTAACGATAATTTTTGTGGCACTAACCAGCACTAACACAATCAAAGATGACGTCAAAAAAATTCAATTTTCGATCATGTGCGGGGCCAGCGTGAAGTTGGCCCCGCACATAGATAGCACCGTAGCTATATTTTATGTATCGATTTTAGAAACCAACTGTGGCCAAACTAAGCTGGCACTAACGATAATTTTCTTGGAACTAACCAGTACTAACGAGAACTCAAGTGTATATGTCATAAAAACGCCATTATTGCTCATCTTCGGGGATGCTGCGCACATATCACCATCGCCAAATTATATATCGATTTTGTGAATTGAACTGTGGATAAACTAAGCTAGCACCAACGATAATTCTTGTGCCACTAACTAGCACTAACGAAGACCTAAATTTATACGCCATAAAAACGCTATAATTGCTCATGTGTGGGGCTGCCCCGCACATGACTTGGGTCGATTTTGCTCCAAACCAATGTAGCACTAACGATAAAATGAGCGGCACTAACGAGCACTAATACCATCCAAGGTGATGACGTCAAAAAATTTCAATTTCCGATCATGTGCGGGGCCAGCGTGATGTTGGCCCCGCACATAGATAGCACCGGCGCTATATTATATCTCGACTTTTGACATTTATTTGTGACCAAACTAAACCAGCACTAACGATAATTTTTGTGGCACTAACCAGCACTAACGAAGGCGTTAATTTATATGCCATAAAAACGCTATAATTGCTCATGTGCGGGGCTGCCCCGCACATGACTTAGGTCGTTTTTGCTCCAAACCAGTGCAGCACTAACGATAAAATGAGCGGCAATAACGAGCACTAACACAATATGAGATGATGACGTCAAAAAATTTCAATTTCCGATCATGTGCGGGGCCAGCGTGAAGTTGGCCCCGCACATGTATTTGGTAAATTAGTGCCAGCACTATAATAGCACTAACGATTTTATTTGCGGCACTAACCTGCACTAACGAAGCACTAACGAATGACATTTGTCAAAATTTGATTTCGCACATGTGCGTGGCCAACTTCACGGGGGTAGGACATAGCTCTGTCACTCGTACAATGTTCTGGATTCACGCCTTGTTTTTGTTTTTGTAGTTGATTGTGATTAGAAAGTTAAGTGAGCCATCCCTGTTTTAAAACTGAAGTCATTTGTGTGCGCGTGTACGAATGGCTTGATAATTATTCGTACTACAGACGTAAGATATACTACCAAGACGTGACACGCAATGTTGAAACAAAACTGACCCTCACTTTTTTGTTCATCACTGCTTTTCATTAATCATTCTGCTTTATCACCGCTCTCTACTTATACCCTCACCTGTAACACCTGTAGTACCAGTGCAGTTCCCTAGAAAGCGGTACAGGCATGCTGGATTGTGCTGCTACCCAGCGGTCATCAGGGCCGTTATAGTGGCGAGCATATATACTAATTGCAAATGTTGGCGAAGGGAATGGAGGTGTACAGGGGATGTATTTTTGTTCAGTCCCAATAACTCTTCATATGATAGATACATTCAATGAGTAGTATTTGAAAAAAAAAATGTGAAGTCAATGACAAGTTGGTCGGCTCGCTATACCCTTCGTGACGTTGGCCGGACTACGAACGCCAGTGTTCACTTGCTTCACTATACTACCAATGCCGTCACAGGCTTTAGAAGACGGCCACTCTTGAAAAAATCTAATACAACTAGAGTAGGCCTATAGAGAAAGAACAAAAAATACAATAAATATTAATTAAGTATATCCCTCCGCAGAGTATGAAATGCTTTTTTCAAAGTCGGATATAAGGGTAGAGACTTTCAGGGTGTACTGTCTTGCTCGTGCATCATTCGTATATGTTTGTACATATAGTACATTCCAACGAAATCGATCAGATTGGAGCAAAGCGAACTTCAAGTGTACGTTCGACATTTTATAATATATGAAACCGATTAAATATTACAGAACATGCACATTAATTGAAAACGTTCATTTATATTCACTAGCAATAACCTAACTGTTGGTGGGGTGGTAAACAGGTTGCAGTCGTCATGTAAGCGTGTAAGCTTTCACGCCATGAACTCTTAACGACCACAGTTTTAAAATATCATTGTTTTTATTATTGCATTTTGTAACCAAAGGAATATAAGCTAGGTTTTCGCTGATAAAATATATCTTGGCACGTGGTGTACGCGAACGATTGGATTGCATCGAACCTTTTCCTGCTCAAACAAGTGCATTTGTTCATTAATTTAATTAATTAATACATCAGTAATATATTTCCAACATTTTGTTATAAAACGTACATAGGCCCTTTATAGTTTTGAATTATCAACACTAATAATGTGAACGGCGCGAATGAACTTCGCATATTTGTTCATTCATTTCAGATTATAAATCGTTTAGGCCTGTATAGAGAGAGACGTAGGCCTGCATTTAAAAAAATATGAAAATAGTGACCTAAATCAACATTCAGTACAAATATGAATATAAATACAAAGGTAGCCACATACAACAATCTAATTGCAATACTGGATCGTATTACAAATAATACAAATATTATTAATTGATATACAAGATGGGATGATATGTAAAGACAACTATTTTCGTCGGATTTTAGAAGCATGTAACCTAGCTGGAAGCTATACAATCAGGCGCGAATTCGGATCCTGCTGTAGGCATTGGTATTGTAAACGTATTTTCACGTATCATACGTCGGTCGTTTCATCACTCGATCATTCGTAGCCCCATTTATCCCATCTGTTGGTGGTATCGTTAAAGGTAACATTAAAAATGCATGTGAACTTGAATGGAAGTAGTAGCATTAATATTCCCCCATGGTCGACCATCCTGACAGGGGTTTTTCGTGGTTTTCCTCTATCGTTCAGCTCAATACTGGGATGGTTCCTCAACAACATGCCACGAACGACTCCTTCCCACTATCCAAAAGCACCTAATAAAATAACCTTCCATCTCACCAACCCATTATCTTATATATCATTCACCGACGCCAATAGATCGTAGTCATCAGTAGAGTACGTCGATAAACCCAATATAAATGAATAAATCAAGTAGCGTTGATAGGGCGCCAATGAAATCAATCAGAATGCAACAATGGTTCTGCATTGTATCAACAGTGCTTGTATTAACAATGATTGACATTTTGTATAACACCGCTAGCTTGAGGCGCAAGCTAGCTGTTGTTGTTTTGTACTATAGTTCCAAGTTTGTGTTTGTGTTTTTTTGTGTTCAACAATATGTTTGTGGTTAATTTATATTGCACTTGTGGGGCATACCCTGATGCTGATGAAGATTCAATAAATAAATAAATAAATAAGCTTCGTCCATACACATATATGAGAAAATAACTATTTAGCCATTACATTCAATTTTTCGGAACTTTCTCTGCTTTTGTTTTGTGAGCTGTTTTGTGACAAATTAAAGGGCTAATGCAAATAAAACTGTTCATGTATTCAACTGCTAGTTAGATTGATAATATTCATTTACTCATTGTATTCACGAGAGAAGAAGGTTCCGAGCGACCGGCCTTTCTATCCCACAAGAGATGCGCACTGGTATTTCGCGCCTTATTTTTTCACGGATACAATAATTATATATAGAACAATCTATTCGAAGTTTTATGAGAAACACCATTTGAATTTGTTTGAAACATAATTATTGTAACACCTTTTTATCGTAAGAATCCGAGAATGAGAGTAGTTTTACACATTTTCACATTAATCGGTTGAACCACTGCTAGGAAAAATTGTATACTTGTACTTTCCACACACCAATAGCACTTCCAACCACATCTAATCAAAGTGTGTGAGGAATACCATCAGGATAAGAAGTCTTCCCAGCTGATATAACGCGGGAAACAAGAAATCAATTCAAGTGGCACGACTGTTAGCTGTACGTCAAAAATTCCTATTATAAATGTTATCACAATTGTACTATATGATTATTGTTTGCTTATCGACCTCACCAACAGCTAGGCTGTTTTGGGGGTATGGACGAATTAAAAAGTGATAAGAGAGGGAATGTGCAGAAAAACCGATGCCTAATACGGGACTCGAGCCCACGTTCGACCAACGGGGACTTCAATTTCTAAAGCGGTGCCTTAGTTAGCTGAGCTAGCGAGGGTGGCTCATCACCATCAACTGCGTAGATCTACTTGATTTTTTATGCGGATAAGCACCTTTTCGCGTACAAATGTACAATCTAAAATGTACATATAATAAATGTACAGTATATGCACAATGTACAATCAAGGAAACGGTTTGAACTGTATGCGATGTGACGTAGGCAAGTCCACAGAAAAACACATACATCATTCGGTTACACAGTAATTTCCATCTGATAGTTGTTTGGTGTTGTACGATACCACACAATATCAACCACTAGATCTAACAAGAATGCCTATTCGATGTTCTACAGCGTGTAGGCCTATAAATATCAATTCTTGTAAGCCTATACTCTCATAAAATAAAATACACATTCATGATCGAACGATTGTAGTATTCGGTTCGCTACCAACTAATGTGGGTTCACTGTGAAAGCATTGTTGATAGGTAGATACGCCGGTCGATGGATGTTCCGACCATGCCCGATCTACAGTTGGTTGTTGGCGTATGCCTCGCTGCATGCAATCACTCGATGCACCTATTCGCGCAATCGCCAAGTACTATATGTACGTCGAACGTAGTACGTACAGTAGCCTGCCTACCAGTGAGTGTCGACTCGATCGCTCACTACATGTTGCCGACCGATATACTCTTGCTGCCGACGTCCTAACATACCGTCAGTTGTCAATAATACGCGGACTCCCATGGTCGCAGCCGTGCTTGCAGCTCGCGGTTTACTATAACCACTATTTCGTCCAAGTCAAACCACATGCCGTTAACGCGGGATTCAAATCGGATGGTAGAAAGGAAATTGTGATCTATAGTGATAATTGTGCGATAAGTGGAAAGAGATTGTGATGTGTCAATCAGATGTATTTTCAAGTGATTAAATTAAGATGTGATGTATACGAGTTGATTTAAAGTACTAAATTTTCAAGTTTTAGTTCTATCTTAATGAATATGAATATAACTAAAACGCATTCGAGCTTTTTGCAAGTGTCAGCTTTAGGCCTATATTCTCCTTCATTCAACATGTTTTTTTGTATTGATGTGGAAACTTAGTTTTCAATTACTCTCGTGGACCTTACACTTGCAATGACGGTCAGATTTGCCAGATTTGTCTCTTTTTTTAATATTCATTTTCTGAATCGGTTATTCCTACATTTGAATTAATCAATTAAAATCAAAGCTTCATTAATACATATTTATGCCATATAATTCAAAATGAAAAGTCAATTACAATAGACGTAAGAAGACTGTCAGTGAGCTTGCGAAATTACAAATTACTCTATCTCGAGGTACAGTAGCCATATACCGGTAATCGTAATTCAAAATACAATCAAATCAATACGAGCGACGATATCGCAACAATTTAACTAACAGATAGGAGCTGCATGTTATTAGAACACGAGTAATAATAGACCGCAAGATCTACCCAATGATTGCGTACATTTTATGTATTATTACGGTTATTTGTTAATAGTTTCGTGAATGGTACCTATAACCTATAAGATATAGCGTTTAATGACCAGCAATTTAATATCTTATACGTAACTGCCAAGGTACCAATCGGACTAGTATAAAAACTTATGAACTCGAGTAGAAGTTGGGTGTTCAAGGAAACAAACGGTCTATTTGAAGTAGAGGTATATATGAAGGAACGATTATCGATTTGGATAGCAATAATGAAAATCACTCTGTTTTATAGGATTGCAATAACAAAGAAAAGAGTATCTAGGGGCGCATGATTTGTCTACCTGTCTACAAAAACGTGACAATAAAATGACGAGGTCGACTTGTTATAAATTATTTCCAAACATTGTTGTTAGTGGATGGTATATTTTTAGTCCCTACTAAATATGTATGTTATAGGACAAAAAGTTGTGAAGTGTGCACTCGCTCGAAAGGTGTGTGCCATCAAATCGTAGATGAAAATGCCTGCCCATCATGGCTCGCTATTAGTGAAGACCTTGAACCAATTTATAAATGTCAACCAAATACTCGATGAACTGTAAACGACTGACATATTATGCGATTCCTTTTTTTTGTATCAATAAAAAGTTAAATCACATGCGGAAGCACAAGATTCAATCCTTTGAGATATCTTATCTCTAAATGTTAAATACTGTTATGGCCGGAATGAACCGAACCGAACAAGAAAATCTGTATCGCCAATCGCGAGAAGTAATATATCGTCGGCCTATATCAGATGACGGAATAAATGTCCAAGATAACACCCAGGATGTTTTATTAAGTGTATTAAAATCTCCGATCACGGACAAAACGAACTATAATAAACACGTCTGCCATAATCGTATCTCTAGTGACGAAGGGGACGATGACGAGTACGAGGAACAAGTCCGTCTTCAACGAGGTCCAGCTTCTTCGTATAAAAGCAAATCGGAGCTTAATGAAAAGTATCCACTTTTCCGACATTTCCGTAGTCCGAAATCAGTACGTCACGACGACATACATGTGGTGGCTCCATCACGGAATCGGTTGAATCAATTCAACGACATGAAACGGCATTATGACGGGACACGTGGTAGTGTTGACGACGAAGAGATCGAAGATGAGGTAGATGGAGAGGTTGCGAGTACCAGCAGAGGACGGCCGCCCGGGGTGCCTGACCCATACTACCCAATCTTCCTTCCAATTGATATGGACTTCAAAGCCAAATATGTATTTCACCATAAGAAGGGAAGGACATTCAAAGAGAGAGTCTACGTGTTCTTAGAACACCCTGTTGGATGGATATGTTTCATTTATCACTTCTCAGTGTAAGTAGGTGTTCGAATACTCTATTTATTATAATTAATTGAGCGTAATTGAGGGTTCTACTCAACTCTCAAGTCACTGTCTATATGTTTATTTAGTTTTGAACGCGACGCACAGAGATACTCAATTAATTGAACATGTAAACAAATACACATAAATAAAGTGATAGCCACTTGTTCTGAGAGTTCCAGGGAAATGGTATAGGCCTAACATGTAAACTTGAAGAAAATTAAATTTCTAATGCGTATTTCAAGAATATGCGACCTCAACCGTTCATCTATTAACGAAGTACACCTATAGCGTTTTTCTTGGTATTAAATAAACACGCTATTGCCGTTACCTAATTGAAGAAAATTGATATATACTTGGGATTTAAGCGTGTTCTTCATTCAGTCTTTGCATTCATAGTACGGCCTATTATGTTGATTGGTATACTGGATTCCATTTCGCTACTTAATACAATAATGCAAATCAAACCACATTATATAAATGAGAAGTGAACTTGGTAAACGTCCGTCCTACATATAAACACTAACAAGAAAATTGTTTCAATATTATTGAATTTTCTTCCCTTCCAACTATCACAAACAAAAGTAAACATAAGTTGTGTTTTTGTTTGACGTTGTAGACCTACTCTCAACTCAGCTTGTTTTCCATAGGGCAAATCACACATTATCCGTTTTTTATTATTCATTGCCGACACAACTTTGTTTCTGTTGAAACGCCCTTATAACAGAATATCGACATTTGTCATGCAATTCAACAATGCTCCGTCTTCTTCGCATGCGTTCTCAAACTCAATATATAGACACATCAAAAAGTTTGTTACGAATTTATGGATGATAGATTAATGATGTTTACAAAAACCCATGTCTTACGCTGGACTCGAACCCGCACTGCCGAATTGACGTCAGTTTCTGAAGCTCTGCATTACCTCAATTGTGTGCATTTTTTTTTCTTATAATATGATACAATATTTCTATCACAAACCCTCCTCCCTCCGGTTCCTATCAGGTTTTAGCTGGATTAGATTGCTCATAAATATACGTAGCTATAACAATCAGACTTTGGTTTTAGTTGCGTGTCTTAAGGCTGATTATTATATTTGTATATTTTGTTACGGCTTATATCTACATTATCAAAACGATTCCTTATGTTTTTCGGAGAGGTCATTTGTATGAAATGTTTTTAAATAGAGCTTTTAAAAATAAATAATCACAAACATTGTTTTTTCGATTTATGTACAAAATTTCCTGACTTTACAAGTGAAAGTAGAGTATTCATTTTAATTAGGTTTGAGGTATATTATGTAGATTAACATGGCAACACGCAAGTCGATTTACATACCCTAATCGCAGAACATATGCCTACAAATACATTGTAATGTTTACTGTTATGTTCATATTCGACCTTTTTAGTTTAAACTTTGTAAAAGATTCACTATCATATCAATTGGTCAAATTGTACCATCATTCATTCAATTCATCATGAATAAAGTCGCTTGTATTTTATGTTCAATAATTCACATATGATATCTGCTACGTAGGCCGGCCTATTCGGTTGTTGATGATAGTCAAGTTTTCTCCACCAATCAATCTACAAATGCAAAACTAAATCCTTATTAAAGGACTAACTAGCGTGGTAAATATGATATCGTAATTATTCAAGTACATAAGTAAATTCGTGAGTTATGTACATCTTCAGCATTCTTACAAAGCTACCGAATTGGTCTATAAGTACATTTAGTCGATTACTTCATTCTTTACTGACATCTTTGACATCTTGTATTCCGTGTGAAATTGCTTCATTCTATTCCATCAAACTATTGCCACGTATATCTGGAATGTAAATTATGGTTAAAAGTTTTGAAAATACTCTCTTCTCTATACTCCATTATGGGTTCTAATTCTCTCCCATGTAGCACGTGCTCAGAGTGGAGTGAAACAAGGTGACAAATATATGAACGATCCATTGGGTAGGGCATTATCATAAATACTCATAAATATATATATATATATATATATGTGTATGTATATTTACGCCGTACATAATAGGCCTGTTATCAACGTCAATAAAAATTCGTACAATCGAAAACATCTCTGTGAGAACAATGAACTTTTAAAACTAGATACAAACCAAGGTAAAGAAATAATAAGAATGACATAATTAGTAATAATTAAATGATTGACACAATATCTCTCTTCAATGATCTCAGTACCATTTTGACTGGTTCTCCATTGTGATCAGTCTGGATTTCCTTCTACCGCGACTACTTTTCATACTAAACATCTCGCTCTCCTCTCAAAGCATAATGCTGCTTTCGCCTATATTAAAGTAGAAATATCAATTTTTTAATAGACGCATACGCCACTGTATTGGGATATTTCCTACTTCACCCTTTCTCAAGTAGTGAGGTACAGTTTTAACCATTCCTTTTTCAAGTCAGACTTGCTGCTCGTGATTCCTGTCTACGTCCATAGTAGATCCGAAGTTTCTCAAGATCCTCTGTAAATTGTGATATCCTCTAGTTACATATCTAATTTCACTCCTCGAAACTTCATGCATTATTTAAAGATTCTCTGAACCATCCAATATCAGACTGGATGAATGAATATTAGGATGTAATAGTGCGACGAGATTCTAGTGTGGCGAGAAATATGCCTAACCATATCTGGAACTTGAAGGTGTATTGTTATGCCGTTTTGAGTAAATAACGAATTGGTACTCAATGCGACAATTTGCGTGTTCGTAATGATTTTGGTGAGTTGATGGCGGAAACTCTCCACACTGTGTGCATTATTCTTACTGCTTGGAATACAACTAGATTAACGCAGAGTATCCTTTGTAAGATGAGCTCGATATTCAAATGGTTATAATATTTCGATACATACTTTGATTTTGAAGCTATTAATTCTTTAACTGTCTCACTGCCTCCGTTATACAGCCCAACTTTTGATCATCCACTAAAACACTTTTTTTACATTCAATATCATCAGTTATTACCACATGTTTCCACACATTTTTCCAATATAATGTACATTATTTTCTCAAAACGACCCAACCAAATGTCTTCAACAGTAGAAACATGTATTAAAAAAGTACCAATATTATGAGAACATTTCACTCCAATCGGATAAAATTGAATTGAAAAAATTCGACCCAATTTGCTATTCTTATGACGATTTACCAAACTTTCCGATAATGTTCCGAAAAAACTGTCCAAACGGTCGACTTTGCTCATAGGCAACAGGGATCTATTCTGGTGTAAAACCAATGTCCAGAAAAACTTTCAAGTCGATTTGTTACTTGGTCTACCCCGTTTACATTCTTTATTTCAACCGTATCTATAAGTTAGTTCACCATATTCAAATGATAGAGACACTAGTCTGTAACAATTAGGACACATAGCTCTATTCTAGACATCATTGTGTCGGTAAACTCTTATGTTCACTTATTTAATTTGGTGAAGCTTCATGGTTTTTGGCTTTGCTTTTTATTACTTTTGTTAGTGTATTAAATCAGTTGGGATTCTTATTTTTTAGTGAATTTATTAAATTATGAATAATTTGTATTTTGTGATATTAGTAGGCCTATATTAGTATATTAGTAGGCCTATATTAGTATATAAGTATATTAGTAGGCCTATATTAGTATATAAGTATATTATATATGTATTTTTTTCCTTTTTTCTCTAAACACACATATGAATAGATGATCAGTCACGTGAAATCCACAAAGCACCAAAGAGCTGGACTGCGGATAACATATTGGAATATATTGGTAGAGAATATTGTGTGATGCGATGATTGAAACAAAAGTATGCATAACAAGGTCGAATAAAGTACAAACTAAATCAAATATCTTAGAATATGAACATGGTGGTGATAAAATCAGTGGAAGTGAATAATAAATATAACAAACAATAGTGAAAAATTCGAAATAATGATAAACACTATTATGTAACAAGTTTTACACAACACTTTTTAGTTAACGGTAATACAATTTATATCAAGTTTATTAACCATTTCTAGATTTTTAATTCAAATTGACTTATATCTGTCTATATTTCTTTAATTCACTGGCATTTTATCAAATATAACTGGTACAATGTATTCAAGTCGTCTTTGTTACTATCGTAATCAGGAATTGTAAAATTGTTTAGGAGTCTTAATCTTGTACTTAAAGGGTGATCATTTATAATTTTGAACCTGTCATCAAAATAGAACTCCAAAATGAATTTATTTTCGAATAATTTATCAACAGGTAAAACATTGCAGTGGTCATAAATGCAATTTATATTATCTTCATTTGTTATCTAGAGATGAGTCGGAGTTCTAATTTTTAAAATTTTACTTTGAAGTGAACTAAATTGGTGTACGTGAGTATCAGTATTAGTAGGCCTACTACGTTTTTTACCATATAATTCGGTAATCATTTTAACGTTGACGTATCAACTAACTGCTTCTTGGCTTCAGTTCAGAACGTCGGCCTGTAAAATTATTAATTAGAGATGACGTACTTTTAGAGTCTATTGTATTGAAGTCATGCGTTTTGTAAAAGTTATACGCTCTTAAATCGGGAGTTGTGCACGAGATTGCAGAATTAATACATTATAAAGTAAATCGAACGGTCAAAAGTTTTCATCCTTTTTCCTCGAGAAGAAGAATTGCATATATTTTGGCATGAGAGAATTTGATCTTAAAATATGGGGAAGTACCGCCAGTAAATTTTTCGAATAGAGTTAGGCACACCTTCGAAGAACACGTACCACTTTAATTACATTTTTGGCAACTCAATAAAGTAAGTTAAATTCCTTTTACACACTGGAATCAAAATGACTTTCAATCAAAGCTATGGAGTGAATTAAATGTGTTTACATGCCAGATGCCTATGGAAGTCAATAGGACGAGTCTTTATAATTTGGTTTTATGATAGTGGTATCATATTCATTAAACTTTTTTTAGAGCACATTGTTGAGCTGAGACAAACGAAAACAGTGTATAAAGTATGAATAGAAACTGGAACCTGAAAATATAAATTGATGAAATAAATGCATTACGTGAACACGACAGCAAAATGGGGACAATGGGTGTATATGTAGCTATTCCTGGCAGTCAACTAACTTAAACGCACCAAGCAGAGAGATAAGAAAGTTTCGATGTCGCTTTGGCATGGGTGGGTGTCTATTGAAATCTAGTCAAGCTGAATTCATGCTGGTACCAGCAAATTCACAATTGCATTTCGAACCACATCAATATCAGATCAGTTAATCGTATAAATTAATTCAAAGAGGGAAACAAGGTTATTTCTAGCGTGTTGTTGGAGTGAAATTAAGTCATATACATCACATTCTTTTCTTTATATTGAGTACTGATAAATATTTATATATGGTCGGTTAAAAATATATATATAATTTATTGATTATGAATAGTTTTAATTCGTATCATATAGGCCCTATATATATATATAAATATATATATATATATATATATATATATATATATATATATATATATATATATATATATATATGTAGGCCTATATATATACATATATATATATATATATAATGTAGGCCTACTCACATTCCTGCCTACTCGTATAAGGTTTTATCCGGAAACAGTGTATAATTGGTCATGAATGCCCAAGTGCATCACATGGTAACTGAGTTCTTAAATTACTAGAACACATCTCTACCCCTCCACCTCCATCTGTACCATTACACACCCATTAATATCATTGGAAGATACTTCCCCTGTTAGCTCAGATGGTAAGAGCATAGGCCTATGTGTATCAAGCATGAAGTCCGGGGTTCGTATCCCCGACGGGGAGGTATTTTCAAATGATAATAATATCCATCCTATCAACATCACGTGCTGTACGTTTCAATAGAAAGCCATGTACGCATATATATATATATATATATATATATATATATATATATATATATATATATATATATATACAACATCGACAACATCATCACGTATGTCCGCGAAAACCTAAATTGAATATATGTTTAATTTTAGGTTTTCGCGGACATACGTGATGTTGTCGTTTCTTTCCGGATACTATCTGGATACTACTATAAACGGCACGTTTATAGTAAGACAAAATCCGTGTAGATCCCACTCTCCACGTTGTTTAACTCCCTTGACGTTTCGGGTAGATCACACCACCCATTCTCAACAAAAAAGAATATATATATATATATTTCCGAGGTTGGGTGGTGTGATTCACCCGAAACGTCAAGGGAGCTAGATAACGACAACGTGGGGAGTCTCTCATTCGTTTTGAAACTACCTTCCTCTCTCTTCTGCCACAGTTTCGATTAGTTCGCATATTCAATTAAAACTCTGTCTTACATTTCATTTTGTACATTGTGCATCAAAATCAAAATAATAAATCATGGCATTATAGGAAGGCCAACGTAGTGGGTGTGCTTTTATAGTGAGCGAATAATAATTATTGTGATGAACTTTATTGTTGATTTTTTTTGTCTCATAATATGAGAGTATGAGAAATCTGATATTTTTTGGCAATTTTGTTCGACTTTATTTCACTTCTAACTTTGGAATCTTCAGTTAATTCCGACTTCTGTTTTCAATGTTCAAGTTTCAAAGTTCTCTCTATATTGGCCCACCAGCTTTATCCAAAAATTGCAGAAGTAATGATTGTACAAAACTGAAATTTTCGCTAGATAACCTCATTCTTTAGAAAAAGGTTTCAAAAAGGGTTTTCATTTCATTCATAGTGGAAATGATGATGATTAGACGAGCTTCAACAAGGATTCAATTCGACATACTGGAAAAAACTGGTGTTCGTTTTTATGTTTTTTTTTTATGTTTTTCTGTCGGTTCTCCACAGGTCAAAGGGCTACAGCTATCTACTTCAAACTTTTTTTCAATATGGTTCCTCATCTAACTTAGATCTGTATAGTTTTGTGGCATTAACATGGGTGTAACTTTTTTTTTATGAATTTTAGAAATTTCAAAAATACACATTAGAATAACATAGCGGAAAAAAAAGAAAATAGTTTCATTCTCCAAAAAAATGAAATTTTGCGTGAAGTTGAAAAACATTTTGATACACATTTCTAAAAAATGTCAGCTCGATCGGGTCACCCATTTTGAAGAAAAAACATCAAATGTGCTAAATTGGTACCACTCGAAGCAGTTTTTACCCATTTTTACCCATACAATTACTATTCGCTCGTCTAACCATGTCCAACAACGCATATATGGCGTTTTTTCCTAGTACATAATAATATTGGCAGAAACATATGGGTCACATTATTACTCAACTATAAGCACTATCAAAGATGGAAGTGATAGGTCTATGCAAGAGAATAAAGCCTACAGTATCATAGATTATAATATTGGAACTTCGAATCTGATCTATATCCAATTAGGGACCAATTAATTGAAACGTAAATACATGTACATGTATGTACGTTTCAGTTGAACCCCTAATTGAATATAGATAAGATTTGAAGTTCCAATATTATGATATTTAATATTATATATAATGTATATATATAATATCAATATTATATATGTATATATGTATATATATATATATATATATATATATATATATATATATATATATATATAAGTTACACATACATATGAACAGGAATAAACAAATTGACCATTTATCAATTTTCATTCATTATAATATATAATATGGACAAGTTTTACCGATCATAAAATCACGAGTGTACTTACTCAAAATATATCTCCATGTGAATAATATAATTCATGACATCGATGCATGTATTATATATTAATACTAGTCCTAGTCAGTCACGGCAGTGCCTTGGACATTGATCGCAACTCTGGTGTGCGTTCCATTTTCGCGTAAGCCACAGGTTCTCGTTAACATCTTTCATCTGACATCCACTAATTCATACCTTCAAATAACATAGCTGTTGGTGGGTCCGTCAAGCAAACAATATTCGTATAAGTATCATTGGCAAATCATGTTCACATTATTACATATTAATACATGCACATAAACACGCGTATGGGTGTGCTTCAAAATGGATCTACTTTCGTTAAAGCGTAGAGGGAGAGCCATTTACATGCATGCTTTTTATTTAAATCATAAAACCGACGTATCATATTTCAACGCTGAAATCTTATATATTTGTTAAAAGTATTGATTATTTGAGGATCAATACTTGATTGAATTGTTTCAAATGTTGACATTAAGATGCGGTGCCACAACTTACTATGGAGGTGACTCGACGTGCACATTATAGGTTAAATTAAGTTATACATAAGGTTTAGTTCTACAACATCTCACCTGGAATGGTTTACTATTTGCTCTCCTGTGGGTTACCTACTCAAATATATATTCTCCCACTCTGAATAGTTACACTATACAGGATATTTGTGATTATATTACTGCATGGACGAAAAGAAGAGTGGTAGTAAAAGCTATACATTTCTCATAATTCATGATTACATAGTTCGATTTGATTTGAATGTATCATTGATCGCAAGATCTCGGTCAAACTATTTTCATCGTGACTCTACTTTAAGTAGAATAACAATATTAAACGCTAAGCACAGAGTTTGATTTAGAGTGTCGAGTAACGTTGGGTGTGGGTTCGAGTCCAGCATAAGGTATATGTTTTTATAAAAGTAATTCAACTATCACCCGCTCGATCGAACCTCAAATTATTTTGCTGTTGGTGGGGTCGTTATGTTGACACTGTCGATAACAGATTTGTCAGCAGTAATATTGTCATTGTTCAGTTTTAAGAAGCATAAAGCTGAGAATCATGAACTAAGTTACCATTTGCAGCATATGTTTTTTACTTTTCTATAGCGAATGAAATTTTCATTGTTGCAAGGTTTTGTATCTCTTTTTCTTACTCTATAACGTGCTGGTACTGCTTTAGATCGTTAATATTTATAGATATATTATTTATTCATAAGATTTACCTCATTTCAATGCACGCTCGCATTTGTTACTCTCAAGTTTCAAACTTTTCTTTGGACCCTGAATAGTAATTGTTGATGTCATCAAGAAAGTATGAAAATTACGTCATGCAATTTTCCCCATAATATAAATGAGTTGAAAGAGTACTATAAGTAAGTTTATAGATCAACAACTGAACAACATTCAAAATCCAGATTTGAATTAGAGAGTAGGCCTAAGTATAGGTAGTTACTGAAAAAAAAGTTATTAACATTATATATATATATATATATATATATATATATATATATATATATATATATATATATATATATATATATAATTATAATATGAACGTCGTCTAAAGCATTCAGACCTGAGCATGCGCCTGTACAAAAACTCAACGACACAGTTTTCTCTTCGCCCGAGAACGGTACGATATAGTGGAATCTACCATTCGTGGTATTGCATTAGAAACTGAAGTCAAATCGGGCGTGGGATCGAGTCCCATTCAAGGCATGGGCTTTTCGATTTAATAAGTATACATAATTATTCATCCAAATCATCTCACTCATTCTTACCTCCGAACAGCCTAGCTGTTGGTGGGGTCGTTAAGCAAACAATAATCTTTATCATAATCAATCGACGTTTGTCGGAAAAGATAAACTGATAAAAATCTCGTATAGACGAGCCCACGCTTGTTTCCCACCAAGGATTTGATATAAGAATGCCCGTTGCTACAAATTGAAAGTATAATGTATCTTGCTTTCACTTGCAAAATGAGTGGTTATCTGTCATTTATTCCCGTGAAGTAAAAATAGCGATTGTTCGTCACAGTATATGTGCTATATTCTAATTGTAACCTCTCGAGAAGGTGCATAACTAATTACCAATACGAGAAGTTGGAGGTAATACTGTCAATCGTATAGTGTCAATTGTATTTTGGCGTATTATATGTAGATGTAGGCTAGTAGGCATACACTTTGTATTGTCGTTTAGCATTTCAGTATATCGTAGTAACCGATTTAGTTAGCTGCATTTTTTAACCCAACATTATAATTATAATCAATCAATTGGATATAATTCGGAGTTTGAAGTTATATAATCACAGCGCATTTCATTCGTGAGAAATATGGTTGTAAGAGAGTTACGAAAAAGTGCCCACTATGTACAAAATTGTGAAATTATCAACTCATTGCATTTCCAAGTTTCAATTCGTTCAGCCTGGGTAATAGGTAGGCCTATTTTCTTTTTATATTGGGTTTAACGACGCACTGTTATGATAACTGAGATATAATGGCGTCGGATGGATGATTAATGAGATGATGGGATAATGAGATGAAGGTTCCTGGATAATGGGAAGGATAGTGGGAAGGAAGCGGTCATGGCCGACTTATTGTATCGGAACCATCCCGGCATTAGCCTAGACTACAGAGGGAAACCATGAAAAACCTTTGTAAAGATGGTCGGCGGCGGGGATCGAACTGGGTTCGGAAATCCTCTCGTCTCCCGGATCACATGAAGCGAGCGCGTTAACCACTGCGCTGCATGTGCCGGTAGGTAGGCCTATTATTTATCATTTTGCGATATCCTGCATTCATCTTACGACAGATGACCATACATATTTCTCAAGAACTAATGTACAATAGAATGGAATTGAATGTATTGTGAAAAACGTTTTTCATTGGTTAGCTTGTGGAGAGGGTACATTTTTGTAAAACAACACTCAATTTTTGCTTCTCGCTAGCGTTATTCGACCAAAATGTAGTCAAACTTGCCCTACTCAAATCACTCAAATTATATCATCAGTCGTGGCAGCCAATCCGTTCAAATGAGGAAGAATTATTTCTATATTCTTAATTTCATACTGGTAAGAACCGGAGTGGTTACTTGAAAGCACAATATCGTTATATGCCATAGCTGTTATTTTTTGTTTAGATAGGCCGTGTGATATGATAGGCGTTTGTTCTATAAGTTAGAATATGTGGGCTACTCATAACTTATATTGGATCATTTTAAGGTTGGATTGTGATAGTATTAGGTTCGAATGTAGGTCAGCTCAAGATTATGTAGTAGCTTGGTTTCATGGTTATATTGTGGGGGTAGTTTTAGTTTAGATTGAATTACTTTCGGTTTGGTTAGGTTAGCTTGGTAAGCTCAAGTTGGTTAGCTTAGATTAATTGGGGTTTCAGATAACGCACAATAACAACAACAACGTTTGCATGGTTTCCATCATTTATGGGAATATTTACAAATTGAGCATGGCCGCTTCCGTGGTTCGTCAACTAACGCACTGCTTAGGAATTGAAATCAGGTATGACGTGCGTTGGAGTCCTGCATGAGACATAGGTTTTTGAGAACGTACTTCATCACTTCATCGTATCATTATCACCCGCTTATTCGTACCCTCATGAACTCAAGTGTTGGTGGGCTTAAGTAAGCACTCCACTCGTGCTATATTCTCATGCATGCTCCATGCAGAACATTTTGTTCCATCTGATGCTGAACTTGTGTACAAGATAGAATACAACATTGTCTGACATTTTCATGATATTTGTCCGTCTATATGTGAATTTAGCACTTGTATGATGGAACATATTTATTCGTTGATGATTTGACGATTATAGCCAGAATCATTGGAAACGTGAATTCATTGATTCAGTGATTCTTATTCTGAATGTTGTTCGGTATTTGCTACAGAATTCGCAAATATATGCATATATTTGTGAGTTTACATATATATATATATATATATATATATATATATATATATATATATATATATATATATATATATATATATATATATATATATATATATGTGAGCACGGAGATTTTCGCGGCCAATGGTTGATGGTAAAAATGTTTCCACGGTAAGTTTGCTGCGATTAGAAAACATGTTGGGTCCTAAAAAGGACCGGTGTATGCGACGTTTCGCTGGAATTTCATCCAGCATCATCAGGCGACGGTGGTAAGTGGTCGAATGGTCGATAAGTGGTAGTGTGTCGGTCGAGGTTCGACCACTTACCACCGTCGCCTGATGATGCTGGATGAAATTCCAGCGAAACGTCGCATACACCGGTCCTTTTTAGGACCCAACATGCTTTCTAATCGCAGCAAACTTACCGTGGAAACATTTTTACCATATATATATATATATATATATATATATATATATATATATATATATATATATATATATATATATATATATATATATGTGTGTGTGTGTGTTACAATGAATGTTCTCGCGGATTGGTTGAAATGTTATGTCGTTTTCTCGGTGACCACCTTTGCTCTTTTTGGATGTTCTATCCTGAAAGTCAGAACGCGGTCAAACCGAGAAAACAACACAGCATAGGCCTATATACATATATATATATATATATATATATATATATATATATATATATATATATATGTTTATATATTTAATTGATTAATGTACAGGCTTTACTAGTATTATGGTGCAAGATGTTCATTTCAGTCTCGGATTACTCTTGTGTGGTTCGAATATTATATAACTATTTGAAATAAAATAAAGTTATACCATAATTGAAGCACAAATGAATAATCCGAGACTAATATGAATACCTTGACTCACACACACAGACACACACATATATATATATATATATATATATATATATATATATATATATATATATATATATATATATATATATATATATATATATATATATATATATATATATATATATATATATATATATAACTCATATATATATATATATATAATATCGATAAATCCCCCTGTTGTTGTATGTTTCGTCCTAATTGGGAATCTCTATACAAAAGAGCGATAGAAATAGTACATATGGTTTCAATTCTTCGACACCACCTAGCCGAGCTGCGTACCTGAGGCAATCCGGTTTGTTCAATTACTTCTTGAAAGCCAGATCTCCATGAAAGTGTGAACAATTGAAAATGTGATTTGAGATCAGTCGACAGTTATGAGTGGCCTGAATCATGAGACGTAGTGACAGCGATAAATATTGAAATATGATGTAAATATTTTCAATAAAATGGAAGTTTGATTGAAATTCTTCATATTGTTCAGGTATATAATGACGTGAAAAACAATTCATGTTACCACCTTAATTTTTGATTCCACTGAAATGAAGATATGACATTTGATACGCTTCATTTCTTGACCAAAGTAAAGTCTCCGTATTTTTAAAAGATCGAGTCTCTTGATTCACACAAATATTTGCACCATATTATAATTTATCATTGAACTAAAATTGACCGGAAATGGATATTCTTATCTGAATATGACTACTTGAAAGTAATGTCATTTTGTAGAATTTGGATATTTGATGAATTGAAAAATGCGCTTTACGATTGTCACTAAATGAGGTATTGTACAGTTGCTTATTGGCATGAGGACCGACTTACGTTGATTCCAATTTTCATGCCGATCAATCAATTCTTCTGAACAAAAATTAAACATTAAAATTGAAGAAAACACAATGGCATTTGTCCAGAAGGCTTTCGTCTAAGTAAAATGGTGTAACGTTTGTATTACAACGTTTGTAAATCATGACAAATTGAGTTTGAGATTTTTGAATTTCCAATGTATTTCAATGTATTTAAAAATATGGGCCTACTCAATACATATTCTTCTTGATGAACCAATATAGATATCAGCCGACTGCATTCATTGTATTGTATCTCGAAGTGAAATATGTATGTATATATATATTATATATATATGTATATATATATATATATATATATATATATATATATATATATATATATATATATATATATATATATATACAATAATCGTGTGCCATTCATCTGGTTAAGTTCATTTCACCTTCCACCATGAAAGAACAGTGTCTCACTCTCTTCCAGTCTTGAGATCATAAGATCCTTGTAGGCCTAAAGGGTCTTAAGTACGAAATGGGCCTTGGCGGCTGTAATTTGACACATGCGATGTTTCCGACACCTGTGCTTGCCTAGTTCTCATGTACAGTGAGTTTGAGACTAATTGCCCGATCTTTTATTTAAGCTTCAGTATTTGCTTTTAACCTGCCACGTACAGCCTGTTAGGTAATTACAGCCGCAAACCTCGGCAATAACCGAATCATCATTAAGGCTTTATGTCAGTTATAATTGCAAACGATAAAGCGTGCAGGAAGTACGTTAGTAAAATATTAAAATAAATCATGATTATTGAGTTGGAATTATGGTCTGCTTTCGATGTGTATATAAGTTATTTTTATTGCTGAAAAATGCTTGACCCAAATTATTTGATTCAATTTGTGCCACTTAGGAACGTGATGGTCAGTTTTTCCTGATCGAGTATATATGACATATAGCACGACTACTTAATTGTTTCCTAATGAAATTGATACATGGTGTGGCAAATTGGTAGGCCTATATTAAAGCGATGGAATGGGAAGTGTTTGACAACCTAAAAATAGACGTTTTAATGGTGTGTGGATCACATAATGTATAATTTAAATCTTAACTGAACTTAGGTTCTATAGTCTCTAATAACAAAAATGGATTATTCTGAACGACTACACAAACCGTTTCATTCACAACCTTACAATTCCATCTCGACTAATCTTAATATAGAAGAAAGATTTTAAGGAAAAGTTTTTTATGGCGATTCCCATGTTTTTTAATGATTCATTCGAAAACACACTTGAAAACACTTCATTTCGGAAAATTCCGAATAAATGCACGGTAATTGCTGGATTCCACCTCTACATCCCCAGTACAGCTGGACATCCAGCAACATGAACTCTACCTTGTGACTGTCCTTACATTACTTTATCTTATAAAAGTAGCAGAAAGGATGGCCTAGCACAGCAATTATGCACATTTTTTACGCGGGTGCAATCACACAGTAGAGTGTAGACTGTCGTCTTTTTTTCTGCTGTCAACTGTCCGGTACAATTCGATAGGTTTAAAAAGAGAATCATGCAGCATTGGAGCTAGAACTTCAAGATATCTTCTCTGGTTTGTTAGAAAGTACATGTGCAGTTATTCATATTTCTAAGCGATTCTGTATCCCCAAATAATATATATATATATATATATATATATATATATATATATATATATACACACATATATACACTTATATACACTTATATACATCCAAAGTCCAAAGTTAGTTTTATTCTTCCTCATCCAATGAGACTATATGCCTATCTATTGGAATAGCCATCAGCTGATATCGTCAGCAGGAACATATTCATTCATAAAATTACTGATTATCTGATATGCAGCTCACCCCATAAGTGAATTTTCGTGAAAATAATTAACACTCATATATTATTCCAAACATATATTAGGTAACTTATGTAGAGTATAAATTGTTGAAATGAATAATCCCAAACACTCTCTCTCTCTCACTCTTTGCATCTCTGCCATACGTGAAAGAAATCAAACTTCACACGATCGTTTAATGTTGGAGCGCCACAATGCAGCAAAGTGCAACATAAAATAAATTGTTTATGGATTAGTCTGGTGTCAGTGAGTATCTCTAAATATAATATAGATCGATTGCCTTTCTTTCTCCAAGGAATAAGTTTAATGGATGTAATATGGAAATAAATATAAGTGATTGCACGCTCCATAGACCGTAGCGCACATTCACATATTGTTTTACCTTAATATGAGAATAACTTGATTGGTTGTATACAGGCACGACTGCAATGCTCAATTTGTCATCATTTCGTTCATTTTTGTTTTAAAGAATGAATAAGTGGTGGCATATTTCTATAGTTTGTGATGGGGATTGGTTCCAGACGATTTAGGAACTGAAATTAAAAAGGTAGGTAAGATTTTAGGAATTCGTCCGAAGGCTATAGTTACTTACCAAAAGGAGACTTATTCGTTGATGTTCAAATGAAGCAATGTTTTATAGTTCTATATCATTATTGTCACCTTGCATCAGGTTCATTCACTCATGCTGTCGCTGTTGTATGTCGTTCCATATCTTATGAAGTTTGGATTGAATGAATATGTGTACCTAATCATCTGCTTCTGTATTTTTATTAAATGATATAACGATAGAACAATTATATTTAATGGATGTGACAAATTTGCGTGCACGAAATTCCACAGTTTAGTCAATTTTTTTCAAAAATTCTCACGAATCATGGTATATAGGACTATATTCAGAGATTAGGCCTAGTAATTAGACGAGCTTTAGCGAGGATCCAATTTGACTTACTGAGAAAAATTGGTGTTCGTTTTTATTTTATTTTATTCTTTTTTTTTAATGTTTTTTTGTCGGTTCTCCACAGGTCAAACGGCTGAAGCTATCAACTTCAAACGTTTTTTCAATATGGTTCCTCATCCAACTTAGATCTGTATAGTTTTGTGGCATTATCGGGCGGTAACTTTTTTTTTTATGAATTTTAGAAATTTCAAAAATACCCATTAGAATAACATAGAGGGAAAAAAATATTTTCATTTTCCAAAAATATGGAATTTTGCGTGAAGTTGAATTACATTTTGATACACATTTCTAAAAAATTTCAGCTTGATCGGGTGAGCCATTTTGAAGAAAAAACAAAATGTGCTGAATTGGTACCACTCGAAGCAGTTTTTACCCATTTTTACCCATACTATTACTATTCGCTCGTCTAACAACGCACATATGGCGTTTTCCTAGTGAAAATCAAATTGTATGACTCGAAGGTCTCTCTCTCTAAATGTCGTAGTTTCAACTGAGAACGAGGGGGAAAATGTCTGATAATATATTGGTGTAATGTTCAGTAGTATCAAAGCTATCTGTTTCATTAGTTGTACTCATCAGCCCACACGTCTCAATTCCTTGATTTATATTATAATTCAAGCATGAACTGTCTTGTCTCATATGCAAGTTATAAATGTTGAAACCTAGAAATAAATAGTTTCGATGAAATCGTTCAAGCCACTTCAATTAAATAGAACATATCTTCATACGGAACTATATAGTCTTACGCCTAATGAGAGATGCAATCATTTTATTATAAAAAATTGAACATATTCTAATTTTTGAATCATTATTCTAGTCTTGAACTTATTGTATTCCAGATATTGCTCGCGTTTCTCATTCTGTCTGAAATTTTGGGTCATATTTATATTTCAGATTTCAGATTTGTTAATGTGTTTGTGAGTCTGCTCCTATGAACTTTTTTTAACGTCTGATAATTTGATATTTTATGGTATTTTGTCTCGTTTGGCAACCCAATATTAGGGGGGAGATCTGAATATCGCATATCATAATATATAATAAAATAATAAAACATATTATAATAGAACAAATTGGTTGAAAAGTTAGAACGAAACAATGTCATAAGAAAAAAAAGCATGGGATCGTCACACAGAGGTGAAATGGTAAAAAAACTTTGGGTTCACATTTTTAAATTATTTGAGGATGATTATGATCTGTTGTTCACAGTGTATATAGAAATATGGAATATTCCAACACTCTTTTGTCCGATAGCGAGAATTTGACCTCAGTATGTATGCACATATATTCATTAATTCATTCTATTTTTAAATCCATTCTATTTTGCTCGAGTGCCTGCATTATTACAAAACATGCGTGGCATTCAAGAAAGACAGCAAATATATCTGTCCATCGTATACATTTCAGGTGAATTTTTGAATGCATACAATTCAAAAAAGGAATCAAGAAGCAATAATGAGAATAGTGTCAACGCGATAATATATACATATATAAATATATATATATATATATATATATATATATATATATATATATATATATATATATGTGTGTGTATGTAAGCTCTCACAAGGTCATAAATTATTCATAGTAATGTTTTCGGATACACTTGTGTTGAATAAATAATTCAATTTATTTCTCTAACGTTTCGACTTGTTTGCACACGTCATTATCTAAGAGAATATAATCTTATATAGAATATAAGAGAATAATAGATTATATTCTCTCAGATAATCACGTGTGCAAACAAGTCGAAACGTTAGAGAAATAAATTGAATTATTTATTTAACACATGTGTATCCGAAAACATCACTATGAACTACATATATACATGTATCACTACATATATACATATATATATATATATATATATATATATATATATATATATATATATATATATATATATACATATATTCAGATTTTACGGTTTCGCCACTTACTTGGTTACGCAGTCCTCGTTGGGACATTGTCTCGCGACGTTTCGAAAAGGTTACACTTTTCTTCATCAGGCTTCACTCTAGAACTGCGCTCGAACGAATTCAGTTCTACAGTGAAGCCAGATGGAGAAAAGTGTAACCTTTTTCAAATGTCGCGAGATAATGTGTGTAACCAAAAGTAAGTGGTAAAATCGAATATTCAATATATATATATATATATATATATATATATATATATATATATATATATAGGTCTATATATATATGTATATATATATATATATATATATATATATATATATATATATATATATATATATATATATATATATAGATATATATATATATATATATATATAGGTCTATATATATATGTATATATATATATATATATATATATATATATATATATATATATATATATATATATATATATATATATATATATATATATATATATATATATATATATATAGGGTCTACATGGATATAGATATAGAAATTGCCTATATAATTGAAATATAGGCAAATTCAGCCTCAACCATTCATTTTTGTCACACATTCTTATCTTCTTTCAAAATGTATATTTTATATGCATGCTTCACCTATACGGTTCAGGTTTGTTTGAATCTTATGTAAAATAATCCAAAGCTTGTATCTTGTGGAAGTGATTAATTGTTCCTTTGAACAAAGTTTTTGTCTATTGACACTTTTATCAATTGATGCACAGCTGTTGTACTGCAGTCACGTCTGCCATAAATAAACGTATAAACGCATTGGAGATTTTCATTAAAAGAGGAAATATAAAGTTTCGAACAGCCTCTAGGGCAACTGCGTCTTGTACGCGCTATATTGGAATAATATGAATGTTACTTAAAATCTCAATAAAATGAACTATCTATCCACTTAGCCATTGCATCAAACCATCACTCTCATGCAAAAGGGTATCACAAAAACTACAAAAATGCCCATGCTTTCTGTAAAATCAGATTCTACCAGTGAGTCTCAATGAGCGAGAACTCAATGCTACTGGTTCTGGTTTGCCCCAAAATGATTCATCACTCCGTATTAGTAAACCAGTGCTATGCATGGTAAAAGTACCGCATAGACGAGCAAAATAAACTTTATATAATCATGGCTCTTGTAACTGCATTGCAGTTCGAGTATCTACTCTTCCAAGATTCATGCAGAACTTCCAAGTAATATATTTAAAACCGAGTGAAATTTCTACATGATTGCTTGAAATCACGCTATAGTGGCTGCCATATTTGGTTACGAAAGACATGAGATTTAATAATTGGAAATTGAAATTGAAAATTCCTCACGGAAATGTTATTATTTTCATTCCTTACATTAATTCCGAGCGTGTTTTTCCATTACATGTATCATTATATCTATAACATCGAAAAGTAGACACAAACCCATTAGTTCCCAATTTAGGCAAAGGATGAAACTATGGGATCGTTTGAATGTGGCACTACAAGGGCGATCTTGCCACCCCAATACCATAGGTATGTTTGTTTGTGTTGCACCAACTTGAACTAAAGTGTAGCTGGTGTAAAAAGGAAGTACGTCATATTACGAGCTTTGTGCAGGAAATTATACCTAAATGATGAGGTACAAACAAACACGAAATTGCCGTTTTGCGGTTCCTATAGACGCGAATTTTGAAATGGAAGCAGACTCGTTGATGGAGAAAGAGATATTAAATATCATGGAATGTTATTAATGAATAATGAATTTTTAATAATGACAACCCTTAATCGATTATATATTCTTTGGGTACCGCTCTTGTGGACCACAGTATTGTGAGCCCCAATATTCTGCACCACAAGAAGAAGATAAAGTGGACCTCAGTATTGTGGCCCACATGATTAAATCCTAAAATAGTGCAAATACTTTGGTTTTGTGGCCCCCGATATAGTGGTCCAGTAAACTAGAACACCAAGGTCCAGAATATCTTTTCCAACGACTAAATTGGTATTGTGGACCCTAGTAAAGTAATACACAAAGATTTGTCATTGTTAACCTCGATAAACTGGACCCCGATATAGTGGACCACAAAACTGTATCCAAATGGCGTGTGGATATAGTGGACCACAAAGTTGATATACTGTACCCAAAGCTAGTTATACATTGTGAACCCCGATATTGTGGCCCCCAATATAGTGACCCAGAGAACTAGAACACCGGGTCCAGAATATCTTTTCCAACAACTGATTTGATATT
Source organism: Brachyptera putata (assembly GCA_907164805.1). Classification (NCBI taxonomy): domain Eukaryota; kingdom Metazoa; phylum Arthropoda; class Insecta; order Plecoptera; family Taeniopterygidae; genus Brachyptera; species Brachyptera putata. Next base: position 32,600,347 of record OU015463.1, on the reverse strand, counting down.
GTGGACCCCAGTAAAGTGATCCACAAAGACATGGGCATTATCAAACTGAAAACTGTACCCCGATATAGTGGACCACAGAGAAGATATACTGGCCCCCAAGGCCCAACCCATTCGCTCTCGTGGCGCACCAGCATAGCTCGGGTTGGGGGCCAGTATATCTTTTCTGTGGTCCACTATATCGGGGCACAGTTTTCAGTTTGATAATGCCCATGTCTTTGTGGATCACTTTACTGGGGTCCACAATATCAATTCAGTTGTTGGAAAAGATATTCTGGACCCGGTGTTCTAGTTCTCTGGGTCACTATATTGGGGGCCACAATATCGGGGTTCACAATGTATAACTAGCTTTTGGGTACAGTATATCAACTTTGTGGTCCACTATATCCACACGACATTTGGATACAGTTTTGTGGTCCACTATATCGGGGTTCAGTTTATCGAGGTTAACAATGACAAATCTTTGTGTATCACTTTACTAGGGTCCACAATACCTTTTCAGTCGTTGGAAAAGATATTCTGGACCCCGGTGTTCTAGTTTACTGGACCACTATGTTGGGGGCCACAATATCGGGGTTCACAATGTCTAACTAGCTTTGGGGTACAGTATATCTAATTTTTGGTCCACTATATCCACACGACATTTGGATACAGTTTTGTGGGCCACAATATCAGAGTCCAGTCTACGGGCTCCCTATTTTTTCACTCTCATCAACACGAATTTAAGCATGAACAACTAGTGAGCCAACATAGCGTCCGCCTACAACTTGATTTTGGCGCCAGCTATCTTGCACTGAACTAAGCACACCAGCTCCGTAGCTGGTGTAGAACTACCTGAACTAGTGCAAGTGAACCCGGACAAACAAACAAGAAAGTGTGGCTTTGGTGCAGCACCACTGTTACAAACAAACACGAAAGTGCAAGAACTGAAGAACCAGTTCAGGTAGTGCAGGACAAACAAACAGATCTCATTATTCTTCACTATATTCTAGTCGTAGACGGAAATCCGGTGAATGTGGTTGGCATGACGTTTGTGACCTTAAAAACTCGTAGAAAATCCATGAAAACACGTATGTGTATGTATCTTCTTTGTATAGGCGGGATAAAGGCCCTTAGGTAATAAGGGCTGTTGGAAAATGAGGGGAAGTAGCTAGTTTGCGTGACACGTATTTCATGATTCCAGAAACCGTCATAGGAAATAGTAATATAAGACTCATATGAGTGACGGAGCGCCCGAGCAAGGACATACTCAAAACCCGCCATTGGAATTGTATGCACTCAGCTGATACGCCAATAACATAAATCAATAATAATGGATGATGGTGATTCTGCTTATTTGTTTAATGACTCCACCTAGAGTAAGGTTATTTGAGGGTAAACTCATGCCTTAAGCGGGACTCGAACCCATGCCCGACTTGGCTTCACTTACTAAAGCAGTATCGTGACTGAATGAGCTGCTGGGGGTCGGCTCATATTATTTATCCACAAGTCCATAACTTTATCCATTAGTTTTTCTGACTTATCGAACCGCCCGCCATAACTGTTGTGCATGGATGAGCGACAGTCGACTGGAACCGCCAACTCGCATGAGCGTAATGGGAGACTTCACATTTCAAATAATTCCATTTCGAAATTCGGAGTTCGGAGTTCTGGAAGATTTAAAAATTCTACTTATTTACGAATCAACTCGAACATTTAGCAAGTGACGATTGAAAATGTCAACCGAGGTCGCGTTAGGTGTAGCGTTAGCGGGACGTTTTTTGTTCAATCTGTGTGCACATGTATGCAAATAATCATTATTTTTCCAGAACCGAGTGCAATGAAATAAAGATGGCTCTTCCCATGTTCATATTAATGAATCAACTGAAGTATTCATATAATGATATCAATACAGAGTCATAGTTTGATGACAATATATATTTTATATAATGTGTGAGGTATGTGGGGCTATTTGAAAAATAATGAATATAATGGATTTTGAAAAATTTTCTATACAAATGTTCTATGTTCTGCCGTGTTGAAAAAAAAAATTGGTCAGTAATCGTCTTATGTACAAAGTATGACATGTTTGAAACTTCGAAACAATTATATAAAGACACACAAAAAGTTTTCTGTATCCGATCGAAAACTGTTTGAGTTCATTACTAATTCATAAAGAGGATTTTGGAACTACTCAAATGTCTATTTGATACAACATTTTTTTCAATTGCCTGAAGACGACGCATGGATTCAAATTTGAATGTTTCTGTTCAAATTGAATAAATATTCGAGTATTTCCACAACTATCTTCACGAATAAGTTTTAGATCCCTTTGATTTTGTAAAATGATTATTTGAATATATAGGCCTGCATATTATATTTCTAAATTTCCCAAGGATTCAATCACTTTCATTCAATCTCAAACACTTTATGTCCACACATTCTGACTTCTGGAGCACGCAATGCCAATTACAAAGAAAAAGTTCCTGGACAAGTTGAATGGAAAGCTGATCTCATGTGACTCGTCATTGAAATAACGGCTTTACTACCAATACAAACAATCGACCATGTTTGTACCTAATTACAGATGTAGATATTTAATCACATAATGTTTTCAATACAAATACCATAAAACTGAAATACTCAAACAAATGCATGCAAACGTTGATTATAGACTATAGATAGTTCCTATTTGAGCAGAAGGAAGCTTTTGAAATTCGAACGTTTGGCGTAACTCTCTCATTAGCATGCTTATTATCATCACAATAAGACGTATTAGCTTTTGAAAATCGTATATAAAATACAAATGACCATTTAGATAAATGCAAGTAATTACAACCTTACTCATTTATAAAGTTCATGTCCTGGGTATCCAGTTACTAATCATACAGCTAACTAAAACATTGAACACAAAGTCAATGAATAGTATGTTATTTGAATTCACTGTCGTGAAAAAATTGCAACCGAAACAATTACCCCAACATCTGGGCCAACAACAAAACAATCGACCATTGGAAAAAATTGGAAATTTTAACGAAAACGAAATCGAATTTGAGTGATTCGCCAACCTTACAATCTGTAGCCCGTTTCCAAGGCTCTCTCACGTGAAAATAGATGTAATGCGGTGTAGGGTTGTGTTCAAGACTCGCGTATGGCATCGAGTCCTATGTATTATGTGAATGGTCACAGTTTTTCTCTCCAGAACGAAATTTGAAATTAATATCAGTACATCTTCAGGATGAATTTTAATTCAATTTGATCGATCACCCAATGTAATCGTGTATCATCTGCCCACTCACGTTTCACCCGAACAATCGTGCATCTGATCGAATAACTTTGGTGACACGTCAGGTGTTTATTAGTTAATAATCCATTCTCACTAATTAACACTAATTATTAGAATCTGATCAACTTATATGAAGAATAAGACATCTTTTAGTTTGGAGGAGAAGATTTAATCGTTGTTGTACTGAAAATAATCTTATGTACTACCGGTACAAGAAGGTTTTCAGTTTTTACGAGATGAATTCCCCCAACACCTTGAACAAAACATAGAAATATTTCAACAGATCTTTTTAATGGTGCTTATTGTAACGGTTCTATACCAACGGCTATATAGGTGATTTGGGGTTGCGAATGAGCAGTTGAAAATGCAACTATGAAGGAGTGATAAGTGAAAGGAGATTTACAAAAACCCATTTCTTATGCGGGACTCGAACTCACGCTTAACGTGACTTCAGTTTCAGTAAATACATGCTTTATTACCCACCAAAGGCTACACGGCTAGACGATAGTTCGAAACTCATTATGCAATTACAAAATGTATAATATTATCACTTTTTTTATGAATGACAGAGCTGTGTAATGAGAGGAAGGGTTTTCATTGAACCAGGAGCCTGTGATTGTGTTCTCTGTAACACTTACAAAAAATAAGGTGGGAATGGTGAATGTAATAAGGACAGTTTTAAAATGTTGGTCTATTAAAATGAAGGAATATTTCAGATTCATACTCGATCTGATGATTTGTTTATGCTTCATTTATTTCCTTGATGTTACAACATAATATAGAATTCTCCCAGAGTTCTTTTCAAGTGGATTGAGAAATAATTCCAAGACATAAGGGGTAATAGTTTTATTAGAATTGGTATTATAATTATTAACATCGAAATCTTGATATACAATAATTGTTTCCCAATTAGGGGTAAGTGTGAATTAATAACATCGTCGGGCACTTTTCTGTGGTTTCAAGCCTTCGAGGCTGTCTTGCCACCGAGTATAAATAAGTACGTATACACTTACTTATATTAGGAACAATGAACTTTCGTAATGTCTTCAATGTCTTCATAATATGTACTAAGGTGAATACATTCTTATTACATTTCAGCTATAGTTTGTTAGGTCTACAATATAAATTCGAAACGCTTCAAAATAATAAATATACAAATCTGATTACTTCATCAAATATGAAAAAGTTATCATAAGAAATCCCGAAAAGTTTAATCAATTGAGTTTAATGATAATATTTTAAGTTGGCAATAATAAGAAACGATTTTTTGAACTGTATCGTATTGATGATGAGAAATGAGATAAAAAGTTTGAAGATTCAATTTTAAAAAACGTCAACCAACGTATTAAAAATACTTTACATTATTTAAATCCAAAATATTATCTCAATAAATAATATTACATTTCCTCACATCTTTGGAAAATCTTTCAACACAGTTTCTTTCCATTATACATAACTCATGTGTTTGTGTGTCGGTGTATATAGATGATATATTGCTTTTGTTATTTTCAGTTTTGCCTCTAGTTTACTTAAGCTCTATCATAATTCATTTTGCTACTCTTTACGTGTTCATTTTACTTTTAGGCTTAAAACAGAATGTAATGATCCATTTAGTACGCTAACAAATGATTGACTAGAATGAAATGTTTCCATGAAGTACCATTGAATACGTACTGTATATATACGTGTATACACGATGTATACCAACAGCTATTTGCATTAGTATTCACTTGGCAAGGCCTTCAGAATGAACTTGGAAGGTATATGCTATAGAGACATCAGCTAACCACCAACAAAGCCGTTGCCTAGAACCCCATACTAAGTCCGTTACCACGCCATCGAAAGATGAGATCAAACTCAAGCTTTGAGTTCTGTACACTTGCAGTCACATGAAATGGTTATCCGGAATTAAAATTTCAATTCAAATAAAATCCACGCACATTTAACCGATAACATTTTCATAGACTATGCGTGAAGTGCGTGTGCTCATTGTCTTCCAGTTTGAGTTCGTAAAATATCAGTATATTTTCTTCAGGATGCATTGTAATGTATAGCTTGATCGACTACTTCGTGTGATCGCCAACGTCCGTATTTGCACAATACGGCGCCGCCAGAAAAGCCACTGAATGAGGAAGACTGTATTGATACATATCAGTACATGTGGTAGAAATGTACAAAGCTATCTTTAATACCATTGCTTTCATGCGGAGCACATATTGTTTCACGGCATAACATTCAGAATATATTATTACGATGTACACAGGTCTATTAAACACACCAAAACAAAAAAGTGCTTGTACGAAGCTCCCTTGAAAAATTTGGCACACAAAAGTTATGATATTAAAAAATGTTTGCCAAGTATAAGCAATAGAAGCTAAAGTTGAGATTAGATCGAGAATATTAATACTTTGGGAGCATTCAATCAGAATTTAATTGTAAAGTAATTTGGAATAATTTCACCATAATTTTTTGATAATAATAGTTAAAGAGTTTCAAGACTGATTTCAACAAGTTACTGTTATCAGTTTCTGTTTTAGTACGGAATGATATCCTGACAGCCGTGCAAAACATTATTCTTCCGAAGTTCTTGTATTCTATTGAGTGATTTTCAGACGTTTGGATCTCTATTAACGTGAAAACTCTAAAAATATTATGAAAATTCAATCTTATATATATATATATATATATATATATATATATATATATATCATATATATATGTATATATATATATATATATATATATATATATATATATATATATATATATATATATATATATATATATATATATATATATATATATATATATATATATATATATATATATATATATATAATATAAATTTCACGGAGTGATTCAAACTATCACTTCTTTCTATGTTCACTTGTAGTATGGTGCTTCGAGATCATGTTGACATCACCAAAAATAGAATTGGTTCACTTTAAATACTTCAGAATATTATTGATAAACGGTCAGATAACATTTGAAAAACTGTTTTTGACCATCGTTGTCATGGAAATAATGACCCAAAAGCTTTATTTCCTTTTTTGCATACCTATTTCATATTATAAATCGCCATACCTTTTTTTAGTGATAACACGTTTTCTCACATCCAAAAACATTATTAACTATAAATAGGAACCAGATTTTCAATTCAGAGTATATATTTCGTTACATGCATGCTAAACTATCATTTTCTTTTTAAAATTAAGAAAATATTTACTGTCAAGTCCCATGTATACATGTAGTTCCATGTTCATTTTTTCAAAATGAATAATTGTGTAATCCAGTTTCGATTTATCATAAATGAAACTGTCGAAAATTATAGAAGACAAATTTGAGTAACTTGAAAGAGTACAGAAGGAGTAGCATTTTGTGATGGCATGTAATTCTTGGAAAAAGAAATATCGATTTTTTTTTATATAATTTCCCGTCTCAACACAATAAACATTTGGTAAAAAATTTCATTTCACTGGAGAGATGGATAGAAATTTATTGTTCGTCACCTTATTGATCGAACTTGGAAGTATTGATTATTGATTAAACTCAATAATCATCAAGTAAGCCTAGGCAAGTAGGCCAGTAAGCCTAATAGGGAAGTCGGAAGTAGCCATTCAATGAAAATATGTTTGTCAATTTTGTAATATTTTTATCGTACCAGACTTTTGTTCAGTTTCAAAACCAAGGTGTGCAGATTTTTTCCACATGGAATACAATTATCCTGATCACATTTTAATGCATATATGCTGCGTTTGGCCAGTAATAAATAAACTTGACCAGTAGTTATATAACATACGTATACACACATACAAATACAAAGTATACAAGCACTCTGCCGTTTTTTGTACAGTTAAGCTTGAATTTGCTGAGGCTATCAAGTACATAAAGCAAACCCTTCATGCTGCTGAAGGATATATTCCCAACGATGTGCTTCAAAAATTATATTGCCCTCCCCTTTCTCCTAGTCATCATACCTATCTCCATTCAACTACCATCCTCATCAACACGAGAAGTAATTGGATGAGCGTATGTTATACATGCAAAGATTATTAGAAATACATATTACCGCATTTGCATTTTTGTTATTCGTTAATTTTCGAATGTTTGAGAGAGTAATACTCTATAGTAGTACGCATTTCCCTCTAGAGAATTAGCAGTATACTTCGATACTTGAGATTGTTGCTACTTCATAATTTGTGACTGGCGTAATGAAATGTTGCGCTAGAATTGGTGGATATTTTGTATAAAATGAGTAGTGACAGGAGAATTACCTTCGTGCACTTTTGTATCTATGAGGGAAAGCTTGACTTACAACATAGCAAACACGGCAGGCGCTACTCATCGCATCATCGGATCTATGTCATCACATGCGGACGTTGTTTTGGTTGTTCTTGCGCGCAGCCTTAACACACCCTAATAAACCTAATCTAACTGAATTATTCAATCCAACCCAACCCAAACCAAACGCAACTAACTAACCGAACAAAACTTACATCCTAAACTAAGTTAATTCGAACTAAATCCAATCTAAATCCTACTTCCGGTCCGACGAATAGCCATTTCGAACCAACGTAACCTATATTTCACCATTATATTATTGTCTGGCTCGGTGATTTTCCAGGACAAGATTCAAGATCAGTAAAAAACAACGTCCTCCGGAGCGTTAAATTATTGAAGCTGCAGCGAGTTTTTTCACAACTACAATTAATTTTACTATTATTATTAAGTTGGTGGGCCGAGCCGTCATATCTCGGGAGTGCAAGTATATAACCTGACTAAAGATTGTTAATAAGTATGGCATTGGAATGTCGACTTTATGAAGAGTTGTGACGGATTACAAGTTACTTGTTGTTGGTACAAGTTATAAGTTGATTTGTTGAGAGCAGTTTGAGAAACACAAAATGCATTATGCACCACTATTATCATACAAATCGGTCACTGCATGGATATATTTTCACTTTCTTTTCTCACTTTCAATCATTAAAAATGCACTCACATGTTCTTATAATGTATGCATACTGCTTTTACCAGATATTCATTAGCAAAGATTCGTTCAATTATGAAGCTTTTACAACAGTTTGTTGTAAGTAGATTTCTGGAATGACTTTTGATCATTAGTTTGAATAAACCAATTCTTATATAACTTGACAGTGTATACTTTATTTACAAATTATCTCATTTATACTGAATAATTCAACCACCTACAAGGCTATTTCAATACCATGAGGGAAGTATATCGCATTGCTTATTATTAAATCTCCCCTCTAATATATTCACAAACTCTTCCTTTCCTTTCCCTAACCAAATATTGGTTTTTCCATCCCATCAATCATATTTTTTATTTTATACTCACAAAGTTCCCAAACTTTACCAATAATAATGTCTAAATGAAATAATATATTTATATTATTCACAAGAATGATTTGATTAAAGTTATCAAATATTGGTTTCATAGTTTAGATCAATATCATCGACTATTTTGAGGTATGGAAATACAATACTTGATACAATAGATACAGGATAATGCCAATCCTTAAATGACCCAGTTCGATACAAATCTTTGATTATAACATCTTTTCAATTACACATACACACACACACACATATCTATATCTCTCTCTCTCTCTCTCTCTCTCTCTCTCTCTCTCTCTCTCTCTCTCTCTATATATATATATATATATATATATATATATATATATATATATATATATATATATATATATATATATATATATATATATATATATATATATATATATAAACACATATACATTTTACGTGAGCGGGATTTTCCAATGATGATAACATCGTTCCTACGTATTCTTCCATGTCCAATGATGACAGTAGCATTTCCTTTGTCTAGTAGTGAAATAATCATCTCTTTGTTATCCTTGAGCTGTTTTAATGATCTCTCCTTTTGTCACTAATAATGTTTCTTGTGGGTTTACATTATCTTATGTCATAGCAATTGATATGATTATGATAATAACATACATACATAACATATACATATATATATATATATATATATTATAGGTCTATATATTGGAAATCTATTCACTATACTACACTATTGATCGTTCCAAAACCCACCAGGCTAGTAAGTTTTGCGGGTACTGGATACTGGACTGTTTCACTTCAGTGCAAGCAATAAAGTTCAGTAAATACAAAATATCAACATGGTTTTCCCCCAATTAATTAAGTGTAATCATTCAATTCCACCGAAGTGTAAAGTTTGTTCTTAACAATTAGTATACGCTTTGTCGTGGAACCTGTTAGTTGATTTAAAGTTATTTACGGTTTATTTGCATAGTAATTCTTGGTTTCATTTGGTTTGGGTGGTTTAATAATATTCAGTTCCGAATTCGAGAAATTTGGCAACAGCTTGAACTCCATTTTTCTATGTTCAAATTGTACTTGGTGCAATCCTTTACTGAGGATTATTCGATACAAATAATTAAATTGATCAGTAGTACTTGACTTCCAGTAAAACCAACAGTTTTCGGTTGTCTCGTAGAATAATTCAACGAAAACAACGTTAGCAAAAAAACGAAAAACTATTGCAAGATGCTATAGTCATTTCCTCCCTTATGTTGACATTTATGATTCAACTAGTGTTTTCCTATCACTAATTCTGAACGGACAGTCGGTTCTCTCGTTGTGCGGTTTGCGCTTCATTTTCTGATCGAGCCACGTGGCGTCAGGTGTGACTGCCTGAAGAGCATATACTGGAAAAGAGTCGACTATGTTGTGTGACATGGGTTTGGGTGTCCACTCTCACCTGAACCCTAACCACAATCTACTATGAATCATTCATAAGTACCTCGAAGCCCATGTCTCACGATCGAGTCGACTTTATTCCAGTAGTCCAGTATGCGCTTTTCAACGCCTCCATATGAACAGCGCTAACTTTAACATATTCTGACTAACTAATCAAATTATCCAATCTCTAACTATCATTCTAATAGCCACAATCAACAACTGAACGATAGCTCCGATCCAGTCTGACAACACACAAACTCGGTTTCGCCCGGAAAAATACTTTTCCAACTGAGAACTATACTTTCGCACCAATATGATATACTTACCTTGCGTTAGGTTCCCGCGAAACTTCCACGAAAATCACATGCATATTCCTTTTTAATCTGATTGTCATATGGATCCATTTCCCATCGAGGTATCAACACTTTTTCATCTCCGTGTATTGTATGAAGAACTTCTATACATGGAAAATAATATCGGAAATCGCAGTCGCCCGTAGTGTGAGTCTGGTAGCTAAGAGGCCTGAGATTTGAATCAGGGGCTTCATGGATGGCTCGAATTCCACTGAACGTATCGATCCCGCACATTGATATTGCTCCCGTAGAACATAGTCGTTTGTGGGGTCGTTAAAATTTCAGTTTTTAAATTAATTCGCGCTCTCTGTTTGTCTCATCATTCTCATCATTTGTATGCATCTCTCCTATGGTACACATTCAAACACTATATAAATTCCTCTCTGTTAACTATACGCACTATCGGCCAAATAGTGTATCATTAGAATTCCTTTATTGTAAACTATTTATTGTAAGCTGTCTTTCTTAGGGTATAGCCACTGATCACTGGATATAGCTTATTCAAAATAACTTATCTGCCTGGCTGCACAGTGATGGCGAAAGGTTTTTTTATATCGTTAGATTATTTTTCAATATATTTATACAATTTAAATAATAGTCATATTCACATTCATAATGAATATGAATCTCACCCTTTTCTATTCGCACATTCTTATGTTAGTGCTCTGTTATTTGTTTGAAATGACAATCAATTCTGATTGAATCATTTCTTCCTCGTATTTGTTTTCTCATATCTTTAATCCAAATGGTACTATATTTATAATTACTTGAACTTTGAAAAAACATTCCATATTATTCATAATACCCTTTTTGATTATATGGTCACATCTTGCAACAATCGTTGTATTTATATAATATGAAGAGGCTAATTTATCACACAAAAGTTTTCACTTTTGTTCTTCTTATTTTCCATATTACTTACTTTGTAACTTCATTGATGATACTACATTTCTTCATGAATGACAAATCACTTACTTTCCTTTTTTATTATGATTAGCATCAAAATCTTGATATGCAATAGCTGTTTCCCAATTGAGACAAATTAGACTGTTTTGAAGCGACACATCTTGATTGTTTCACGACTTCGAGGCGGTCTTGTCCCCAAATAAATAATCATCTCTATAGACTATTTTGAATTGAAAACAATAAACTTTGACACCAGGGCAGTGCTGTCTGTGACCATACTTTTTGTCGATGGTAAATGTGTATGGCAGTTTCCGAAAGTCCGGAACATTTTATAACTCAATTATAAACCGTTTTTGTGATATATCCGGACATTACCAGCATTGGTATTGGGAGTAAACCAAACGCACGGAAATTGATATTTCCCCCTTTGAACGAAGTCTCTTTTTAGGCAATGTTCACTTCTTTCCATCAACAGAAGATGTAAAGTTTATTAATATGCCATACAATCTGAAAGAAACATCAACTCTACTTATTATAGGTCGTGGCCATTTATTACTTCATCCAAGCATTTGCTCGCAGAATGTGTGAAACCACGAAAATCCACGTCTAGATGGCTTAAAAGGGTGTTTGTTCGTCTTTGATGATACATTTTCTAATTTTTCCTTCGCACTCTTCTCACTTTTGCTCTTCTTTTCTCGAAATGTTTGAAATTCTTGAATTTTCATTGGTCGCTTGAATGAGTCACTTCCATACACGGTTCAAATCTTCTTCTATAATGATATATCATACCATTTATATTATATTCATATCATACTTAATTATTCATTATATGTATTATGGACCCTATTATAATATATTATTCATACTATTTCAATAACAACAATGAAAACATATATACATAATTGAATAACAATGATACCCATCTCTCTAAAACTTTCATCTATAGGTACCGTTAATCTCTGTCATACATAAGAGATTGTAATAGAGTAGACGCATAAAAAGTGTCTACATAGACTTTAGAGATAAATCTTAAAATCTACACATTCACCAGGTACGAATTTGAATAAACCTGGTAGCGACTCGTATACATTGTGTTAAATATCCCCAAAGCAGAAGTCATCGTTGCTCTCTTTATTATGAATAAGGCTCATTGCAAATGTAGAGACAGAACGGGACCGTGTGTTCGTGAAGTATTAACTCGTTGCTTTTTAGCTCTGTATACTAACATAAAACATAGTCAGAGCATAATAACATATTCATAGGTTTCATGCTTTCAAGTTGGAGTAGGGCTATACTTGATATGTCCTAGAATGAATGCATTATAAGAGTACTTGTGACAATCCGATTTAATGTGATATGTTGGCAATAATGTATGAATCAGGGTTGTTCCTCAACGTATAAAAACTTATATCGATTATCGTTAGCATATCACATCGATAATTGATATCAATATATCTACATGTTTTCTACTATTCGATTATCATACCAAATGTTCAAATATCGTATCATATTGGAATCTCGAATATGTGTTCGTTTTTACAAAAGTGTTTCTCATTGGTGTCAGAGTGTTTAATACATACTTTCGGACCAATGAAATTGCTATGAGGAATGATGAGAAAGGAGGCACGTTTTGTTAGTTTTAAACGACATTTTCGATAATATTACCTATCGAAAATATGCCATTTCAGAAATTGAATCAACCATCGCATTGTTTGAAACAATATTAATTGTTATCGATGAATCGGTTATCGTTGACAACCCTGGATTAAGTACTGTAGAACAGATTAGTCGGAAGTGATAAAGATCACACTTCCTCAGAATGTCTATTCTGATGTCTATCAGTGTAAACATTAATATACTATTCCGTCTATTGTCAAGGAAACCTTTCACGATTCGAGTTACTATGCACTCGATTTTCTTTATCTATTCACATAGCTCAGTTAAAGGCAGCTGAATCGCTCCATCTCAGTGGGTTGTCTTCAGTTTTACAAACTGGTGGGGGTGCCGGGAATTTCGGTTTTAGACGGAATAATTATATAATATTGAACTGAACTTTACGCGCACACACACACACACACACCCACACACACTCACACACACACTCACACACACACACACACATATATATATATATATATATATATATATATATATATATATATATATATATATATATCCCCGTATGACATAGCTGTTAGTGGGGTCGTTTAACAGCATTGAAAATGAAGGGAAAAAAATATACATATATTCTACCTCAAGAGTCAAATTTTTAAACGGCGATCATCACGAATGGAATAACATGGATTAGTTTAGTAGAACAGAATTCTTGGTAGGCTTTTAGGAGAAAAGTTGCACTAAAGAGAAAACGGTAATTCCTGGTGTAACTTGACCTAAAATCTTGAATGATTGGTAGTGGAGTAGGTCTACATTCCTGTTATTTGACTATATAATAACATTGTAAATTGTACGCGTTGCACAGGTCGGACGGTTCGTTTGATCAATAGGAAATTGTTTGTGAACATCGGACTTATTCAACTTGTAACCGAATAGCATTGGGGGAAAATTGTTCGCACCACTTTTAACCATTTTTCAAATGAAATCAGTTCAAACATTTCAAAATCTTCTGTAAAAAGGGAAAGAAGAATTCATCGAAAAAATGAAGATTTTTACTTCAGACCTAATTGAATCATTGACAGTAGACATAAATCGGATCAGCCGTTCAGAAGATATCAATTGAAAGAGGAAATATCCCGCGATTTCAGGTATGAAGGTATAAATATTCCCATGTTTCATGATAACCAAATTTGTCTAGAGACATACTTCCATCATAAATATTGGATCGCAAGATAAAAACTAATTGCAAAGTTAGTAACCCATTGTATTTTAATTACTTTAAATTAATTATTAATTACGTATTGATTACTTAATACTCATCGAGAAATGTCCACAGCACACTCAACTACGGTTATCTCCTTGTGCATGTCTCATTCCCATCATGAAACCATTTAATTTTATTGTCAATGAAATGTTTGTTTCTTTTGTTTACAGTTTCATGGTCGTCTTGATATGTCTAATCTTCAGCGTGCTCTCAACTATCGAAGAGTACGCCGACTTCGCTAACGAAACCTTATTCTGGATGGTGAGTGAAGTAAGACGAATCCATTTAGTGTATTAGATTAAGTATTAGGTTAAACTCAAGTGAACTAGACTAGACTCGACTATAGACGCAACTAGACGCAACTTAGACGCAAGGTGACTATATAGCAACTAATGTTATTTCATTGTTAATATCGCACACAAAGATTTACATGGATTAGAATATTCTAATAATAATAATTTAATGAAGAACTATATTGATTATAAAATCTTATGTATAGAACAAATTTCAACTTGACTTTTCCATAATACAGTATCCGACTGGGCCCTACAAACTGTAAAAAGGGGAGTAGTTCAATGCAATTACACGTAAAAATGGGATATGTAATAATTGTAAATCTCGTTACATAGAGAAACGTATTGTATGTACTAGAATCCGGTATTGAATTATTTGAATACCGTACATTGAAACTACTTCCTATTAAATTTTTGTGTAGGCCTACAGTGACCGAAATGGATGATTTCAGTGTCCAGGATCGGTGTTTTTATTCATAAATGATGGTGATTGAAACAATTGATTTTTCGAATTTTCATATATATATATATATATATATATATATATATTATATATATATATATATACATATATATATATATATATATATATATATATATATAAATATATATATATATATACATATATATATATATATATATATATATATATATATATATATACATACATATATATATATATATCATCCAAAACACAACAATTTCAGTGTTATCAGGAACAATGCTCTCTCAATACAATTCTAGCATCCTTGTATTAAACTTCCCATATTATTTTTTCTTTCACTTTGAACCTAAGTCTATTGAAAATTTGAACTTCTTCCACGTGAAAAATCATATTCTTCCACATCTGGAGTGCGTTTGGAAAATATACCTTTCATTTGTCTCTGATAATTTTAAAAATGTCAATAATTGACATTTGTGTATGGGTATAATTATAGTACCCTAAAACGTACTTCCGAAATTCGAAGAATTAACACAAAGTGTTGAGAACAAGTTTGTTTGTTCAGGATTGAACCAATACAAAATGTTACATACCTTCCCTGCAGAAGAACCTCTGCACTCCTACTTCAAAATATTTGTCAAAAAATTGATCTGTTGCTTTTCTCCGAGGGGTTAACAACTCCTGAAATCAGGTGTTCACTTGCCCTGAAATCCCATGAAATCCCATTGAAATCCCTGAAATCACCTGAAATCCCTGAAATCACCTGAAATCCCTGAAATCACCTGAAATCACCTGAAATCACTTGAAATCCCTGAAATCACTTGAAATCACCTGAAATCACCTGAAATCCCTTGAAATCACCTGAAATCCCTGAAATCAACTGAAATCCCTGAAATCACCTGAAATCACCTGAAATCACCTGAAATCACCTGGAATCACCTGGAATCACCTGAAATCACTTGAAATCCCTGAAATCACCTGAAATCCCTGAAATCACCTGAAATCCCTGAAATCACCTGAAATCACCTGAAATCACCTGAAATCACTTGAAATCACCTGAAATCACTTGAAATCACCTGAAATCCCTGAAATCCCTGAAATCAACTGAAATCCCTGAAATCACCTGAAATGACCTGAAATCACCTGGAATCACCTGGAATCACCTGAAATCCCTGAAATCACCTGAAATCCCTGAAATCACTTGAAATCCCTGGAATCACCTGAAATCACCTGAAATCACCTGAAATCACCTGAAATCACTTGAAATCCCTGAAATCACCTGAAATCACCTGAAATCACCTGAAATCCCTGAAATCACTTGAAATCCCTGAAATCACCTGGAATCACCTGAAATCACCTGAAATCACCTGAAATCTCTGAAATCACCTGAAATCACTTGAAATCTCTGAAATCACTTGAAATCCCTGAAATCACTTGAAATCCCTGAAATCCCTGAAATCACCTGAAATCACCTGAAATCACTTGAAATCACCTGAAATCACTTGAAATCCCTGAAATCACCTGAAATCCCTGAAATCCCTGAAATCACTCGAAATCACCTGAAATCCCCTGAAATCTTGAAATCTGAAATCAGGTGTACACTAAATTTTCGAGTCGTAAACCCCTCGCTTTTCTCTAATTCGATTTCATTTTCGACCAACAGAAACAAAAAGTAACAACAATTTTTGTTCTTTCATTTTTATTTATTTTATATTTGTTCGTGCATTCCAGAAAACATTTGTGATTGTTAGATGCTATGAAATGTTATCTTGTATAAAACTGATCGACATATTAATGATTATGTGATCATTTCAGGAAATCTGTTTGGTTCTTTTCTTCGGAGTGGAGTACATGATACGACTTTGGTCTGCTGGATGTCGGTCCAAGTACATGGGCTTCTGGGGTCGTTTGCGATTTGTCAGGAAACCAATATGCATCATAGGTATGTACGGCATGTATAGGAAATAAGCTCGGATTTGCCAACAAATTTGGTTTCTATAAAAAGGGACGAAACTCTTAAAACTCTATGAAAACTTCAATATTCACATTCATTAATGATTGTATAAGATGAGCTGTATCGAAGACCTCCATGCTAATATTATGAACGTTCTATGGTCTCTGTTCGTTTGTTTGTTTGTTGTTTTTTGTACGCGCATCAGAGGTCAGCCGCTTTGATTCACCATCGTATAATATTTTGTGAGTACGAGAATTTATCCGATGTACAATTATAGTTTTTGGGCAAAATTGGACTGGTCGGACAATTTTTGAAAAAAACAGTTGACGATATTGAAAGACTGCCTGATTCAGCAAGTAAAACTTTGTGAAAATCTGGATAAAATTATGATTGGTTTTGAATTCAAACACAGCAATGATAAACCTGATGACACATTTCTACAATAATTCAAATAGCTATTTTGATAAGTTGAAAAATATGAATGTCATTTTACAGGATTTAATTTAATTTTAATAATCAGAGGCATAGTCAATTAGAGCTACATTAAGAATGAAGTTATACTCACTCTTAGTTAACTATCAAGTGAAAAAGTACAACAAGCCAACCAGAAGATGGCTTTTCACAAGGCAGAAAATATTCGGGATTGCTGTGGCGAACCTGCCAATGAAATAAAGCAACTATTGTGGTTAACCTTAGCCATTACAATGACAAACACCACGCATAGAGGTATAATCACTCAACACTATGACCATTCTGAACGAGCTTCTATGAAAGATACACAGTGTACTTTGTTTTTAAGTAGCATGGAAAAGCAGTAAATGTTAAATTTAATAGGAATATGCTTTCTCTGTTCTAGATCTGATAGTTGTACTCGCATCCATATTCGTGCTGACCTACGGCTCCAACGGTCAAGTATTTGCCACATCTGCAATACGTGGTATTCGCTTCCTACAGATATTACGGATGCTGCATGTCGATCGACAAGGAGGTACTTGGCGGCTTCTGGGCTCGGTAGTGTTCATACATAGACAGGTACGTAGTTACAAATTAATAGAGTGGAATAGAGTTGAATCGGGATGTTGCTTATTGCTCGGGTTGAATCGGGTTATTACTATTACTGATGGCTTCACGACCCCACCAACAGCCAGGTCATATGGAGGTACGACTGACCAGGTGATA
Organism: Brachyptera putata; assembly: GCA_907164805.1. Classification (NCBI taxonomy): domain Eukaryota; kingdom Metazoa; phylum Arthropoda; class Insecta; order Plecoptera; family Taeniopterygidae; genus Brachyptera; species Brachyptera putata. Next base: position 32,582,315 of record OU015463.1, on the reverse strand, counting down.
ATGAAATTATGAAGTGATGATAAGTGAAAGGGGGCTCATACAAAAACTCATGCCTAATGCGGACCTCTGGTGCATAATAACAAACTTCTGTTGGTGATTGCTTTTTTGGGTTCAGCTGCAGGTATCGTTAAATGGCGTTGAAATAGCACGTAGCATTTATACTATACCGCGTCATCACTCGATACTATAGTGTATTTATGCAAATTTATTCTTCAGCAATGAAATTATTGATTGCGATATGATTAAATGAAATCAGCAATTATCAGAAGTCAATTTTGGTAATGATGAATATAATTGATCTGAGATAATTCCCGATATTTTCATGATGACCGTTTGACAGAATAAGATCAGTGTGATACACATATTTTTGTGTAGAGTGAACCACAATTGTGAGGCAAAAATTCCTTGGAACAAAAGTTACTTTTCGTGTATAAAATTACACCACATCAGAACATTAAATATCCTATCTGACGTTGCGAATATACATTAACTTTTAGTAAGTAAGTGAAACAGTAAATAGTTCACCATCTATAACGATCTTCAAACTAATCGGCTATCCTCGTAACCTAAAATCTGTTTCGGTTTATGACCTGACCTGACCCGCCCCGCCCCGCCCCGTTCACGTAAGTCATGTGTCGCTGGCCATAAGCGGTATGTGAAGGGGGGGGGGGGGGGGGGTGCGTGTGAAGGTAACCGTCAGAAGTTGCAGGGAGTCTATAGCAACCCCTTTATAAACCCATTGCACCTTGAAAATTATATCAAAACAAACAATAGAAGAGGGGAAAAATAAATATATAACAAATCCATATTAATATAAGTAGCAATAACAGAAATAGTTAAATAAGGTTATACATGTTGATGATGATAATGATGGGGAAATAAACGAGCAATGAAACAATAAAATTGACGAAGAACTATCGGTGAGAAAATAGTTCGGAACGTTCGCAGTAGCGTGTGTGCCTTTTCAATCATGATCAATGTAGTATAAGGATCCGAGTGAACATCTTCTCCACTAATGGTGTTATATGTGTACGAGGTGAGAACCTTTCAAATGTGTGGGGGTGAGCAAGAAAGAGTTGGACGAAATAATAGACGTTGAAATAATAGAAAAGTGAACAACATGTTGATGTTATAAAGATGGAAATGAACTCGAATGGAGTGAGAATTCAAGTGGGGCATTTGAAAGATGACCTAATAAGAATAGAGAAAGACAAATCTGAAACATTGAATAAAATACAATCAGTTTTGTTCTTTTGAAAAATTGATTTTGATTTGTTATTCTGTGTTGTCAATAAGAGCGATAATATATTTTTGGCTAATGGAGTAAAACAACAACGTAGAGGAAATCAAAGGCAAAGAAAAGACGACGACGCGAAGAAAAGACAATTGAAGTAAATTGATGAACACCAAAAATAACGACTTCAACAAAAATACCAAATGCAGCGGCAGAAAATTGATGAACACCAAAAACAACGACAATACCACCTTTATGAAGAACAACAATGGTATATACCATGTCAAAATCATTAAGAGGAAAACCGACAAATAAGGAAACAAGAAGAAACCATCATCATGCGATTAAAAACAATGTGACGCGAACATTCATGGCAAAGGAAGTAAAAGTCCGTGCCAAAGACTGTGCTTGTGGACACTGAGTTCTTAAGGACAAGATATAGACAGGACAGAGTAGGACAAAGCAGAGTCCGTAGCAGGGGCAACCCACATTATTATAAAGAAAGAGCTGTGAAAAATCACTTCAGGAGGAAGTAGCCCGCAAGAAGTAACTGAACGTGCCAAAGACTGTGCTTGTGGACACTGAGTTCTTAAGGACAAGATATAGACAGGACAGAGTAGGACAAAGCAGAGTCCATAGCAGGGGCAACCCACATTATTATAAAGAAAGAGCTGTGAAAAATCACTTCAGGACGAAGTAGCCCGCAAGAAGTAACTGAACAATTAAACACGCAGGTACAAGTGACATTGAAAGTGCATATGACAGAGAAATGGTAGTGGAAGAAGCCTGAAGGGTAATTCAAGAAGCAAGGAATAATTTTGGGAAGATTTTATAATGATGATAAGCAGTATTCTGTACAGTAATGACGATGTACTGTTACATCGCGATTATTTTGAACGAGTAAATTCATGTATCAAGATGTTCTCTAGAAACCTAGGGGGATCGTAGATACCAATAGAAAAAATTCCAAGAAATAACTTGGGTAAAGATGGAAAACATTTGACCAGAGCAAAGAGCGTTGGCTAGTATTACGAGAATCAGCTGCTCATAGATTAGTCAATTGTTATTTAATTTGTTACTTAAAATTACAGACCAGTGAAAACGCCTAAAAAATTTAGAACGTTTTGTTGAAGAGTCTAGAAGTCTAAGAGTCTAAAAGCCCAAGCTAGTCATCAAATTATCATTTAAGAGTATGTTAGGGCTCAAAGAAAAACAATATCTACACAGAATCTTTCGATCTGACTATGGGTTTCACTCTCAGCTGTGGCAACTCAAGTTGTGTGATCAGGGGGACAAACGCTTCACAATCCGTCCCTGATGAATGAATACATATTAGGGTTTATCGGCGCGTCAACGAAGTGGTTATATTGTGCCACCCTGATAACCAGTGTTCGTTGGTGACGACCCGAAATTGTGAATATCTTAATTTAAGTTATTCAAAAGTAAGCCAAACATCTGGCTACATAACAGAGACATTACTAATTTGATCATTTTTTGAATTTCATTCATCATTCCTCTATTACTTTGCTCTTAAAAGTCAATTGATTACAAATTGAATCAAACCATATAACATTAAATGTCCGATTATCATAATTACCATAATTGTTACTATTAATATCATTTAATCACCATTGAGACATTTGAACTCACTGCTTGAATAGCCACATATTTATATATCACCGTTGTTGTTTGCATCCATTGTGCTGTTTTTTCTATTATTTCGGTTATTGTTTGTTTCTAGTTCTCCCCTCTTGGATAATTTATACTGGTCCACCTATTTTCCTCCTCTCCCGCACAGATGCTTCTGCTAATGTAGGTCTTGCTTCAATTTATTTCAGTACATTCATCAATGAGCATAAAACCAATGGGTAGCCTACATGTTTTTGTTTACCTTACTCTTCCTACAGATACATTAATGCTGCTTAAGGACCCCACCAACAGCTAGCTGATTTAATTCCATTCATATTGTGATTAACAACATTACCATTCTGTAGGTATAACTAATATAATTTCGTATGTGACCAATTGATGTATAAAAAGCATTAACATTGTATAAGATGAAGAAAAAAAGGTCTTGAAAATATCTGGTCGAGGAGCCGGGTTTTTCTGTGAGTAATCTAAGTAAAGTTGAGTGGACTCTCCTCAATTACACAAAAACTACACAATTCCACTCGAACCTTCACTTCAAGTATTTGATTCATTATAATGAAATAAATACATAACATGTTATCTATGGATCATTTTGTAGACTACATATTTTACATTAGGGGTGGGTTGGATTATATTCATTCTTGGAAACGAAGGAAAAGATGGAAAAGGTTATTTAATTAAGATGCTCGAGAGACCGCTATAGAACTCGGAAATAAAACGATACTTCCATCTAATTTACTTAATCGATCATTATCTTTCAACAGGTGAAAGCACTAAGGAGATAAAAATAATATACAGATATGATAAAAAAGGGGACTATATACACAGTAAGAAGCGATGGTATGAAAGCTGTGTAACTTTTCCTTGGCTTACCATTGAACAGCTCGTCATTGAATAGGTAGTGTAATCTGTTGTGGTTGCTGCAGGAACTAATTACGACTCTCTACATCGGTTTCCTGGGGCTAATATTCAGCAGCTATTTCGTATATCTGGCTGAAAAGGATGAAATCGGAGAGGACGGCAAGACGGACTTTAAGAATTATGCCGATGCTCTTTGGTGGGGAGTGGTAAGTATATAGATACTACGCATATAGAGTACACTGAGTATATAGGCGGCAGATATATATATACAGATATATGTATATATATATGTGTGTGTATAGGAGATGTAAAATATAAAATGCATGAACATCAGGGTTTCCGTTCGATACAAAAATTGCGAACGATAACGAAGCTCATCGAATATCAAATATTGATAGGAATTGATCAAAATTCCTCATTTTCGTTTGATATTAATCGAATTGTAAAAAAATGTGTGATTTGAAGTCATTGAAGTCCTGACCACGTATAATTTCGGTAGTTGTAGGTAAACGCTGGGACTGACATGGACTGAATTATCAGTGGTTTCAATAACAATTTTTATGAATAAAAATTTGCCAGTTTTTTATGAAGGTATATATATATATATATATATATATATATATATATATATATATATATATATATATATATTCCAGGGTAATTAAATACTTCTAGTTATCTCTTATTACATTGATTTATCTTGTGATTTTTCAAGTTTTTCATTTTCTTTTCATAATTGTTCACACATTTTCATTCATAATGAGTGGGAACTGGATCACAGAATAGTTTATCTCAAAAAAGTTTCAATCATGGAACGTGAAAAAATATATATCCTCAATATCCCTCCGAATAATTATAGTTCAACATTCATATAACAAAATATTCGCTCTGAATGGAAAATATGGTTCACATTGTTAGTAACAATGTTATGCTGAATTTTAAAAAAAAATCAGTGCTCCGGGTCTTATCTCTAAAATGTAGTAGGCCTATAGCGATTTTTAATGTCAAATACGCATGGAAAACATAATGAAATAAAGGCAATAAAACTTTTGGGTCATTATTCACTGATCTCGTACGTACACTCTGAACATATAACATGCCGTTTTCACATTGATAATGTAGCCTTTTTTCAAAACCATTCTATTTACATATAAAATGGAATCTACGAATGTAACAAAAAATTGAGGCTCTTTATTGATGTCAGATTGAATTTAAAATCGAAAAAGAAAATTTAAAATCTTATTTTCAATCTCTAATCCCCTTGATGAACTCATAATAATATCTCATTCAATGTAAGTGTAATGGGGGAAATATTTGTAAAAATGAAATCATTTCCATTTCCGAACTAGAAATTGATTTTTATCAATTAAATGTTGTACAATCATTAATGAAAAGCGTTCAATGCACAAACTGCAATAGCTTTTAGCTATGGCTTGTTTTGTTTGACCTGTGATTTGTGTGATGAAGTATAACACCTGATTTTTGTTTGTGGGGGCTATAGATGTAAGAATAATCACTGTTACTAATCTGGTTGGTAAAATATCGTTCAAAAATAAATAAGAACCTCGCATGCGTGTTTTCAGATAACCGTCACGACGATCGGCTACGGTGATACGGTTCCCAAGACTTGGGTGGGAAAGATTGTTGCTTCATGTTTCAGCGTTTTTGCAATTTCTTTCTTCGCTCTGCCAGCTGTAAGTAAACTTCATTTAATTTCCTTCATTTCTTTTATTGTATTTTTGAGCACCATCTTCATTGTTTGCGACGGAGCGTTCAATACTCACATGCGACAAATACGATCTATTTCTTCGAAATTGAAACTGGAAATGACGCTGATATGTTATGATGATTTCTCTCAGAACTGACCGATATGTACGATTTTTAATAACAATTTGATGACATCTTTGCTGACTTGCTGTCTATGAACGTTAAAGATGTTGAGCTTTGATGGGTAGCTACAATGAAGTTTAATCATTTCTATGTATACATGACTATACAATTAATATGTGCATTTTTATACCGTGACTTCACGGATCATGGAGCTTGTTTTAGGTTTCAATTCATGTCCTTAATTTGTTTGACATAATAAGTGGAACTAATTAATCCAATTTAAATATGTTGGTGGAAGGCCCATGTTTTTCCTCAGATCCAACTTGACGTATTGGTGGAGGAGCCGTAATTTACCAACATTTCAAAAAATGTTATGTTTATCCATTGCCCGTGTTTCCAATGGTGATGAGTGTTGATTTTGTCCATGGGCAATGCCCATCTAACAAATTACATTTGTATTTTTGTATTGTATTTATATTTTTTAATAATAATCTAATAGTTTTCTTCACAGTTAGAAACAGAATCGGTATACCCAAATCGTTATAATACACTAGATGAACGTAGCATATGCAATGTAAGGTGAGCGAGATATTCATATTCATGGAATGTAATATACATATACATAACTTGGTTTTTAAACCGCTCACCCTATTTATGCATATAAAACATGTCCGTCATTGTTTACCATACAATATCTCAATATTCAAAGTTTTTCTCAATATAATATTATTGGAATTTTTCAAAGTTTCAAGAATTATTCAAATACAGTTCAGAATATTTCAAATCATTCTGAATTTCTCAAGTGAATTAGAGTAGGAGCGCACACAAATAACAAACAATCTTGAAGCGTTGAACTCGATTTGGAACGAATGACATTATTCGCTTCTCATCCTCCAAAAATGTAACGAAATATTCCCAATAAAAAAAAGGTAAAGGGACAGCTGCTTTATGTGATGCAAAACTTTCGAAATCAAATTAAACATAGTATAAGTTCAACAACTTGCATTTTTACAAGGATTTTATTGTTGATTGCAGGGTATCCTTGGGTCTGGTTTCGCTCTCAAAGTGCAGCAGAAACAGCGACAGAAGCACTTCAACAGGCAAATACCAGCAGCAGCCATGCTGATACAATCTCTCTGGCGGTGTTATGCTGCTGATAAATCCTTTAACAGTATGGCAACCTGGAAGATTTATATCAAGGACACAAATCAACTGAGTCAGAATGTCAACACGCCACTAAGCAAGGTACAATTACTTATGTGAAAGAGTCATCTTAAATATTCACTTTCAGGGGCTACTGTGATTAGTAGAGATGCTGATGACTCAACCCACGTCGCGTTGCTACAGAGACTGGTATATACTGCAATATTGTTGGATAATTTTTGCTGTAAGAGTTTTACCAAAAATTAAAGTCTGCTTTCTGTTCGTTCGACACCTGTTGAATCGTAAGCAATACCGGTATCAAAAGGTTGACTGGTTTAGCTAGGTGGTTGACTGATTGGAATGACTTTTAATTTTGATCCATGCTGTATAAATGTTACAAGAAGATACTTTTTTCGGAACCTCTGCAGATGTTGTACCTAAATGTTAGCTTTGAGGATTAACTAGAAAAACTTGGCCGAGAAGCTTAAGAACTTGAGCAGTAGCTATTTTTTCTTCTCCAAATCCATTCACTCGACTTTCATAAAACCTGCTGACCATGTGCACCATTCTTGATCCTTTACAACATCTCGAGATCAATTTGTTCTTAGATGTAAGTATTTTCAATTTTTTCGACATTATATGTTTTTCAAGAATTCAGACGTAATTTTCTCAAAATCTACTTGCTGGATTTTTAAATCAAGCTAGAAAATGAGTTGCATGTGATTCGGTTAGCCTGGAGACCTGTGGAGCTCACAAAACCATTGACACAAACATGAATAGAGAATGACCAGATATAAACATCAGATATGAACGTAATGGAAGTCTTCGCTCTCGCTCGTCCAATATAGCCTAGGCCTATGAACTCTGAAAATACTCTGAAAATAAAAACAATTGAGAAATGCTACACAATGAGATAATGTTATGTCGATCATATTCATTTATGAATGGATAATATTATATATAGACCTATTATCAAACTGCCACCATCTCAAAAATGGAAATTCATGACATGCTGTGTGTGTGTGATAGAAGGTTTTCAGGACCGACGTTGGATGGAAGAAGTATGTTTAATGCGCCGTTTATTTGCCCTTTTCTGAAGAGTTTGATTGGTCAGGTTCTTTCATAAATATTTTTTATATATCTCAAATATATAGATTATCACAATTTTGATATCGAGCATGATTGCGTGTTTAAATTGAGCTAGCAGTATGCCCATTGGGAAAGTTTACCTCACCCAATCCCAATCCCACGCGCACGGCACAACCGTTTCCGTTTCTACCTTTCGGTCCCTAGAGAGAAGCTGTGGTTGCGGCTTCGTTGGGCTATGGTAAATGCATCTATTTTTGTAGAATGTGAAAAACCAACAGATGAATAAAGATATATCAACAAGAGCACATAACTGCTCCACCCAATCATTTGGTTAAGTAGGATGATAGAACCGTGTTATAAAATTAAAGTACTATAGGCGAATGTTGGTTTGGCAAAGGTTTTTCGGATGGTTTTTGTTGAATGTACTATTATGATGATTCTTTGAAAACAGGCCAGGACCACTATCTTTCCATCGTTCATTGTTCAGAAAAATCCTTCATTTCATTCAATCATTATATATGTTATTCATCATTCATCAATGCCAATGGATCGTCACAGTCTCTATAATCCAATTCAAGCTTGCATGCATATGTATAGAGCTACTCTATCAATTCACGTTCGATGTGCACCTTTTCAATAAATTGCAGTTCGCCAATTTTGAGAATTCAAAATATAATTATTTCAAGCTATCGCAAAACGAATAAATCATTCATGAATCAGGATGGTTGTTGTTGGGGTCTACATGCAATGTTATCAAGCACTTTTTGTCAATAAGGAAACAATTAATAATTGAGTAGGCCTAATGTATCAAGCTTACACTGGACGGGAAGCATAGACATTACACAAACAAGGTAAGGATATACAACTGAAACCAGCACTCAGTAATATTAACAACACACGTACACATCTATAAGGAAGGAATCATCACGACGAATTGCATTGATGTGATTTACGAAAGACATCGTGAATGATAGATTAGATTCACAATTCTACACCAGTCTCTGTCAGAGCTTTCAATAACGGTAAAAGTGTACAAAGACTTGAGCTTGGAGTGAGTATGAATAATGAATTACTTGTGCAAACTGTTGTTACTGTGTAATATTGAAATTGTGTGTATGTGTATGCGTGCGTAGGTGGGTTGTATGTACATCGGATATTATCTTCGCACTAGTATACGTAATACCACATAATTATCAACATCAGTGGCGTGACCAAGAGATAGAAAAAGTGGGGAACCTTAAGTAGATATAATGAAAGATATCGTATTGAAACGAAAACTGTTGTATGAATTCACATTTAGAAAAAGGTTAATTGTGGAAAAAGTCAAATATTTAGACCTGTTCAATTTTATTTGAACAGGTTATTGATATTACAGCTTATCCCAAGGATATTCAGTACGGAAAACGCATGCTTTTTTATCAGTCTCAATTAAAAGTGTTGTGGTCAATTCATGAATGTCGGGAGCAACATATTCACAGTTTGAGAGCAAAACATCCAAGTTTACATTGAACTTGTCCTAGTGGAGCATGGGGTGAGAGGAGAATCCTCACTCCAGCTCCACCAAGAGTTGGTAGAAATTTTATTCATTACATAATATTTTGGGAGGTCTTTTGACTAATTTGGTGAGCTTATTATTTTTATGAAACTTATATATACATCAATTATTACTATTTTATCAATTCATATTGGAGATTAATGACGCAATGTAACGATAATTAAGATCTATTGGCGTCGGTGAATTATTAGTGAGATGACGGGATTATGCGATTTGGGTTTCTCTGGCAATGAGAAGGATAGTAGGAAGGAAGCGGCTGTGGCCTGTATTCTGGAACCATCGCGGCATTTAAATATAATACAGAGAGAAATCGCAGAAAACCTTTGTAACGGTGGACGGTGGCAGGGATCGAGCGAGGCTTGATCTACCCTGACGCACAGGTCACATGAAGTTAGCACTCTACCAACAGATCCATACCAGAACCGATCATTAATTGTTCAAGATAGAATACAAATTGCATCCAACACCCTCAATAAACAAGAACTTATGGCCATTACTCTCGAAAAAGTTCCAACTAGAAACAGTATGTTCCGGGTTGGGTCGTTCAGGATTCAGGATGGTATTAGAATTGTATATTTACCATTTATACTTCAATGTTGAGTAGCTTACTTTGGTGCATGTGTATCTCATTCACATTACAATATGTATAAATAATACGTGTTACTTTGCCAAGGTCGTTGTGCAACATTGTTTTATGTAATTATTGGTGCTTATTAGATTGCATAGTGGCTTACTGTGTCTCTAGTGCCGGATGGTCTCTGGTGAAATACATGTTGCTTGTTGGTGTTAACAGATAGGTTATAAGTGCGGAACAGTCTCTGATTTTACAGGTGGCGAAAAAGGCGAGCGGTCTTAAGCGGCGCAAGTCAAAGAATAGGATGGAAGCGCCAAGTAACGTAATCGAAGGAAATCCTACGACTGGCTCTCTGAATACGGGCCCTATACCTCGGAGGGAAAGTGAGGGGGACATGCTCTACTATGTTGACGATCCTAGATCAGGTAAATATTCCTAAAGAAAATATTCGACCTTATCAAAATATCGATTTAGATTTTTTCGGATTTTATATTCTTGTATTGTACACTTTTTTGTATCACGTAACAACTTGGATATTATATTATTTTTTCAATATTGTGTAATCTGGGACGGAGAGTTACGTATACCGTTTTCCCCATTGAGTTAGCGTTATGTAGGTTTCAACCACACCAAGTCATATTTAGCCTACTCGTTGAATATGTTTCTTTTCATTATCATCGAAACTAGAAAAAAAAAATTGTTTCCCAGTTAAGGTTCAATGAATTGCTAATGACATGAATTAATTATATCATTATTATCACCATTATTATTATTATTATTATTATTATTATTATTATTATTATTATTATTATTATTATTATTATTATTATTATTATTATTATTATTATTATTATTATTATTATATATTATTAATACCATTATCATACAACTAGAAAAAGCTGAATTTTCATTCTGTTCTATTGAGTAGATGATTGAAAATTCCAAAACATTTCTTGCGCCTCTCGATTGTGCCTCTCGATACAATTTGGCGTAGAATGATTTTGATATTGACTTTGAAATTCTTAGCATTGATCCGGATCTTCCTTCTTTGAATATGGGCCCTAGTATTCTAGTGAAATTATTATGTTACTATAGTATGGTGGACGTGCCGTGTGTGCTTGTTGTTTTGTTTTTGTCATGTTGCATGCACGTCGGCATGCGTGTCGCATACCATGCTACTCAACTCATCAATATTGAATCATTCATTAACGCTTCTTCTTTATTATAGGCCTAACATGGATATTTTGGATATTATGAAAATTTATAATGATATTATCAAATCATCATTACATCATGTTAATAGTTCATTTATTTTGATTTCACCACTAATGAAGGATATCAATGATATTCATACATTTATTTCGATGATATCAATAAAATATGTTCAACATACACAGATTACGGAGGATTTTGTATCAAGTTTTCAAATTGACCAATATTATAGAATAATTTCCAAACGGAATTATACTCCATCAACATTTGTTTGTCGTCACGAGAATTTTCATAACAATTTTCACTGGATGTCTTGTATATTTCCATTCTTGTTTCAAAATTGATACTGAGGTGGGGATTGTAATGCGTTTTCAAAATGCGTACTTGATTAAGAGTCCATGGGAGTCGATTTAGCGGGATATCAGTTGTTTGGTGATAACTTTTGAACGGTATGAGATATCGAAATCCGGAAAACGAGAAAACACAGATATTTTCAATACCTTCCAAGATGATAGTAAGGAATAAGTATCTATCTCATATCGCATAATTGTCAGGCGTATACGTTTGAAAAATGTGTTGTTTTATAAACGCCTGACAATCAGGTGATCCGAGATGAATAGCTATTACTCACACCATCTTGAAGTTATTGAAAATATCTGTGTTTCCTTGGTTTCAGAATTTTGATACCTTATACTGTTCAAACGTTATCACCAAAAAACTGATATTCCGCTAAATCGACTCCCATGAACTCTTAAAAACAATTTCTCTAACATGATATTTGTTCCAACCAGGACCGTCGTACCGTGTACGTCATGATGGACGTAGTTCGATCTTCACGAGTCAGACAAGCTCGGTAGCGGAGGGTGTGTCAGATGAAATTGATAACGAGGGGAACGAGGAGCCTCAACGAGTAACACACCTGACAGATGTGCATCGGAATGCAATTCGTGCGATCCGAAAGATCAAGTACTTTGTTGCGCGACGTAAGTTTCAACAAGCGAGGAAACCTTATGATGTACGAGATGTCATCGAACAATACAGTCAAGGTCATCTCAATATGATGGTTAGAATCAAGGTAAGTCGTTTTTTTTTTTTTTTTTTTTTTTTTTTTGAGAAAAAGAAAATACATAGTATACACTTTATAAAATTAAACACTCTGGTCCACAAAGCCATGTCTGACTTGAATGTGGAAGTAAGCAAACTTAAATAATAAACCTAAATACTAATCAGAAAATAACTTGCATTAAACGATTGCAACAAACAAAGAACGGTATTGAAGGATAATTATTATGACGAAAAGAAAAACAATCAGAGAACGGTATTGAAGGATAATTATGACAAAGAACAATAAAATAATGATCACCAAAGATGATGATATAAGTGATGTAATCCTGATAATTAAAATTATTAAATTAAAAACCTACAGAACATTACCAAAAATATTATGAACATGTTAACTCAATGAATTGACGACAACAACCATCTCTTGATATTTATTTTAATTTCATTATATTTCTCCAGTTGTTTTAGATTTAAAGGCACACTATTAAAAATTTTGGAAATTTCATATGAAAGCACCCTCTTTCCATGTTTATTATGAAATAGTGGAACCTCCATAAGATTCAGAATTCCTAACCTTGTAAAGCGATTTCTAGGTATGTGTAGGCCTACTTTATCCTCAAAATAATTTTTCAGTATGAATCTATATTTACGAAGTGCCTTAAAAGGTAGAATGTTGATATGTTCATAATATCGTTGAACATCAAAGTTACAGTCCATCCTTATAGTAAATGGAGTAATGCTCTCGATGATTTTATTCTGCATCTTTTCTATGCGGTTTATATGAGTATCAGTTGCATTTCCCCACGCCAAAATTCCATATGACATAATTGATTCTACTAACGCAAATTATACAGATTTTAAGAGGTTAAAGGAAAGGACATCTTTCAAATTATATATTCTCCAAACACAAGAGCACAATTTCTTTGACAGTCTATCTGTGTGAGGTCTCCATGAGAATTTATTATCAATATCAACACCCAGATATACATGATTAGGGACGACCTCTATCTTTTCGGAACAGCTTGTACATTCATCATCTAATCTACTCGTATGCAAACAGTGAAAAGAATGGAACGTTATATTTACAGGATTATATCTATTAATATTTGAAGGCAAAGCCACATGAATTATTTTTGTTTTATCAGAATCAATTACTAAATTTCTATCGTGGGTCTCTCTCAGAATATTATTAAAATCGCTCTGCAAATAGTATTCCGCTTTTTCTAATGTTTTATGAGCGGCAATCAACACTGTGTCATCCGCGTACATGAATGTTTTACACATACAAATTCTATTAAAAATATTGTTGACATATAAAAGGTAGAGAATAGGTCCCAAATTTGAACCTTGTGGTACCCCTGTGATCACCTTATTTTTCATACTATACGTATTACCAATTTTAACTACAATGTGCCTTTCTCCCAGATCCCAACTTTTTCCAAAGCGTCTACAAGTGTATTATGATTCAAAGTATCGAAGGCCTTTGTAAAATCAATGAACATAATTAAACATGCATATTATTATTAAGCTTCGTGTTAATGAAATCTGAGAATAACTATAAGAGGTCAGCAGTGCCTTTGCCCTTCTGATAACCAAATTGCGCTGGGTTAAATATATTATGATCTCTATGTCGTGGTGATAATTATTGTTTGCTTCACGATCCCACCAACAGCTAGGTTATTTGGGGGTACTATAACACATGGCCTTTGTTTATTCATTTTATCGCTGTCACCACTCAGGAGTTGAACCTGAGACCGCCTGAGACTAATCTAACAAGGACTGATTTGAGGAAGGGTTCGTTGCTGTGAAGCGGGTGATTTAACTATGGAAATGTACAGAGAACATTAGAATTAACCTTATTTTATTCGAACATGAAATCTAACTTGAAACATAACTTGATAATAATAACTAATAATAATAATGAGAAACACTTACAATTAACGGCTACAGTACGAATGAGTGAATGATTGATGAATGATTTTTTCATAAGTCAATATGTTTTTACTATGAGACTACTTTTTTATATACATATATATTGGGTTTAATGACGCACTGTTATGATAGCGCAGGTCTAATGGCGTCGGATGGATGATTAATGAGATGATGGGATGAAGGTTCTTGGGTAATGGGAAGGATAGTGGGAAGGAAGCGGTCATGGCCGACCTATTGTAGGAACCATCCCAGCATTAGTCTAGACTACAGAGGGAAACCATGAAAAACCCCTGTAAAGATGGTCGGCGGCGGGGATCGAACTGGATTCGAAATTCCCTTCACCTCCCGGATCACATGAAGCGAGCGCGTTAACCACTGCGCTGCATGTGCCGATGAGACTACTCAAGGCACTTATTTCTTCGATGAAGCTATAAACATATAAGATCTTATGTAGGCCTATAGGTTTGAGCTATACCTTCTAATAATTTGTAGTCACGTTGCTGCTTTACAAATAATTTTCACGTTTATTATACACTAATGTTTGTTTCTTTTCTTGACCAACATTGTTTTCTAGGAGTTACAGCGCCGGTTAGATCAGACACTGGGTAAACCAGGTGGTTATTTGAGTGGCGCCGACAGATTAGGGAACTCAAGACCGATGACTATAGGTGCTCGATTGTTCCGTGTGGAACAGCAGGTAATTAAAACTTTTACCACCCAAGGTGATCTTGATTACTTCCATATAGCAAAAATTACAGTCATATCATCAAATAAATATTGTTCATGTGAACATTTCAATATCTCGTAATAATTGAAATGTATTTTAATGATAGCCCCATATATATATACATATATATATATATATATATATATATATATATATATATATATATATATATATATTAAAAGTTATTAAAATACGTTACAGTTATGAAAAGTTTTCCTCATAAAACAAAATTGGAACAATCTCTGACAGTATTCCTAATGTGATTGTTACAATCTATTTTACGACTGTTGACGTTAAAAAGAACTGGTAAAATGTTATGCTTATAGGATATCTTTGATATTTTCCAGGCGGTAGTCTTGGACCAAAAGCTAGATCAAGTACTAGTTATTCTAACTGCATTGGCGAAACAGCAAAACATAACGATACCTGTGCCAGCGAGGTCTTCGGAAGAAACTTAAGAATATCGTCATGGTGCATATTGCCGCCGACGTTTTGTCGTGAAATACACATATCTCCTCGAGCGCATAGAAAGAACGCATGCGATGAGAACTCGGAGTAATTATGCAATCCTATCATATTCTCTTCTAGAAGAACGCAAGCGTTGAGGAGTCGTGTCTTCTAGCGCATATAGAAAGGAAGCGATCATTGAAGACTTGAGTAATTATGCAATCCTATCAACATCTAGTACATTGTATTACTGTGTCCGCAGCATGGAGAAACAATCAAACAATAACTCTAGAAACAAATACTTCTCCCTCAATTCACGTTTTCCAACATATCTGATGTTGACAAAACGTTTCGACCAGAATGTGATAATACGTACTGTACTATAATTATGGGCATATAGTACGAATAGTGACCGTATAAGTTTACTGTGTCTCCCAATTGAAATACATATATTTGCATTAGCCCAGAGGTAGAACCTGAAAAAAAAATTGATTGTTTGCCAATTAATTAGTAGGCCTGCAGCAAAAGTGATGTGATAGAAAGATTCTAATGAATGCTCTCTAAATAATTTATCATGCTAGAATAGGCTTGATTCGATGTTTTGACTGAATAGTTTATTCAGAAGCAGCCATGGCAGTTAGTACTTGCAGAACCATTCCACAATCCGGAAAAGAGATGCAACAAATCAGAAACGAGATACACATACGAATTAAACTAGGCCTTCTCAGACTGTCATTACCATCCCATAAAAAAGACGGTTTGCCAAGCTCCACTGTCAATTTTTCGTAATAACATCATATTAATGGATGAATATCGATTCAACTTTCTTATGTCATTTCATTATTATTTTTCCAGTGATCCATACACAAATGTGATAGTTGGGGAAAGCGAAATCAAAGGGAATGAAGGTTGAGGGTATGCCATGCAACTGAATATTGTGTAAGTTCATTTATAACCTATACCGGTCCCTGGCTTATCCAAAAACCTTACAGGATAGCAATCAATTTAAGTAAATTTATTAATATTAAAGTACAAATATATAATATATATAGTCGTACAATAATTTGTGAGACAATTTTCCGTAATACCCATGTATACACATGTAGATAACCATAACATAGTAGATGTTTTATGTTCATTTGAACACAAACTGTATCGGCTGATTTTATTTTAGATAATGTGTCATAGACGTTGAACTTGAACAATGGTTTTCATTTTTTATGATATTGTGAACAATGAACATAATTTCTCGTCAATCACAGTACAACTTGGCTTGGCCGGAAATTTGGTTACTTGACCATTTAGATATTCAATGAAATTATTCTATACACGGTAGGAATACCAATAATATTCTCCTTAAATAGATGATGTACAGACCATGCGTAATGTCTGGTAGGATTTAAATCATCAATTAACATTCAAAGGAGAATCATAGTTGATCAAATATTTTTAAATTAGATTACTAGCTTGATAAATACGTCCTCAACAGGCACTAGTGTAGATAATTATATCTTTGAACTCTATCAGGGGTAGCAGTTGTCAATTTTCAAGATATAGCTACAAATTTGAGTGAAACTTTCTCAAGTGCCAGAGATGAATCGACTTATTGAGCTTTTCTCTTAAATTAGGCAATAACATTTAATGTATACACTTTTTAATGAAAAATCTTTAGGATCTATAAGTCACCGTTCGGCGTGGGTTCGAGTCCCGTATAAGGCATGGGTTTTTGTAAACGTCCTTTCACGTATCATTACATCATAGATTCATCATCATCTGCTCATTCATACTTTAGTATAACCTATTGGTGGGGTCGTTGAGCAAACAACAATAATCACTAAACAACTTTCACAATATTAGTAACATGAATGTGTTTGAGAAAACAACATTTTAGGTGTCTTTAGTCTCTTTATACAGTTCAGTAAATCAGTATAAAACCACTCAATTATGGATACGGATTCAAGGTCAAGATGACGTATTTAAAATTCATATCCGCGATACAGAACATGTAAATATTTGATCGAAAATATATTTAGACTGGTTGCAATTTTGGTAGATGAATTATTGGACTTGAACTTCCCTTTAATGAATTTATTCATATAACAGTTTACAATATATAAATATACTGAATATACTGAAATTATATAAATGAATATACAAATATTTATTCATAACAGACTACATTGATAGGTTCCAATTTTTTAGTGATACATCTAAACAAACTTTTGACTGTTGGTTCGATTCATACAACGGGCAATGTGGTACACTATTGTATATTGTAAGCAAGCAACGATTTTCAGATTAAATAAACTAGAGTAGGTAGTTCAGACAGCATTTCCATTTTATTAATAATGTAGTGAAGTGATTTTATACTTCTTAACGGACGAACGTTTTTTAAATGCTATTGTAAATATTAGAATTTATTAGGATATTGGTTTCTTCTTGATAACTATTCTGTCATTAGGAATGAAACAAATCGAAAATATATTTTATAGTAGGGTAGTTATTTTCAAAACTGAATTGAAAATAAATGTAACAAAAATCATATGACACATTGTGCTGTGCGTTCACGATGCAACTATCTAGACTATAGAAGTTCTGATAAATCCTTCTATAGGGTATAGTAAACAATGCCATAAATATTACTGCACATATATGTTACACGAATATATTTCTACATATAGTCGTACATGGATAGGTATATTGAATATTGCTAATATACATGTAAAAACTTTCAAAATAATATATCGAATTATTCGTTCATAGTACACGAAACGTGACTCTTCCTTTAAAGCTGATCTTGTAAAACATGTGATGTGTTTTAATCATAAGAGAAGACCTTGCCTCTATGATGTGCCTATATTCTAATATAAATGATATATTATTCCACACTTCGTATGTCCCCCTGTATTACGTGTATCACAATAAACAGATACGTGTGCAGTTCCAGTACTGTTTGCATGGAACTAAATATCATGCCATTATGTATAAGTGCGAGACGACGAACCCATGATGCTATTGTGATCACATTCGCGTCATACACGTAGCTTTATTCATTAGGAAAGCTAGATAAAATAATAATAAATTTAATGACTGTTCTCTCATGCAAATCAGAGATGTAAATTAATCTCTCCTTGTCTCTGTAATAATTTATAATTGTGAATTGTGAATGGCTGGATTATTACATAATACGTCCATGATGACATATTATGTGCAAATCATTGTTGAGCTACCAATTTAAGAAATCGGAAATTTCACTACCTGAGATAAAGCTAGATACAGTATAGCCCTGAATTCAGATTATTATAACTGGTTTGTATTTTAAAATTGTTATAATATAGAATCTGATCAGGGAATACTTAATTTTGTTAGTATGAGAAATCTGTTGTGAATTAGAACATCATGTTCGCTTTTCACTGAGCATTTGTTTTCTCAAATTATCAATTTACTAACCACCACTGCTTTAAGTTCAATCATTCTATATGAGAACGATTTTTTGTTAATTCATTCATTCATAGCCTTGTGCATTGCACAATTAAAAATGAGATGCAGGTCCCCGTATCAAATCTATGTCCGTAAAAAGTGAACAGAGCACTAGATAAAATATGGTTTACAAACATCATGAAAACCAGGAATGCCCATTGGACCACAAACTGACTTGTGATAGCCTTCTTTAGACCACCAGGACCGTTTGCCAACTTTTATGTCAACTGGAAAGATTGCAATTTAATTTCTTGTCTCTAACATTGCGAGAGGAGCTTGTTCAACACCCTAGGGGAAGCCAAATTAATTATGTTTCTTTTGAACACATGCTATATTTCACTCCTAAAACAGCCAACAATTCGTGTTCCGAATGATGAATGAAATTCGATATATTTGTTTTTGTTTGATGATATTGAAATTGAAATTATGTGATCTTCAATAATGATGATTTTCTCCGTTTTGTGGTTCAACTCAGCATGAATTGTTAACTTGATTACACCGTAATCAAAAGATGCGAATTAATTAGATATACCGTAGTTTATAAATCTGGAAATTAAAGTACATTTGTGGCTTTATATGTTTCACTACCTCATTGATAAATTTGGCTTGAAAGTTCACAGCCGAGTTCTCAAGACGATAAGTGATGATTTTATGAATAAAAAAATCAATAACAATAAAGTCAATAATTAGGTCTTCACAATATTCATAATTTTTATTTGACTTTTGGCGCATTCGTTATCATTTTACACTTCATACCAATCCAGGGTTAACCAGACTGTCACTGTATTTTCCATTCTTTAGATCCACAGTATAAAATAGAAAATATTCAAAGTAAGTACCCAAATTGATTCAAAACAATGAACAATATAATATGTGTGTCCTTGGTTGACCAAAATAAAATGAAATATCCATTTACATACTTTGGTATGAACAGTACATATCCAACCCAAGTAGTAGGGGCCTACCCGAACCAGTAAACGTAGAAGAGTTTACGTTTAGCTTTTACTTACAGACAGTATACATCTTTTAATTTCTTAAGTAGGTCTTAGTTGATATAGCAAGACCTATAATTGACATCATCTGAATATTTCTCGAATGGGACCATTTTTCTTCATACTTTAAAATAGTATTAAGTTCAGAGGTGAATAAACCATTGTTGAATTTTCATTGATTAGCCTATACTTCTAAATGTTACATCTGGATTCTTTCCAAGTTAAGACATTATTGTGACATTGAACAATGACCAGTATTATTCTAATTTATTACATATGCATGTTATAATACCATGATTTGCATACTATAAAAAAAACACTCTTCCCTAATTGTTCTTCACCGTAGCTGCCTATGGTATACAACATTACTACATCTATTCTAGACACTTCTCACTCTTATAATCTAGACCATTTTGAGTTGTATCATCCTGAAACCAATCATAAGTGCTTGAAACACGAAAGTGGTGGGCCAGATTTCACGGTGCTAATTTTTCAAGTTCTAAAATCTGAAAAGAAAGATTTTTTCGAGTTGGATCGAACTATAATAATTATTAAATATTAAAGCCACTATTGAGTACGAATAACGAGGGAATGGTGTACAAGTGTTAATGAGAACAATATGAAGTAAAGATGACGAGAAAGTATCTAGATGTTAATTAGGTTTTAGTTACTTAGATGATTTAGATGTTTCATTAGATTATGAAGATATGTCACTGACTGTGTTACTGGTATGTCAAAGTCAAAGTATCACGTTGTTCCTATGCGATAGTAATTTATTCTGAATGTTTTTAATGAGTTTCAACGATGGAGCAAAAGAAACTGAATCAATTTGTATCAGAATCAGAATTCAAAACATTACATTATGTAAAAGTGAAGTTTACTATATCCATGTATAATAGTATATCTGAGATGTGAAGGTATTTTTATTGAAATAAGTCAGCTGATCCTAGACTTATTCTCTTTTGTTTATTATTGAGTGTACATTTATTATTCGGCTTCGAGATCACTTATTGAATATGATACATCCATTGACTACGTCTCCTTTGCTCTACACCTGAATTCTTTACGCTTACATGTGAATAAATGGATTTGATCAGGTGGATTGATGCTTGAAATGAATATATATATATATATATGTGTGTGTATATACATATACATATATATGAACGGAGGGATACTGTCTAGATTCACGAACAAGAACGTTTATAATTATATAACTATGTGAACATTTTAGTTGTTAAGCTCTACGTCTATTTGATAAGATTTCGAACGCGATAGCCCAATGATCTTGAGCGAAATATTCCGTTTTTCGCCCCACATGTGTGAAATATGATGTCCGAATCTTTACGAGTGTTTGTTGTTCGATACAAAATGGAATATGTATATATATATATATATATATATATATATATATATATATATATATATATATATATATATATATATATATATATATATATATATATATATATATATATATATGTGATGTTTCTATTTGATTTAGTGTAATTTTAATTTCACGTGATGTCCGATCTAGTAGGTTATATTTTCATTCCTCATCACCAGTAATAAAAAAATGATATTTCGAATTCTTGAAATCTATAGATGTTATTGTTATTTTATAGGAAACAATATTAATCCTTTCAATCCCTGGCCGTTTTGGTATCGCCAATAATATTAGCTTCTACATATCCATTTCAAATTACTGACCATTTCAGTTAGGTAGATGTAACATTCATTCCCGAACTATAACGTAACCGCCTACATAAACATGGCAATGGAGAAGGGGTAAGTTGTAATTTTTATAGGTTGGATATATCACTATCATCAGACTGTATGACAAGGACAAATACTATAAAAACCTTTTTGAATAACAAAAACAAAATAGGCATAATTTGATCATTCATAATTGGACTACATGTCATGAAAAAAAAACAATATATACGTTGTGATCCTTGAACTTCTTGGATACGATCCAATATCGAGATATGTGAACTCGAAATCGAAATCGAGGACTCGAACCCGGGACTTTATGATTGCCGGTCAGCTGCTCTCCGACTGAGCTACCGAGATATTACTCTTATGTCATGGCTATACTTCGAGTGAAGACACTTTCTGGGCTAGCCCTATAGAGGGCATATAGAAGGCTATAGAAGGCTAAAGAGGGGCCTCTATAGGGCTAGCCCCACGAAGTGTCGTCACACCAAGTATAGCCATGACATAAGAGTAATATCTCGGTAGCTCAGTGGAAGACCAGCTGACCGGCAATCAAACAGTCCCGGGTTCTAGTCCCGGACGAGACGTATCTTTTATGACATGGCTGAAACATCCCACAATGTATACGTTATGTATAAAATAAAAACCAAATATTTTTAAAATACTTCCTCTGTAAATGATGTATGCCCAGGCCATATGTATATGTATATTTTTATTCACAACTTGGGAAATAGCAATGTTTACAGGCTACAATTTCCGATGGTTGATATGCATTTACAGGTATTCATGAACTAAAACTAAGTATACTTGAAAACAAACCAAAAAATACGAAAGGAAATAATTTGGGTAGAATGAAATGAGAATGAGAAATAAGATGAGGTTAAACTGGGAGTGCAGAAAGTAAAAGGTCGAGCTCCCTCATATTTGAAAGTCATGGCATTTGCGCTCGCGGGAGGCTGTTCCATTGACGAATGGCTCGGCCCAAAATGAAGTATCTGCTGATGTTGGAGTTGGTACAACTCCATCATCGGCAGATACTTACTACTTAGATACTTGAGGTTGAGGTTTTTGACATGATCATTTCGGCCGATGAACTTGTCGGTTTCGATGAAGTGAACGATGTCTCGCCAGACAGCAAAACCTGCAACAGCGCCTTGGAAAGGTAGAGGGTGGTGACCTCATGTCGACGTCATGATAATAGCTCCCATTTTCGGTCGTGCAAGATTTTGGAGACGCTGACTGCTGGCTGCTGTAGATCTGGGTCCCACTTGATGTGGCAGTTCTCCACATATCTTGCAGCAGTCTGCTGTACTGTATTTTCTCGATACTATAGGATTGAGAGGACGAGTGGGGATATTCCACAACAATATTCCACTAGGGTACTAGCTACAAGTCATAGCGATGCAATAGCGTTCTTCATAGACAGTTTGTCTCAAACTAAGGTAACATTAAAAAAAATCTTGGAATACTTGATTTTCTGTAGGTATTGAAGCGGACAGGCATTCGAGACGAAATCGAACGATCGAATATCAGTAAAGTGCCGAGTTCAGAACGTGTGTTTCATCAAAATTCTGTATTAGCTTATTCTAGATTTTTTATTTAGTAACATATTGAAAGAGAAATCATCTTATATTTGAAAAATTTCGGACGTGAAAGCGCCCCGTTTGAGCTAGCATTCCTGAACATCTTAAATCATTAACATCTTAATGCTGAAACGAGCAGATATAGGCCTACGAAACGAAAATATACCCTTATCCTATGGGTATAGTGTTTCGCGCTTCTGGTTCAATATGTGTACTTTATCAAAATTCAGTATTATCGTTAACCTACATTTTTTATTAGTAACAACATGAAACAAAACCTGATTTAATATTTTTAAACTATGGTCGTGAGAGTCTATATAGAGTGAAATCTTACACGCAGCCTATCAGGCACCTGCGGTCTCTAAGGTAATAATAATGTGACTGTCGTCCATATGGGCCTATAGTTATAGATAAAATTGTAACATCAGCAGTCAAAAATAAGTCTGATGGATAAGTAACAGTTAGTTGTAGTTATTCAAACCATATTAATCATTACCAGGAAAATGAATGCGTTGTGAATTATACTTTTATCTACTGAATTGATCGACTTGTGATCATTCATTGGTTATGTATGTTTTTTTGTATCTTGACTTCAAATTAACCAGTTGATATGTAATAACCACTTGATACCACATGCTCTGAAAAACGTGAAAAAGTTCCGAATTTATCATATCAAATTCATTGATACTGGAAAAATTAGTCAGTACAATATTATACAAATCTACACAAATCTAATTGGTAATTGAAGTTGCTATGGGAAGCACTTACGCCCAAAGCTACTCGAAGTGTTAACCTTTAGTCCGATAAAACTGGCCCTTGCAGATGAGAATAGAAATTTGTTTAAATTCAATATGAATTGTTCATTATGTATTTAAGTAGGAAATATATAATTATTTCAACTACGTAGGCCTATTATTCATAGATTGATGAATTTAAAGCATGCTTTTGTGAAAGCAAGAGGTATAACAACAAACAACATGTACAGATCAGACATGGAAATAAAATCTGCAAAATGTATGTTTTTTATTTTGTTGCATTCATTTCCTTCCCCTAATTCAATTTCCCTAACTTTGTCATTAAATTTATATCGTACTTATTTCAAGGAGCAAACTCTTAGTTCCGAGTGAAATCAGGTAATATATACTATATAGTACGAATTGAGCTAGGAATAAAAAATGGGAAAATTTCAACGGAATTGGCTCTTCAGAATGTCCTTACGCCGTCTTACAAAATTTCAGACAAATCAAAAGTCATGAATTTTTGTCTTTTTCACTTTCAACAAATTTGATTTCTGACTTTAAATTTGGTTTTAAAATATGAAAAAAAAATTTTCTCACTCAGAATTGATTTCTCTGTCTGAATATCTGAACATAATTGAACAATTGTTGATATTTCAAAAGTCACCTCTGAAAATTGGCTGGAAATGTCCGTTTTTTGATAAATCAGCGACGTTTTTCTTGGCAACCACCAGGGCAATCATAACGGAACTCTCTAATAATTCGAAGATTCTAAATTTATGCTCATAAAAAAATACTAGAACATCATAGGTCTCACCAGTTTTTTGATTTCTCATTTTTTTTATTAAATTTATTTATATATATATATATATATATATATATATATATATATATATATATATATATATATATATATATATATATATATATACAGACATACATACATGAGTGTACAGACATACATACATACATATATATATATATATATATATATATATATATATATATATATATATATATATATATATATATATATGTATGTATGTCTGTACACTAAATAGCGTGAAAATTAAGATCTCTTTCCCGAGTGCCTGAGTCAATACTAGTCGAACAGATAGTAGTAGCCTCTGAACCAAGTCCTGTATCAGGAGCTCCTGGGGAGTTTGAAAACTGTACTTACTATCTGTTCGACTAGAATAGACTTAGGGACTCGGAAAACATTTCCCAATTTCCCAATGTGCTGTTAAGTGTACACATATATATATATATATATAAATATAAATATATATATATATATATATATATACATATAATATATTATATATAAATATATATATATATATATATATATATATATATATCATAGGCGCCGACTTCTGAAAATTCCTACGGGTGCTCTAATTTTCTAGCAAAACATGTCAGAGCCCAATGGGTGTGTGGCGGGTTGAAAATTCGTGTTTTTTGTACATATTTTATTAGTTCAAGAAGACTTTCATAATAACAAAGACATCATAATGGACTTTTTCAAAATTGAATTTGCTACTCCTTCCCCAAGCCCCGCAGGTATTTTCTTGAAATATGGACATTTTCTAAGTAATTGTTGCGATCTATATACAGTTTTGAAGTTCAATAATTGAACCTTCATGGACATTCTCGAAGTCATTTTTTCGATCTCCACCAGCGAAGCCCCGCAGGGAATTTTTTGAAATATATTCATTCAAAAAAAAAATGCGATTTACAAGTAGTTTAGGAGTCTGTTGATTGAACCTTCATGAACATTATCGAACCAACCAAGAGGTTAGGTAATAATTCAAATATCATTTCAAGTAACTCAATAATTTTGCAAATGTTCCATGTCTAGGTAGCTTAGTTGCTAGCGTTGGCGGTTTCAGAT
Organism: Brachyptera putata; assembly: GCA_907164805.1. Classification (NCBI taxonomy): domain Eukaryota; kingdom Metazoa; phylum Arthropoda; class Insecta; order Plecoptera; family Taeniopterygidae; genus Brachyptera; species Brachyptera putata. The sequence continues at coordinate 32,556,597 of OU015463.1, read as the reverse complement.
CCCGATTCGAAAGGTCCTGGTATCGAATACCATTGGGGACTGCTTTTTTTCTGTCGTATTTTGTTTAATATACCCATATGCAATTGTTCAAATCCTCAATGGACAGTAGCTCGGAGATAATTCCTTTCTTCCCTGGATAAATTTATCACCCTGTAATAACTCTCATTACTGAATTATTCTAATTAAATGTTGAGTGGAATATAACAAAAAAGCAGCTCTGTTTGGGATTCGATAGCGGGCCACTCCGGACCACTAGGCGAAATCGTCTACGCTAGCCACTCGGCTACCTGGACATAAGAAGTTGGCAAAGTTGTCGAGATACTTGAAGAAGATATTATAAATAAAACTCGACCTGTCGATTGCTCTGCTACCCTGGTAGGAATACTGGACTGTTGACCAATTTGCTCGAAAACTTTTGTTCGTGGAAAATTGACTCAAGTACCAGGGAAACAGAATACTTCAACAGGTATTCCACCTGACACAAATGAATTCAAATAATCTTTCAAACCTCAACGCTCCTACCAGAGGAGCAGAATATACCAACAGGTTAGGTAATAATTCAGATATCTTTTCAAGTATCTCAATAACTTTGCAAATGTTCCATGTCTGGGTAGCTCAGTTGCTAGCGTTGGTGGAATCGGATCAAGATGCGAAAGGTCCAGATATCGAATACTATTGGGGACTGCTTTTTTTCAGTCATATTTTGTTTAATATACCCAAATGCAATGGTATGAATCTTCAATGGACATCAGCTCAGAGATAATTCCTCTCTTCACTCAATAAATTAATCACACTGTAATAACTCTCATTACTGAATTGTTACTGAATAGTAATTGTTGAGTGAAATATGACAAAAAAGCAGCTCTGTATGGGTTTCGATAGCGAGCCTCTCCAGACCACAATCCGAAATCGTCTGCGCTAGCCACTCGGCTACCTGGACGTATAAATTTTCTTAAGTTGTCGAGATACTTGAAGAAGATATTATAAATAAAACTCGACCTGTCGATTGCTCTGCTACCCTGGTAGGAATACTGGACTGTTGACCAATTTGCTCGGAAACTTTTGTTCGTGGAAAACTGACTCAAGTACCAGGGAAACAGAATACCTCAACAGGTATTCCACCTGACACAAATGAATTCAAATAATCTTTCCAACCTCAGCTCTCTTACCAGAGGAGCAGAATATATCAACAGGTTAGGTAATAATTCAAATATCTTTTCAAGTATCTCAATAACTTTGCAAATGTTCCATGTCTAGGTAGCTTAGTTGCTAGCGTTGGTGGATTCGGATCAAGATGCGAAAGGTCCTGGTATCGAATATCATTGGGACTGCTTTTTTTCAGTCATATTTTGTTTAATATACCCAAATGCAATGGTATGAATCTTCAATGGACATTAGCTCAGAGATAATTCCTCTCTTCACTTGATAAATTAATCACACTGTTATAACTCTCATCACTGAATTGTTACTGAATAGTAATTGTTAAGTGAAATATGACAAAAAAGCAGCTCTGTATGGGTTTCGATAGCGAGCCTCTCCGGACCACAATCCGAAATAGTCTGCGCTAGCCACTCGGCTACCTGGACATATGAATTATCCAAAGTTTTCGAGATACTTGAAGAAGATATTATAAATAAAACTCGACCTGTCGATTGCTCTGCTACCCTGGTAGGAATACTGGACTGTTGACCAATTTGCTCGAAAACTTTTGTTCGTGGAAAACTGACTCAAGTACCAGGGAAACAGAATACCTCAACAGGTATTCCACCTGACACAAATGAATTCAAATAATCTTTCCAACCTCAGCTCTCCTACCAGAGGAGCAGAATATATCAACAGGTTAGGTAATAATTCAAATATCTTTTCAAGTATCTCAATAACTTTGCAAATGTTCCATGTCTAGGTAGCTTAGTTGCTAGCGTTGATGGATTCGGATCAAGATGCGAAAGGTCCTGGTATCGAATACCATTGGGACTGCTTTTTTTCAGTCATATTTTGTTTAATATACCCAAATGCAATGGTATGAATCTTCAATGGACATTAGCTCAGAGATAATTCCTCTCTTCACTTGATAAATTAATCACACTGTTATAACTCTCATTACTGAATTGTTACTGAATAGTAATTGTTAAGTGAAATATGACAAAAAAGCAGCTATGTATGGGTTTCGATAGCGAGCCTCTCCGGACCACAATCCGAAATCGTCTGCGCTAGCCACTCGGCTACCTGGACATATGAATTATCCAAAGTTTTCGAGATACTTGAAGAAGATATTATAAATAAAACTCGACCTGTCGATTGCTCTGCTACCCTGGTAGGAATACTGGACTGTTGACCAATTTGCTCGAAAACTTTTGATCGTGGAAAATTGACTCAAGTACCAGGGAAACAGAATACTTCAACAGGTATTCCACCTGACACAAATGAATTAAAATAATCTTCCAAACCTCAGCTCTCCTACCAGAGGAGCAGAATATACCAACAGGTTAGGTAATAATTCAGATATATTTTCAAGTATCTCAATAACTTTGCAAATGTTCCATGTCTGGGTAGCTTAGTTGCTAGCGTTGGTGGAATCGGATCAAGATGCGAAAGGTCCAGATATCGAATACTATTGGGGACTGCTTTTTTTCAGTCATATTTTGTTTAATATACCCAAATGCAATGGTGCGAATACTCAATGAACATTAGCTCAGAGATAATTCCTCTCTTCACTGGATAAATTAATCACACTGTAATAACCCTCATTACTGAATTAATCTAAGTATTTGTTGAGTGAAATATGACAAAAAAGGTGCTCTGTATGGGTTTCGATCGCGAGCCTCTCCGGACCACTATCCGAAATCGTCTACGCTAGCCACTCGGCTACCTGGACATATGAATTTGCAAAGTTGTCGAGATACTTGAAGAAGATATTGTTAATAAAACTCGACATGTCTATTGCTCTGCTACTCTGGTAGGAATACTGGACTGTTGACCAATTTGCTCGAAAACTTTTGTTCGTGGAAAATTGACTCATGTACCAGGGAAGCAGAATACCCCAACAGGTATTCCACCTGACACAAGTAAATTCTCAAATATCCCGATAACTTTCTAGGTAGCTGAGTTGCTAGCGTTGACAGTCTCCGTAAATTGATGTGGTAGGGCTTGATATCGAATACCATGAAGTTTTTTTTTTATATTTTGTTCAACTAGATGCAGTTTTGCTAATCTGTAATGGATATAAGCTTGAGAGAAAAAGCCTTTTTGTCCTAGATAAATTACTCACATTTCAATAATCTACATTACTGAATCAAACTAGGCTACTGAATTAGATTAAATTTAATACCCTGATTTCTAGTGAGTTATAACATATTTCACACTGAATGATGTATTATTAGGATACAACCCTCAGATATGGAGAACAACACAATAAGTACATTGTCATTACAAGATTGATTGATTTAATGAATTCATGGACAGGAACAACAATACATATTGACAGTACAATTCCAGTTGTATTCACAATGATAATCAAACTCTGTAAAATTGATAACTGGTAAACAGTAAAAATGCATCTATAAGAAGTAAATGGAATCTTTATCAGTTCAAGAAGACTTTCATAATAACAAAGACATCATTATGGACTTTTTGAAAATTGATTTTGCTACTCCTTCCCCAAGCCCCACAGGGATTTTCTTGAAATATGGTTATTTTCTAAGTAATTGTTGCGATCTACATACAGTTTTGAAGTCCAATAATTGAACCTCCATGGATATTCTCGAAGTTAATTTTTCGATCTCCACCAGCAAAGCCCTGCAGGGAATTTTTTTAAATATGGTCATTTTTTAAAGTGATTTTTGCGATTTACAAGCAGTTCAGGAGTCCTAGATTGAACCATTATGGACATTTCCAACGTTATTTCAATACTTCAATCATGGACATTTTCGAAGTCATTTTCGCGATTTCTAAATAAATAATTTTTTGGTGGGGTGCAAATGTCGATTGGTGGGGCACGCGTCCCACCTTGGCCCCCTTTTAAGTTTTAACGACGTCCCTGCTTGAGTATTCGAGAAGTTGTCGAAGCAGATAATATTTAGGAATCTTGAAATGTATGTAAAAAATGACAACAAATAAGTTGGTAATATTATTGCCGTACTATTGAGTTGGCCATGCAGAGACTTACCAATACAGCAACGAAACTACCACTTATCTTTCGATCACCGCATTATTTCATGTTTCTACTCTTTTTACTCACTGCACAATTTAATGGGAATGCGATCCATCATGAGATCCATCAAAACATTTTGCTAAATATTTAACAAATATGCCAATATTTTTCCACTGTGATATTTAGTACTAACGCGCACTTCATCCTTCTTCGTGACTTCTCAATATGAACATCATTCGACAAATATAATATGCCTACCTACCAAAAGGAACAAGAGTCGGGAGGGACGAAAACGTCATGAATGAAAACTCAAGTTTTATGCTATACTGAAATTCACGCGAAAAGACATGGACAATATACCTTGTGTTCAAAGCTTTGAGTTAAAAGAAATACGTGACTTACAGTATAGTTGAACAAATCGTCAACGCATAGATGGTCAACGCAAGGGTTTATTACCCTTAAAGAGTGGCAATAAAATGTTCCAGCAACAAGGATGGTTAACATATGTTCATTATAACAATGACTAGTCTATCGGTTCTCTTGAAAAATGTATATATTTATGACTCTCCCCGGACCCCTCCCTCTGGCAATCGAGTAAAGATCAGAAAAGGCTCTAAATATTCTTCTTATTTCTTGCTAAAGCTATGCTTCTTCAAAACAACAACTTTGACATATTATTGATATTATGGAAGTAAAAATAAAACGTTAAATTTGCCGGAAATTTAATGAAACATACAAATTTGTAATTATATATATTGGTTGAGCCAAATTTTTGAGCCAAGAAAAGATCCGACGGGTGCTCTGGACCCTGAGCACCCACGGAGTCGGCGCCCCTGTATATATATATATATATATATATATATATATATATATATATATATATATATATATATATATATATATATATATATATATATATAATGTATATTGAATGGTCTCTGAGACATAAACATCATATTAGAGAATATAGATTTTTCCTTATTCATGTTTTGTTCAAGGACGCCTTGTAATGATATGATAACTAAGATTGATTGTTGTCTGTGAATGATGATGCTGGGAAGCAGTCGTGGCCTGTTGTTAAGGAGCCATTCCAGTATTCACTCGAATGAGAGAGGGAAAGCACCATGCACCTCAGTCATGATGGTCATCCATGATGGGAATCGAGTCCCGGTCTCCTGAATGTCGGTGACGCGCTATACAGCACACATATTCAGATAGTTTCAATAACTACCTAACTGGTGTGTGACTAAATTGTTATTTCCATTGTTCTAAAATTGATAGGAAACGATGCTCGATAGGAAACTCGGTTATCAGAACAAATTGTATATGGGTAAATCCACATCAAGTGGAATGTTTCCTAGATTTAATAAAATTGTGCTACAACTTGAATAATATATTTAGTAGGGTATATTTGATGCGGATGAGATATGAAGTTGAAATCAATTGTTCGTTGGAATTAATCGTCGGAAACAAGTTGTGAAGTAAATGTACTACATGCATGTAACTCATTGCAAGATTTGTCTAAAACTCAGAAATTCATGGAAATTACATTCGCTCGAGTCCACGAAAATTATATTACACTGGTTTCGGATGATTTGTCAAAACGCGCCAAAAAATGTGAAGTTACAGTACGAGTGTATAAGTTACATTCACATTCATCTTGGACAAAAGTAACTTTTCGCAAAAAATGTTATTGAAAGTTCACCCTCTCCCCTTTCTCCTGTATCTTTTAGTTCGGAAATACTCACTTGATACATCCAATTTGTTCACTTTTCAGCAAAAGATGAGAAGTAATGTGAAGGAAGAATAGTTCAACCTTGTACTAAGTTCCATGTTCAAACCAATGAAAAATTGGAATATGAATCACTGTACCGCCAGTATAGCCTACCTTGGATTCTGGGTGTGAACATAATGCAGGGGCAGACATGGTGCAAATACAAAATGGGCTTTGTCTCATGAAATGAAATAAGTACTTCACATTAGGTCGTATCATCATATTCACAATTTTAAATGCTAGCCATGCATCATAGCATCCTTGTTCAACTTGTGGCTTGTTCACCAAGAGAGAAGATGCATTATTATGAATTATGAATATTTTGGGACGGGTTTTGAAAATTGAAGTTGTGTGGATGATGTAGAGCACAATACATAGAAAATATGAATATATCTTTCTTTGCTTGGGACAGGAACAAGATTATTCAAATTAGTATGGAATCACCCATGTTCTAATCTGTATATTTTTATATAAATATAGTGCCTTCTTCTCAGCTTTTGTTGATTCACAAACCATGTGAAATCCAAACTATTCTGATTTGGCTTATATTTGGTGAATAATACATGTGAATCCGAAAGTGGTCCTTTTTCAATTTTTTTCAATGTTCTAAAATAAGGTCATTTAATTTCTGATTATTCAATTCATCACTCGTCATTTCGAAACAGATAGACTATCATTCATATTCGGCTTATAAACATACCATACTCATACGAATTGTGCTTCAGTCAAAATTTCAATATATTGTAGCCCTATAAACTGAGCAAAATGATTCGGGAGAGTAGTAGCCTACATTACGCTTGGAAAGAAAAACTTGTAAAAAGTAGAAGTCAAGCAATACCAACCTCCTCGATACCACTTCACAACCCTAATAATTACTCAAGGATACCTGTGCTCTCAGCCATCTTATCTTCTTCTTCTATGTATCAATGACCTTTCCCAAATCTTTGATATGGACATCTATTCCAGTTCCCTGACAACACCAACCACCTCCTTACCACGTGCCAAACTTGAACTCCCTTCTATCCCTTATCCAATGCAGAATTGTACTGCACTGGTTGTGAGGGTGTGGGAAGTGGAACATCCCAGTTTTTCACCAGGACCAGAAGCACTTATTAAATATAGTCAGTGAAACCTCTATCCATCACTTTTCAAGAGGCCAGGAAAATAAAACCATCCATGCAGGAAAATGATTCATCCAGGGAAATTTTACATCAATTATATGGGAGTGAAGTGAGAAAACATGAATGATGCAAGCAGGAAAACGACGGATCTGCGAACGATACATTATAGTACATAGAGGTCTCACTGTAATGTGTCTGCATTTTCTTATTATTGCTATAAGGCCAACATATTATTTTTCAACATGCTGGATCCAAATGTCAGCCAACGCCCAACTCAAATTAAGATTGTTCCTCACATTGACAGGATAAGTTCATTTATTAGTTACAATTTACACTTCTAATTACTTGTGATCTTATTAGAAAATAATATTTATGTTCAAAAAATAGACAAACAAATGCATAGGGCCTACATGAGTCTTCATTGAACAATGAATCAAGGAGACAGTGAAACAACATTTGTAACTATTGTTACTGGTACCACCCACAGCAACATATATATTGATATTTATTACCAGCATAGCAACACTGATAAAAAACAATAGGCTTAGAGGTCTATTTATAGCATCATTAACCACCAAAGGTATCAAATGTGAGGCTAGCATTTTGTGCACTTATTATAGGGTCTACCTCAATTAAAACCATGGGATTTGTTGAAAATTAGAATAATTACTTTCAAAGAGACATCCAACATACAATTGGCATTCACATATATTCTAGGCAATGAAGCCCAAAGCTGTTTTTAATACTTGCTTTAAATGTAGAAAAATATTGGTATGAGCTCAAAAATTGAAATAAAATCATTATCAAAAACAAATACTAAAAAATGAGTAGATATTCATTATTTTCAAATACTTCTAATAACACTTATGAATGATGAATGAAATTGTAAAAATGTAGGCTCATTATTGATTTCCAATCCCATTCAATCCAGACTTCACTGCAATGAGGCCAATGCATACTTGGTTTTTCATCAATTTTTTTCAGCAGTTGCATGCTAAATATACAACATATATGACAATTTAATTTATACAAGAGTAATGAAACAACATAATGTTGAAAGGTTGTAAAAGAAAATACAGGAGAATGTACAGCACATACATAGCAATTTACCAAGTAGATACACAGATATTACTGCATTGCTTTTGAGCTCAAGAATTGACACATAACTTTCTAGTTTACGTCAATAATATTCACCAATCCTTGGGCGTCGTTAGCGGCGCGATGGAGCATTAACTTATCACTGACTGAGATCATGCGCCTGGCGATCAACATGCAACTGTAAATGCACTTCAAGACAAGCACTTGGAAAAGATTCGTAAAAATGTAAACTGAACTTGATAAAATGATTTGTAGAAAACTCGGGAAACTTGTGAATTTCAAAAAAAGGTTAGCAGTGAATCCTTGAGATGATTGAATCCCATCCATTTCATTTGCACTACAAATAATAACAGTTTTGTTAAACGTCTGATAAGTGTTCCAACATCAATGAAAGACACAAGTATAGCCTTCTTGCTTCGTAGAACGAGATATGCAGTGATGAAAAGGTAATACAAACAAACGCACATTCAGTTTAAAACGTCAAGATGGGTCCTTCACGATGATCCAGAATATCTAGAAAGAAAAGATGTCATCAATCATTTTATAATATTAATAACCAATTTGAAATTATTTATATTTGAATTGATTACTAGAACAATTTTGAAGATGGATTACTATTTGATTGAAAATTCATTTTTACATTTGAGATTGTATTTTGAGAATCCAATCAAGGTGGTGCATGCACAGTGCTTATACAAATAGAGAAATTCATCTTCACCATTTTGTTCTATGTTCATGAACTAGTGTAACTGAATGAAAAAGTATGCCAACTTCAAGATACTGTTATGCTTTTCAGTTAATATAACATTATATTTTTCTGAATTCAATAAGTTTCAACTTTCAACTGATGAGTTTTCTAACATTAGGTGTAGTCCTCCACCCTGTGCCGAGTTATTTTTTCAAATATACAATAGTGTGTACCAAGATGCATTGAGGGTTGCATTGGTTCGCCGTGTTGAGATGGTGTCTCAACTTAAACCGGAAATACGTTCCATTTCCTAAATGTCCTGTTGTTTTGTAGAAACTTGATGTCATGCCTTCTATATACCTCAAATATTTGCATCTAAGATGCAGTGCATATTACCATCCAAGATACGGTGAAAGTAAACGACTGCACTAGGCTTATGAAAAAGGATATTACCTGGTAATGCAATTAAATGAAATGCGAATACTTATTTGTTTGTGGCATGTGGATTTCTCACACGAATTCGATTACATCAACAAATCGTCCACATGTAAGTTACTTGCAATATAGCTTGCGTTATTATGAATTATTATTATGAATTACTTCACAATTTAAATAATGCACAATTTCACCTCTCTATCTCCGTTTTACTTCATATAAGAAACTATTTCAGACAACTGAGCAAAAGTAAGCGTCATTTTGCGTGTATTTGTAAACAAAGTTAGTTCCTTTTATCACTACTCACTACGCATAATCGGTTGTTCTAACAATTTGGATTTTAAATTGGTACATATTTTTAACATGGGAGGAATAGAAAGAAAATTCCCCATATCGAGGCCGGCAAACCAACGCAACCCTCAATGCATCTTGGTGTGTACAAATGATTCCAGATCGAACCAGATAGCAATAACTCATCCATACCGCAATGACCTCTTGAAGTAGTAAATCGATTGAATCAATCGATATCCAACGAGTATCTTCATTTCAATGAGGGGAATATTGATCAACAGAGTGAAGAGATATTCCACTAACGCCCACCTATATCATTTAGTACCAAATTTCTACAACTTTCAATCTTGCAAAAACCCTCTCTCCTACCTACAACTGACACGTTGACATGGTGCTTTACATGGTTCAATGATTTTGAGTGCTATGCCAGCTGGAGCTTAGTACTCACAACAGGAGCACTCTCACCAGATTGGTCAATGATGGAGATCCAGATCAGATGCTGCTGCATATATAAAGCTACATTCTTGTCCTTGCAATATCTCTACATCTGTTGATTTCTTGTTCATGTCATACAAACATATTAGCAGTGATAATTTATCTTCCCCAAATCTTGACTCAATCTGACAGTAATCAGGTGCAAAATAGCAGAGTTGTTCGGCACTTGTACTCATCACAGCACACACAAGTCCAGCCGCGAGGAGCTTGGCCCGCACGTACCTTTGGCAATTGTCCACCAGGGCAGCGTAATATATGTAAGGAACGTGTTGAGTGGAACCGACTGAGCACGTCGGGTTTCCTTCCAGAAGTGAAATGTCTGAGTATAGCCACTCATTGTCCAAATAGGATTGTAAGCACCGTCATCCAATTCTGCGAACAAATCAACAATATTAACTAGGAAACGTTCATTTTACATCCCTTGAGAGGGATGAACAAATTTTTAGTAAACGTAACATGCAGATGTGGGCAGGCCTGATAGTTGGGAACCATTCCGTTATTAACTTGAATTACTGAGGGAAACACAGAAAACCTCCGTCAAAATAAGCAAGCAACAGGCTTGGCCAACTTGCCTACTGGTTAGCTTTTCAACTTTTGGTATAAAAAATAATGGAATAGTTAGAATCATTCGATTGAAATGGAAGATAGTGAAGGCATAGATTAGGGAGGGTTTTTAAAGAAGTTCAATGCCTCTGTTAAAATATCTGCGTCAATTCAAGAGCACTTCGAAAGTTTACTTTTCAACGTTTGAGCTACACTTATTTCACCTCAGCCGGACTATGCTACACTACTGTCAGCCAGCTGAGATCTGTTCCTTCCTCTCTCTAGCACTCATCATTCTTGACTGTACTATGTTGCCAAGAGAGAACTTGGGCAAGGGTTTGGCAGGGGGAAATGTAGTAGCTAGCAAACTACGTCACGATATTGTCATGACGACAACCGTGTGGAGCGAGGAAGAAACTATATTTAATTATTTATATCAACAAAAGTATGTATAGCTTGGCTAAGAGGAACAAATTGGGCATACTTCTATCTCTCACACCATATCTCTGTCTCACTCACTCTCTATTTTCTCAGACGTAGATATTTCCCCATACGCCTTGATCCTCTTTAGAAGTTATTACTCTATGGTGAGGGGTGGTATACTTAATTAGAGCATGGGTAGCTTGAAATGGCTTGTTCTACCTTAAATCCTGATGAACACGATCCTCACACCCTCCACAACCCTTCCTCATGATATATACCAATTGTTGTTGCTAATCGAGTTGTTTGAAGTGAGCTGTCATGATATAACAATTTACGATGCTATATACCTAATATATATGTATACGAGAACGACAAAACACAAACATAAACAAATAAATATTTTTTTCAATTGATCAGATTTAATAATCGAAGTTGTGAAAATGCTAAAGTAAGAGTAAAGAAAGCAAACAAACACTACAGACTACATGGCTGGCAAACAATTCCAATATACAATAAGAAAAAGGAGGGAGAAGAAAAATGCAATTTATAGCAAATTTTTGCTGTACATTTGATATAGACATCAATTTCAAATCAATGCATCTGCATTGGTAGAGATGTTGGCTGAATCTTTTCATATTGAAATTTCCCAAGGTTTCCAAAACATCTGAGGCTTAAATTTCATTAAAATTTCACAGTTTGAGCTCTAGCAACACTTGATGCACTACGAGGCAATACTCATGATGGAGTAAAGCACATTATCTACTTTCCATCTGAACACCTGCCAACTGCACTCAAGAATTAAGAAGACAAAGAAACAAGACCCGATGCACATGCCTTTACTTTTACTTGAGAGTTGACACATTCTTACTAAACGGGTAGTGCGGTACACATCGAGTTGGAGAACTAATTACTACAATTATTTTGCACAGCTACACAGAAAATTGTGGGCCTGAAAATAACTAGAAATATATGGGAAACCTAAAAATATTATTGGCTAGGAATTGAAATTTTTCAAAAATTACGTAAACTTCAAGAAGCTTTCCTCCAAACTTTCAAAATAGAAAAACTTGAAATTCAAGCATTACTAGACACTGATAACCAAATGTTATACACGATTGAAGACTTTCTAAGTACCGTGTTTCTGGTACAGATCACGATCCTCAGATACCTTGACAGTCCCGTAAGCGGACAACCGAAAGATAATGCAAAACCTGTACTTGACAATAACAATCAACAATTGATTTTTGTTTTCAAGCATATCAAAATTGTTTCTCCCATTTACTCATTTAGCTATTTCAAATTATTCAGAAATTGACATTTTTGCATACTTCAATTTACTTTCATGATTATTCACAATATTGATAGGCCTACTTATTCTTAAATTAAATGCCATACTGACCATATTGGTACATTTGTCTTTGAATATGTGGAGGGTTTGTGACTATCAGAATTTGAGAAATATTTTGTGTCACAAATGTCCAGTGACTTATACAATGAGTTTAAACTTGGTTATGACTCACAAAATATACTGAAACAAATTATATATTGTTCAAACTACTGTGTGTATATTTGGCTTATATGCCTCATAAAAGGTTGTCAAATGATTATAACTTCATGATGTCAAAGCATACGGTTTAAAACAAGATAGGCCCCTAAAATTTGTTGTCCTGCATGGAACTAGACAAACTAAAACTAGTTATTGGAAGTAGACAAATAATCTGGCGACTATAACTAAGTAGACTAGGCCTGCTACTTGCTCTCAGGGTAGCAATGAACATAGGTTAGGGAATTATTGAACAGAAAATCAAAATTAGCCAATAAAACTTGATAATCTATTCCTATACCTGATAGAAGATGGCACGGAGCTCTTCTTTAATAAATAATAATCCGAAATCTCTCTCTTCGAACTGCTCAACCCACATTATACCCTCTACAATTCTACGCCTAGAAACTTCTGAAAGGCCGCTATCGATCACTACGAGCGTACAAGGTGTTTGTTCGGTCGGTACCTTGGTTTTGCCGTGGTGGTAGGTCACACCAGTAGTTAACTAAGGTACCATCAGCTGTTTTCCTACTCGGGGGTACTCGACAACCGGTGGGAAGTCTCTCATTGTTATTGCCACCTGGTTCCATGCTATCACATCCATTCAGCTCTACAATAACAAGCAAAAAATAAGCATAAATAAATAATAGAGAAAAATAAATAGTGACGTGTGAAGTTGCAATAAATGTACCATACAAACATTAAAACAAATCATTACAATATGTACAGAGGGACCAGCAGATTTATCACTTCACCGAAGACATCGGAAATTGTGTATAAGTACCAAACCGATGTTGATCTATTGTTCATACGTAATGTGATAATCCCCCCCTAAATTATTCTTTTACAGAATACAATTTTTTTCTTTAATAAAAGCTTTTGTAATAGTGGAATATCAATAACTGAAGCCTTACAAAGTCGAATGTAACCCTGCAAAACCAATCTTACTTGAATGTATGCGATAGTAGAAAAACATTTCCACAAATAAAATTTAGCCTCAAGTGAATACCTAATAGACTAGCTATCGAGCGGGTCGAAAAGAAATGTTCTATGATACAGTTAATACGTCTTTGTACACTAGGAGCATCATCAAACTCAGCTAGTTAGATCAAAGCAATGACCGAATAACAGTCAAGAAGCCATTCATAAACATACAATTCCTACCTCCTCAACTTGTCAAATGGTATAAAGGTGCTGGTTTCTTTGTATTCAATACTTTGGGCTAGAATTATTTCAGACATTTCACTCTCCCAATAGCACGCAGTTGTTTTATGGCCACTGAAAAATGATTGAATTTTGCAGCTTCCTTGACACACTGACATAGTCTCAATCAAGTTTGGCCAGACAAAAAATACAATAATCTACACACTGCTGAGTTGAGAAGCATCGCTAGGTCTATATAATAATTACTATAAAATTATCAAAATGAAACATTAAAATTTAATATTTATGAAATGTAAAATGCAACTATAAAAAACAAATTACCAATAAAAATTTTTCAAATATTCAATCACAATTATAAAGATATAGATGATCAGTCTTACTTTTCAAAGAGAACAGTTATGAGATCAGGATTAACATTAAAATATGTTTACTGATATAGGCTTATACCTAGGGTATTGATTAATATCAAATAACAAGGTTTGTCTGGCACACACTAAGCTAAGGTAAACACTAAATATATTAAACAATTGTCGTACAAAGGCGATGATACAAATAAAAGAAAGTGGACAAACAATTGAATGAAGAACAACAAGCAAACAATGACAAAAATATGAATAAAAGCACTCAACGCATCAGCAATATTACGCCAGATTTGGAAGCTATCCAGTACACAACATCAAGAATTATAAAATGATAGTATCATAACACAAGTTTATTTATGATACATGATGGGCCTGATGGCTGGTGATTATTGCTTGTTTAACTACCCATCAACAGGAAGCTTATTTGGGAAAAATGAGCTGATGCTTGATGAATGATAAAAACAAAATCTCATGCTCCATGTAGGACTCAAACCCATACCCAACTCGATTTATCTTTTAACAGAATAGCATCGAATGACGGTTTTAGATGACCCGGGGCTAAATCTCCAAACCCAATGCGAACATTTGTCTACGGTGTTCGCCTAAAATAAAGATCAATGATCAATGGAAAGTAAATTATAAATGTTATTGACATGTAATAAAATGGTGATCAAGTGATCAATGTCCATTACTTGAAAGCATGTGAGAAACATTTATGTATAATTTAATAACATATCTTTCCAAATTCTGGTTCATGGAAATTTGTATGATTCCTTTTTTAGAAAAATGCACTCAGTCATAACAAGTACTGTAGTGACATGGTAGTAGAAACACATTGTTGACAAAATTTCAACCTAGAGCTCAATTTATCTCAAATATTTGCATAAAATATAAACAGCTGAATATCTTTAGAGATGAATCTTAGCTTGTGTTCATTTTCTAAGACAAACATTTTTTCCATATTTGTATGGATGTAAATATAATGATGTCTTCAATTTTTACGTGAACATGCATTCTAGGTCCACGAGGCAACTACTTTGTAAATATTAATTATTTAATGAATTTTTATATTTTGGCAGTCATCGTGGAATTTAGGGAACTAGGGATATTACAGAACCTTTGAGGTAATCTTGGGCAACATAAAATAACCGAACTATTGATTTGGCTACCCAACGATAGGAAATTAATGACCGAATGGCACTTCCGGTAAAATTACCGTTCAGTGTTCATTTATGGGAGATGTTGAATGTACACTTGCGGCCACCTAGAGTGTTTTCTTTTACGAAATCTAGATTAAAATCTAAATTATAACTACCGGTATGCATATTTATTTATTTCATAGACTGTATGTGAAGTACGTACATACAGTGTCTGCTAGTTTTAGTGCGTCGGTATAATATAAGTAGGCCTACATTTAATTCAGGATGCATTTCAACATGACTTGCTTGGCCACTTATGTGATCACAAGTGTACATACACTCATACAGCCAAGAATATTGGATAAACCATGAATCTATCAAGTGGAAAATACTACTCACACAGTGCAGGTAGAGCATAACTATCATTACAACATTATTATTTTACCAATTGAAAAATAGTTGTAGGTCTACGATGAAAAATACCGGTAGACATGTTGAACGATAAAAAACAGGTTTGTTGTTTGACAAACATTGTAGGCTACTAGGTCAACACTGAAACGATCAATTTTGAATATCAATTGAATTGGAAATATTAGATAGAAAAAGGCTGTAAAATGGGGATGATATCAGATAACCTTTTTTGCCGGGCACACTACTTTTCTAAACTGCAACCGATTAAATGATCTATATCGAGGTTTTTGCCTACTTTTTCTCTTACAAAATGACCGTACTTCACCAAAAGAATGTGGTTCATTTTGTAGTGCACGCAAGAGAAAATTATGCCAACGGCCCCAATGATCATACATGATCGATTGAAGTAGCGCGTTGAGACCAAAACCTTAATCCACATTGACAGAATTATTGAGTCAATTATTGACCACTAGTGATAGGTGGGGCTTATCTTAGATCTGGATGTTTATCCTAAATGTTGAATTTCCCCAATAAGCACCAGCCTCTTTGATTGGCTGTTGTTGTGTGACATTTCTGGAGGGGGCAATCACTAGTCATCGACTATTTATAGCATTCTTTCTAATGTTGAAAAATAAATGATATAATTTTTCGTTCATTTTCGGTCCTCCATCTAATATTCTCCTGCAGGAGCTAGCTTTCAAGCCATATTACAAGATTAACAAAAATGGACACACATTTTACACATAATGAAAGAATAATAATTGGCAGTACCGTCTCTGACATCGCCAGCTTCAATTTCCGACACACCTAGTGACAGTGTATCCAATCCCTCATTCTCCGAGCGGGCGCGCGTTTCTGGGGCCTTCGTTCTCCATCCAGACCGAACAAAGTTGTTTAAATTGGCACTGGGGTCACTGAGCCGTCTCTACAGATGAAAAAAGGAACAAGACGGTACAGATATGACCGCAGACAAGACAGACACAACTGCTCTATGGTAATCGTGCAACATCAACATTACGCGTAACACTAACCCGAGAAATGTTTGTCGTAAATGGATGTCCTTCATCTGTTCACAACAACCATTAACCATAACGCTAAGATAAACATGAATATGATTAATATGATGAATATTAATTTGATGAAACTACCGTAGTTTATATTTCATCATTTTACTATTCGCTTTATGCCGTCTTGAGAACGCATCAACCCTCTATTGCTTCTTACCCATCCATATCAACAGCAAGTATAGTGACCGTTAAAAACAGGTTGCCTATCTCGTTTTGTATTCATGTTATGAAATGAAGTACAGTAATGACATCTATGAATAAAAATGTTGCAACCCAATTAACATATAAGGCCAGCGATTCACTGCCTTCTAAACTTTTGAAACAATGTAAAGGCAGTAATCATGGAAGTAAAAATGTCAAAACTAGAAGAGATGGCTACCTCAAATGTTTATATATGGCTCGATTGATGATTTAGACGCTTCCAACTATCAATTTCCGTACTCCTTCAATGTCATAATAAGAATAATTAGAATATTTAGATTCTGATGATAATAGTGCAAGTGATGGTAAGGTTGATTTGTCTCCTGATGAAAGTAGGCTGCTGGCCTACAGAAAGCAAGGGAGTTTTGCCAGCACTAGTAAATGTGGCCCGAGGAGTCCACCAGCGTTGACTTATTGTGATCAGAAAATGTCAAGTTACACAAATGATTGACCTACCTGATGCCTATATACGTAGAACTCTTCGGGATCTTGGTCCCAGTCAGGATCCCACAAGTCTGTCATACTGAGACCTGGTTCAGAGCACGGGGTTTCACATCCAGATCCTTCAAACACAATTAAAACACGTTAGGAAGTGAACAAAAAGCATAATAGAAGAAAATGTCGAATAAATGTAGGTTAAATGGAACTGGAACTAATGAAGACAATACTTCTTTGTGTGATGGACGATATTTGAGTTTGGAAATTGAATGGAAGAAGAAGGAATATGTATTTATATTGCGTTGAACTACCCACTGTATCAATGATGATGGAAGTGATAGGGAAAATACAGGTTGGAGAAAAACAGAACAAATAAAATACACACAGAAACAGTGTAGAATTATCAATTCTCGACACAACCTTGGAGAGCCGTAGTCGAGCGATTTGCATTTTAAATCTTACTTTGAAATGATAGTTTGGAAATGCAGAATGCTATTCTATGCTTGTAATTTGATATGAAAATATTGAAATGAAAATATTACTCTCCCCGCATTAATCGGACAGCGGCGTGGAGAGGGAAGGGGGGGGGGGGAGTTGAAATATGTTAGAAATAAATCGCTACTCGGTTGCGATTATTTATTATCATTTTATATTGGGAGCATGAATGAGTGGGTGACTGATAGTTGATTGACGAATGTTTACAAAAAATCATACTTTATATGGGACTCGAACCCATGCCCAACTTGACTTCAATATCTAGGGGAGCAAACAGTCTTGGCTTACAAGAGCCAGAGTGGCAGGTTTCTATAGTTTGAATATCTAAATTTTTCAGACATAAATTCTGTATTATTGCTATACAATTCATGAGACTGCAAGAGATATTTTGTGTTCAGATGGTATTTGCACGTTATTCACAGCTACTTCAATCTGTTGTGTTCATTTGTACATTGTTGTGTAATTAAATGTGAATCTGAATAACATATGAGCCTATAAAGTATTTAGTAGTTGCACCGATTTAGCTCACAATAATCTATATCCCGATATGAACACGTGCACACAATTTCAGCCTAATTGCAAATATCGTTTGACGTTACCGTTTCCAACTACCTGTTGACTACGAGGAATGATGTTGCGAATAACATAATACGACAAAGAGTAAATGACTAATTTGAAATTTGATTTACTCCCAAGGTTTTTCCTCTGACTTCAATATAAATAAAAACCTTAGTACAAATTGAAGTGCAAATAAAAATGGAATGTTAAAGCTCAGAAAATGTGAAAGGTTTTTCCAATGGTCATACTATTAATAAAAACCTCGATACATTTTTTGCAACTAGTATATCTCAAAACCCAATACCTCAATACATTTTTTTGTAACTACCGGTAGTAATAAAAACATCAATACATTTTCTTGTAAAACGTACCATCAGTGGAGTTAAGCAATAAGATTTGCCAAAATGAAACCTTGAGTATGTCAGTGAACGATGGAGAAATGATAAATACGAAGTGGCTGTATCATATAATTATATGAAGGTATATTGATGAGATGTTCTGAGGTATAATATATGAAGGTATATAGATGAAATATATTGAGATATAATATATGAAATATATATACCGTAATATGATTATATTGATGAAGAATGGAAATAGGCAGGCCTAGCTATAGTAGCTACAGTAGCTATTGATTATTACTATTAATATTAAGTAGTGTAGCTATATGTATATATCACTGCTTAGTGCTTTTACATGACAGAGTGTTTAAATAGCATGAGCTTGGCTCTCTCTCTTTAAAAGTTTTTGTTTTTGGTATGGATTTAATAAAAAGTGACACTTCACCCCAAAATAGGTTTTCTGGAAAACTAACATCTCTAATGATTTCACACAGATAATACCTTTTGGTTTCGTAACAGCCATCTCTGCATGGCCCTTTCCTTGAGGTCCTTTCATTCGAACAAACTCTATGCGTTGCTGGCTATCGGCACCACTGAAGAGACCAAATGTCATTCGATTGGCCATCTTGTTACTAAGGCTAGTCTGGAATGGTAAACAAATGCTACGCGTTGATATCTCAAAGTCGTTCAATGCTGCAATTGGTTCGGACTTCTCTCCCTAATTTTATTTGTACAGAGTCCCATAATAGGACTGTAATTCATAATCTAGAACTACGTAAGCTACAGTCAGGTGACATGAAAAAAAATCTGAAAACTGTCTTTAAATTGAATCTATGCAAATTGTACTACACATTTTTTCATGGACAATACACAGAGTGCATACATAGGCTTACATTGTCTGCTAGTTTCAATGCATATGGGCCTACTGTACGATTTTTTTTATCATTTTTTCATATTTAACTTTTATAAATAAGAGATTGCAATACAACTAATGAAGTGAGTGATCACGAGCATCAATGTCGATGTACACCAAGTATTCACGTGAAAAAACACAATCAAACGGTTAGGAATGTAGTAATTTGTTTTATACCCTAACAACGCTACAAAGTTTCAACCAAGAAAGACGGCCAAAGCAAATTGAGTTCTCACCCTGGCATCGTAGACTTTCTTGAGTGCATCGTATCGTATTGACCCTAAGAAACAAACGCCTTGGACTGCACCGTCTCTGTCAGACGCAACCAGTTCCACGCACACCATTTCACCATCCCGCACAAGAATATCACAGAAAACCTAGACACAAAAACAAGTCATAATGGCAGATTAGTTACGTACTAATGGATACTAGGATGTCGATGACTATTGGATACACGAATAATTATCGATTACGGTGAAACCTTGACTCATCTTTCCTGGATAGATTGTTTTCTTGCTATCATTCATTTTGTTGCACCCTACTCTCACACAACCAATTGATGTTATATTTTCCTGCAATGATGTTTTTTCTGGTCCCTTGTAAGTTGACAATTCATGTAGGTTTAGAAGGATCAGATATTAAATCACTAATCGTGAGTAATCCACTTGTACAGCAGCCAGCAATAAAATCATTTTGTTTCAACTAGTATTATTCAATCTATTATTTATTGATGTTTTGCAACTCCGTTCCCAAGTTTCCTGCTTGCTTCCTAGAAGAATGGCTGGTGGGAAGTGGGTCTATCAATGAAGCACAGCTCCACATGCAGGTGTCATCCAGATTTTCAATTTGACGTATATTTGTTCGGACGTAGGCCTACCTATTGTTAATGATATTTTTGTTGCTATTTGTGCTACTTATTTTGTGTTACTCATCAAACCAATATATTTTGGTTATAAAATAGTTGATTATCGTACAAATTAAATCTTCTGATGTCACGTTTCAACACAGTAGCCAACTAATCGCAAATCACAATTTGCCAAACCAAACTTCGATTTTGTGTTGGATTTTATGAGGGCCTAATACAATTGTTTATCTTAGTGAGTTTCAGATCTCACATAGGTATACCTATATTTTGAAGCTCAAAAGAAACGATTAGGGTTGTGCGAACTTTTCTTGCTAGGCCTAGTTCGAAATCGAACGGTAAGTTCGAAAACAATTTTTTTTCAAACTTCCCCGCACTTTTTGAATTTAAGCACGTCTCTTTTGAAGTTGAATCCAAAAGGCTGTGAGTTGCATGACGGTATGAACTGTCATGGCAACCAAGTTGATTAATTAATGGTAAACGTCCCAACAATGCACGCCTTGTTCAAATGGACTAGATAAATTGACATCTGGTTCGTTTAATTGCTTACAATGGAGGTGTCTTGATTACTAGAATAATGAAAAATGGTGGATAAGTTCTGAAACTGGCTTGAAACTAGGCCTACTTGCTGGAGCCAAATGATGATCCGTTTTTTAATATGCACACCAAGTAGTTTTTTTCATCAAGATGTTACACAATCACTTAATCTAAATAAAGATACTACTCACTTACCTCATCAAAGTTATCAACCATGAAACACACGTTTGGATAAGTCATTTCTTCCTCCTCTCCCTTTGTATCCATACGTCGTTTACTAGGTGATGCGTACACCTTCTGAGAATGTCTACGAAGCACCTGTAGTTCTTTAGGACTGGTACGTGTGCAAATAGCCAATGTCAAAGTGTAATCAAACTGATGAATTATAAGATTTAAATATACAGTTTCTTCCCAATCTATATCCGGGTCGCCAATCGGTAGTTTTCGTGAGTCCTTTCGAAACACATCAACTTCAGTCTGAAAAATGGTTAAGTTTCTTTTAGTTAAATTTCTCTATCTAGCTAACTTCCAAGATAAAGTTAGTATATGGTCACACTTTCTAGAGGTCTAGAGAAGAGGAACTTACAAGAGGGGTGCAGTGTGCTAGGGGCAATACATAGATAGACTAGTCTACCTAACTGATTTCAACGTAGTTCATACTTGTGAGGTATTTCTTCTTCATTCTTGGTACCGAACAGCAATTCAGAATATTCATCTAGGTTTATGCCAACACAAACTTTTTGTATTTTTCATTCAAAGAATGTAAAAATGATTCATACTTGCAACACAAATTCTGTATTACTGTACAGAATTATTACTGTTTGAATTATTAATAATTCAAAACTCTAGTTTTGAATTATTAAGAAACTAGAACAAAATAAAATTGATACCTAAAGAATTACGCCCGTGAGAGTTTGCGGCGTTAAAACTTGAGCACTTGACAAACTTGAGCAATATCACTTGTCAAAGCAGTTGAGTGACAAGCATTTGCATGCCCCACCATCTCAAAGAAAGTTTACCATTACAACCCCAAACAGCGTAAAACATGAATTACGTAGAGCAGGAGAATTTAGTGGCAGCAATCAATGGATAAACAAGTTAGCACGTGGTTCAACAAATTTTCAATAATTTTGATACAATAGAATGTAAAATATTACAATTCAACAAGTTCATCAAAGTTCTATTCGTTGAACCCTGGGGAAATTTAGGAATAATGTATGTGTAGGCCTACCGTACCAAATATGCGGTGAAATTTGCTATGCACAATCATTTCAGTTATGTACCGGTATGTGGAAAACATATTTTTCTACGTTGATTTTAAATGTCACTAGCGAAAACTAATAGATTCTGCAAACATTATTCTTTCAATTGATTCAATCACATCATTGTTATTCGAAAGCTTAATGGTATTTAGGCCTACATTTATATCCAAGATTTTTTTCGTAGGAATAAACACTTTCACAACATTTTCACAAAGAAACAAAATATTCATTGGAAAAAGTTTGTATTTCCTCACAGGACCTACCACTAATCTATAACTATCTCTTGAGACTAAATCTTGAAACAAACTCGTCTTGTAGCATGCCAGATTAAGGTACCGTACTGAATGTCGAAATGCTTTGCACCTAGACGTAACATACTCGCATCGCAAACTGGGATGAGATATGTAAATACTGAATATATTCTTGTTTGGAAGTTGGAACTTACAACAATGACAATGAGTCACCTGAATAACATCCTGTTAATCAACATACATGCTTACCTCGAACTTTGGTAAATACCGTGACGAACCTTTCACGTGTTTTTTCCTTACAAAAAATAACAAGTCATCACAATCAATGCAATGCTCAGTTTGAAATAGAAAATGTCTGACGAACAGATCTGTCCAATATGTCGTGCCTTGTAACATGACAAATCCCGAATCTGTGAACAATAATAATGCGTAGATTAATTTACTAAAAAATGTAGCCTGGCGGTCCATGCCTAAAGGACTGGTCAAGACACTCCGACTTTCGCTTTGGCAGAAAGATTCGGTCTGACGATTTGTGGTCTAAATAAATTGCTTTGCGGTCAACTTTTGCCGTTAACTTCTGTTTCAAGGTTTTACAAAAAATCTATTGAATAACCTCATTATTATTAACCAAACACTATATTATTACACACTCATAAAAAATAGCCTGCAAGAAGATTTGTTGTGTGGACCCACAGCATAAAACAGAGCAGCTTGATAAACTGTGTTGACACATAAAAGCCACTGAGTCACCTTTAGCCAGCAAGTGAACATTTTTGCCAGTTGCTAGCTTAAAACTACGCCAGCCTTCTGCCTACCCTGCCATTTTTGTACAGTATTTATGATTATTAGTGATTTATTGATTCATGCATATAATAGACCAATTCAAGAATTATATGCGCATGTGCGTAGAGCCCACTGTACTGCTTTTCCGCAGTTTCTATGATCAGAGGTGGCCTACTCGGAGGGAGGTAGTGTCTTCTGGGTGTTTTAGTTCAGATGTACAATATTACAACAGAATTGAGATCACTCCCCTCTATGTGAGAAACCAACCCGAAAAAATACTTCTTGGTTCTTTTTCAAGAATTGTTTTAGGGTACAAGGAGGCAAAATAATAATGTTTACGGGTCATCCCATATCAAATCAACACAGCCGAGAGCCAGAAAAAATACACTGTCTGCAATTGTATCAAAATATTGCACGCAAGTTAGGAATGGTGAGTTAAATGTGTTTGCCAAATTTTAGCGCCATTGGTCGAACGGTTTATGAGATAGGTCTACAGCATGTCAAAGATTGTCCGTTTACTCAGAATTGGGCTCGATGCTCAATGTTATAATTTTGTCTTTAAGGAACATCTAGGTCTACATGGTGGCATTTGAGAGCTGTTGAGATGCTGTACAAAATAGCATCATTTTGGACACAATACTACCAACCATGACATACCAGAAATTTAATAAGGTTAAACTTTGACCTTGTATATTTTGGCATCTGCATTTAAAGAAATGTTTTTAAAATTATTTCATAAGCCTCTACGTGTTCTCTATGAGTGCTGCAAATTTCACCTTGGGCTGCAGACGGGTTCACAAGTTACCGAGCACATCCAAGTCTGTTATGCGTACGCCTACCAAAAACACTGTATAGGTCTAATAATGTTAAATACCGGTATATGAATGTATAATAACTTGTTAAATATCCTGAATAAATTTGAATGATCCCACATTCATATACAAAAGCATAGATATGACATAACATTACGGTACTTAAATATTTTTGTGTGGTAGTGTAATAGGCCTACTTAGGCAGTTAGGCCCACTAATTTTGTGCTTGGATACTTATAGACAGGACTAGATGGTACCCGGTATTGCTTTAAAGACAAAATATATCATATTGTTTATACACTGTTTCAGTTTTAGTTAGGATAACTTGAGCAACTATTCCTATTTTTACTCACAAGTTGTCCTGACTGAACCTGAAACAATCTGGGCCTATAAAAAATTTGATATATAGTAGGCCTACATTGTTTATCTCATCTAATAGACATTAAACGTCAGTTATCATATAAACAAATCTGTCTTGCAGTTTTCAACCCTTACATGGTAATCTATTGAATCTATGGAATCGTAATCTATGGAATGCCCGGTAAACAATGAAATATTATTACAATGTAACTACCAGGTATCGTAAGTTAATGAGTGGCACTTACATAATGAATTAATTATTGTATGTTCAGTGTGTATTGATATCACAAAAAGATTTCAATTCATCGCAATTACCACTAGGTAATTACTAGGGCCTACGAAGTTCAATGTTACTATGCGGCGCTACCTTCAAATCATAGCAATATGAGAACATTGGGAAATTTCATAACTTGTATTTGAAATCACAGTTTACGTCATCATGCAAAATTTCATCCAACTGTATTTAAATTTGGTGACTATAAATGGAATAACTCTCCTATACAATAGGCCACGCCATTTTACAATATAGACTTAGGCCTACTTCCCACTATCCTTCCCATTAGGCCTCCAAGAAAACTGTATCTCATGTCAGTCATGTGTGTCGTTAAACCCAATATAAATAGAGTTATATGTTGATAAAAAAAGATGGTCTGAAAGACGGTACAATAAACTCTGATTGAAAAAACAAGGAAATGAGAGCTGGTCTGAAAATGACCTTCTGTACCCGGTAACTGACTTGACTCGTAGTACAAGCAGATGTTCGAGGTAAATGTGTGAATAGGGCAACGATCAAAGCAATGCTTTATCTGGTTCATAGTAATTCAAAATGACCACTGGTGCCGTAGATAAATATCCAGTGTAATTAAATTGTGTATGCAGGGCCTACTACCTACAATATCTTGTCTACCTGCTGTAAACCGAGATGAGAATTTTTCGTGTACAGAAATTCTATACTGTCTAGGTCCTTTTGGCCTACATGCTTTTGAACAATATTTCTATTTCAAGCCGTTTCAATAGTATGGGCAATGGTATATGTGAACAAGGAAAGGACAGGAGGTTATTTGCTAGGTTAAAAGCTAGAAGTTATTTGAGGGTCCATATGAAAGGGTGACTTATAAATGAATGATTTAAACTGTGAGGAAGAAACAGTTGTGGCCTGCTTTCAAAGAACTATTCCAGTATTGACCTCAACAACAGAGGGAAACCTAATTTTTTCTATAGTTATGCCATAACTTGCTAATGAATCAATGCACATTTCAAGGCTTAAAGAATAACAGCAATATGGTAATATTTTTAATATGCTAATTTTTAATAACCTCTGTAAATCAGGGGTTATATTAGTGCGCAGTTGACCCTAATATGCGCAGTTCTAAACTTCAAAAATGCAGCTCTTAATTTCAATTTGCGCAGTTGTGAAATAACGAATATTCTTGAATAATGATCATTATCAAAGAAGAATTGAACAGTGAATAAATCGATATTCTTCAAACCACATTATTTCATGTTCATGCTCAATAATTTGAATGATTCTTCCCTAAATATTCTTCTCCCATTAATAAATACGCGTATACGTGGCGCAAATAATGCACTATAGCCTCAGGCCTACATATTCCCATATAGTAACAAAGATACTTGAAAAAGTGAAGTTTTTCAAAAAAAATCCCTGCGGGGCTGTGATGCGCCTCCCCCCCCCCCCTCCCCGTATCCGCACGGAGACTACCTCTTTATATAATTGATTTAATATGCGCAGTTCTGAATTTTCACTAATATAACCACTGCTGTAAATCAAAGTCGGAATCGGTCTCCTGAATGACCGTTCAATGTATTCAACTGAACTACCTGCCTCAGACCCAATAAATAAGAGTACTGTAGTAAAATAAAAAGAGTAGGGCCTACCGGTGGGCCTATGCAACATTATACGGATACCGAATGTTATCAACATATTACTCTACAACACAAACAAGCTTCAAGAAATGAATTCATTCATTTCTCCATAAATTGAATCTACCTAGGCCTATCGACATTGTATGGACTAACCTAGCAACAACCGATAGGCCCTACACCCTAAGAAAGTTGATTAAAACCTGTAAGAGCGTAAAACGACACACCACTTTCAATGAGAATTGTTGTGTACCGTAAGCTTTACGTCAATGCTTACGAGCAATCAAGAGCTGGGCTAGGTCTACATCATGGCCTTGAATAAATATGAGAAAATAACAATAGACCAAAGGGGCTAGGTCGTACAAACTCAACGACTAGGTAAACGAACTACAAACTCAATAGTCTAGGACTAGGTCTAGATATCCGTGGCTGATGGTACGGCCATGAGTATAAGGATGACTCAAACATTCAACTACTTGCTGATATGCATAGCATAGCCTTATTCCAGACTACTTACCATCTTTGAGAAGTTGTCGCATATCTTTCGTGCGCTGGAAATTTATCTCCTCCAGTAACTGCTCGAGCATAGTTGGAGGTTTCAGAAGTGAGGAAGTGCTTGCAAAGGCCATGATGAGTAAAACAATGGCCAATGTGGTTTGAAAAACTAAGGTCAAGTCACTACAGTTCACTCTTCTTACATGAAGTTCATGTTATTATCATTTGGTTTTTCCAACAGCCACACCCCCTTGGCTCTCCCTCCACTTATGACGACCCTTAATTTGATCAACGTCGTTCATAAGACAGGCAAGTAACTAGGCCCTAAATCTAAAATAACACACATCAGTTTGGAAAACTGGAAGGTACAACATGTATATAGAAACTGATACCTATGCAAACATTTATAAATAATTATACCATCTAAAAACTGGTATAAAGAACTTGGTCTACACCTAGGCCTACTCTTTGTTGAACAAATTCAGCCCGCCATATTGATTTTTCACTGACAAGTTAACCACAGCCTTCTCTGCCTTTGAACTTGCACGCGATTGCTCTCTAGTCGAACTCAAATGTTCGGCTAGTTATTTTCTTGTCAAGAGGTGTGATATTTCTGTTGTCTGTTGACAATTCTGTATCTGCTTTTCATATCTTTGTGTGTAACTGTCAATTGTCAACAAATATACAAGGCCGTAGGCCTTTAAAACAGTAATTTGTAATTATAATTATATATTATTTATAATTTGATCTGTCTTGTGATGGTAAGTTAGCAGAGCGCAGCTTTCAATAATGTCATTACTCAATCATTAGACCATTAGACATGCTTTATTGTATCACTGAGCTATTTCCTGGATTGACTTAAAAGTTCATATGGCAAGGACCTGTTGCCAAAGTGATTTGACCTAGGCACTGACATACAAATTCAATCGCACTGAGTAGGCCTAGGCCTACTTTTAGTCACATAGTGCAATGTAGATGAAAAAGCTCTACAATGTCCATAATATTATGTAATCATGAAATGCTAGTTAACACAACAAATACAATAGACTTCATTATTTTCATCATGACTGCAACAGCATTAAAACATAGAGACAGGAATTAATGGTGTGAATCAGAAGTATAGACACAAATTTTCACTCTACATTATTAGGTTGGTTAGGTTAGATTAGCTTGATTTAAGTTCTTAGGCTATTATCTGGCATATGTGCATGAACATTATTTTTTCATGTCATCCTTGCAGCAAGGGTCATAGTAATCTTGATTAAAGTAGGTAGTCCTATTTGTTGTCTTTGGATCCACGACAGATGTATTTATTGCAATGTTGTCTACGCGTTCGATATGAAAATCGCATTTATGTTATAAAAACTTCAATAGAGTATCAATCGAAATATATTTAAATTTTCAAATTTCAATCGAATCAAATGAAAAATATTGAATTTAAATGTTATTTGGGAAAAAATGTGAGATTGAAGTCATGGTTATCGATAACTTAATACTGTTTCAGTTTCAGTTTATTTTCCATTCATTGTATAATAATAGGGGCCTATACAAAATTATATTTGACTCTTAGGCCTACAATGTTCAATTCCGTTCTCAAAGTAGAAACTAAGTAATCTACAATCTAGTAGGTATAGTTATCTTATAACAATCTTATACTGGATAGTTGTCTGAAGACATTACGAGCATGTCGGGCTCTTTTCCGTGCATAGGATCTACATATATTATACTCAGCATAGGCCTATGCTATTCCATTCCACTGACTAAAATATGTAATAAAAGAACATTGCAATTTATCATACCATCACATTCACAGTGATGTCACTCCATGTAGCGTAAGGTTATAAACATTTGTTCAAGATGGTGTGGCTAACAATTCTGTGATGGAAAATTATTAAAGTATCTTATGAGGTTAATCGTTTCATGATTTCAGGCTACCTCTTTTCAGAAAAAAACAAGCAATCCAAGTGTTCCACCAAATATTACTGGAGCAAGGAAAAAATCTGGACCCAAATTTGAGCTGAATGAAGAGCAGATATCAGATATTAAAGAAGCATTTCATTTGTTTGACCCTGAGGATACTGGAAAAATTGAAACTCGAGAACTAAAAGTTGCAATCAGGGCATTGGGCTTTGAACCAAAGAAAGAGGAAATTACTAAAATGATTTCTGAACTAGACAAAGAGAATTCAGGTATGGGCCTAATCTACCCTACACTTGAGCTCATCTCCTCAAAATATTTTTGTCCTTCTCAATCTTTGGAGTACCTATTCATATAAGTTACTTTACTTTCACCTGAAATTTCTTCTGTCCACAGACCACAGATACATTTTGATTCCCAAGACTGAACAATAATTCTACCTTTGACTTGTTGACCTAAAATTGCAGTGGTTCCTTAACTAGAACTTTCAAAATTTCTGTTATGTTACTTCTTGTAGTAGGCTAGGTATATTATGTACGTAGGCGTAACTAAATAGGCAGTGGCGGCTCGTGTGTAAGTACTGCAGAATGGCAGCTCTCCCTTTCCCAATTAATTCTATTTTTAATTAATACATCGTGAATGAGTAGGCCTAATTTATTCTATGTTACCGGTATATAATTTTTTTAGTAATCATTGTTGAGAAAAGTACAGCTTTATAAAAATGTATTAATAAAAAGTTTGTAATTATTTATTGTTGAATGCCTGCATCTTTAAATACATCATAAACTCTACATGCTGCTGAATGCCTGCAACGGCGCCGAATGCAACTTTTCAAATGCACGTCCCGGAGCTGCGTTCGTTAGTTGCACATAGCTATTTGCAATAATTGGGATAGATCCGTATTGAGCTTTGGCAAATGGCATTAGGTAGTTTCACGCTGAAAAATCATGGCAGTTATTTAGACCCTCTATTCATGTAAATCGATTGAATAATAAAACTCATATTTTTTATCAAAACCCAAATTTAAAATTATATTTTCCATTGATTGTATCGAAATGGACGTATTTGCATAATGGCAGTATTAAATTTGAGATATTGTTCTTTAGTGAATCCACGCAGACAAGGTGAACAGATTTTAGTAGAGTTATGTTCAAAATTAATATTGAGATCTGAATGTGAATGTTGAACGAGGAAATTACGTTTATTTTTTGGGCATAAAATATTTCGCCTTTCAGGGCTACTTGCGAGGCTATATACACTCATTGTTGTGTGACTTCTTACCTTCGTGTATAATTTGTCTATTTAACTGCAGTTTCTCCCACGGTAAAAGAGTGATACAGCAAACCTAGAAATGACGACCTCTCATGTCACAACCCCTAATGTTACGTGTATTCCGGTATGTACATGATGAAAAATAGATAAAGTGAATCAAAGATCTGGACCGAGTAGATATTATTTTCTTGCCTGAAATAAAATTAAATAACAGAATTGAATCTGCTATCGAATGAATTTTTTATTGTTAAGACCAATTTTCTTTTTCTAAATGTGGATTAACGACTGTACCAACAGCTAGGTTATCATTTTCTCTTTTATAAATGGTCATGGTAATTTATCCTTTCTGTGTGCTTCTTGATTCAACTTCAAGTGGCCCACGTTACTACTTGGACAGCAGTTACTTGGGATAGGCATATGGTTTTAAAAATGTGTTTGATACCAACTATGTCTATCTGAGATATGAATTGGTATTTGCAACACTTCTGATGATTATGGTCATATTTTTGTCTTCCATTCTTCACTTTTACTTGGTATTTATTCTTATTTCAACTTTTATTCATATTCAAGTTACGTACTTCTAATAAGTCGAAAGCATATGAATATGATGTACCGTAGTCTTGAGCACACTAAGCGTACACACAAACGATTCCAGCCATCACAGCTGTCAAATGAGGTGGACAACTAAATTATATTGTCTACTTTTTTATGTTCATACGTAACGCGATGCAACTGCAAGCGACGACGACTCGGTAAATGTTGATTTTGCGTGGTATGAATGGTGTAGCCAATCAGGAATGAGTGAAAATAAAATCAAACTCCGATATATTTTACATGTAAGATCTAATCGAGACTTGACGTCACACATTGACTGTATTCCCATTGGTTGTATGCTGCGAGTCAACAGTTGAAGTTAGCATTTGTAGAAGTTCTCTATCCTCTCCGACCATCAACAGCAATCGAATCAGTGTCATGTTCACACGACCAATTTCAGGCTAGTTTCAGGCACATGGAACTCATTCGCGCTTGTTTCATGTGATCCTGGAGGTGAGGGGCATATCGAACCTGATTCAATCCCCGCCACCGGGATTTTTCTTTTCAGGGTTTTTTCGTGGTTTCCTTCTGTTGTCTAGGGCTTGAGGTTAATGCTGGGATGGTTCCCACAATATAGGCCATGACTGACTTCCAACTGACGTGACTGATCCATGACTTCTGTCCTTCCCATTACCTATGAAACCTTCATCTCATTGTTCCATTATCTTATTAATCATTCATCCAATGCCAATAGATCTAAGTTATCATTACAGTGCGTCGTTAAAACCTTATTTAAATAATGAATTGCATGTGTGTTCCAAGCTTCAATCGACCGTTTGTTATGTGTAACATTGGTAGCCTATATAATATGACTTGAGTATCCATTGCCAGCTGTGATGTTGCTGTTATGATGTTGAGATATGGTAATCAAGTGAGCATCAAAGCATAGCTAATGACACAGGACTAAGATGAAAGCTTTTCTGGAGTGCAGTGATATCTCTAGGTATAATGTAATAAAATATAGTTTAATTCTCTTGTTTTTATAGGGATGTTGTCATTTGATGAGTTTCTGACGCTAATGACAAAAAAAATGGCTGAAAAGGATTCGAAAGAAGAAATACTTAAAGCGTTTCGTTTATTTGATGATGATGACACCGGTAAAATTTCTTTCACAAATTTGAAGAGAGTTGCTAAAGAACTGGGTGAAACATTGACCGATGAAGAACTAAAAGTTAGTGTAATTTAGAATATACACAGGCAGTGATCAAAGTAATGGTTTAAATTTTGACTTCATATGGTGTCTTACAGATTTTTTTATTGAACAAAATTTTTGAGAATTCATTAAATAATTGATCATACTCTCAGTTGAGTTGTGCTCAATTGGTACCGGTATTTACATTACAATTGGTACCGGTACCGGTACTACCTGTATAATGGGGATGAGCATATACTACAAGTAAAAATTACTATACCGGTACCTACTTATAGTATTGTAGTCAGGGACGTCGTTAGGATTTCTGTATTGGGGGGGCGCAGATTTCAAGTATCACCAAGCTCGATATTATATAGGTGCGCGAAAATGGGGCTGTGGGGCGGGAGCCCACCACAAGAGCCCCGCAAGGAATTTTTGGAAATATGGACTATTTCGAAATGATTTTTGCGTTCTCTGATCAGTTTTGCATCCTAATGATCGAATCATTATCGAAAAATTCGAAGGAACGTGTCACCGGGATTCAGAATCATTCTCGTAGAAACCAACCATGTATTATTTATCATAATTCATATTGATAAGTAGGAATATTTCATTGTGTTTATTCGCAGGTCAACATTCAGATTTTTCAAAGAAGGATAAATTATTGGGGGGGCGCAAATGTCGATTGGGGGGGCGCGCGCCCCCCCTTGGACCCCCTAACGACGTCCCTGATTGTAGTTACAGTGTATATTTATCAATTATCATTATTATAGAAATTAACAATCAAATTTAAGCTACAGTTTTTATTATTACAATTGCTAACATTGTATTTGGCCCAATATTGATCAAAGCTACTCTTTCCTCACCTCCAGTTATATACGGTAGATTAATTACAGAGAAGTGACCAAGTGTTCTATGATACTTCAATCTTCATAATTTATGATGATACTCAAAACTCAGTAAATAAAACTGTAGTTGTGACAATTTTGTGTGAAGCTCCTAAAATAAATGTACATTTTGCACTATGAATCAATTAATTTCTATTTAATTTCAAGTAGACCTATATTTTAGCCCGCTACATTATCAGTAACCAAGGGCCAGTACTAATTTAGTGCCATGTACAAAAGTCTAGGTTGTACTCTGGACTGCATTTCATTTTATTCTAAAATTTTGTTTTATAAAAGTAGCATTTAAGCTGCCTGTATGGTTATGGGTGAATAGTCTTCAGGACTAAAAATAATTGATCTTTAATAGATTATTTGATTGATAGAAGAAATAGTTGGCATACATAATTAAATATCATTCACAATTAATATACAAACACAGTTGTTTTCAAGAAAAATATGGTAGGTGCCTCGGGTATAGCTGTGCTACCATTAGCAATTTATACCTCTTCAAAGAAGGCAAGCTATTTTTGCATTAAGTTTCAAAGCATCAATAATCAATACATACCAGTACTGAGCATTAATCATTTAATTTCAATCAATTACTGCTTAAGAGTGCATGGGAATCGATTTGGAGAAATATCAGTGTTTTAGTAATGACTTCTGAACAGTATGAAATAACAAAATTCTAATACGGTACTGTACAACAGAAGCACAGATATTTTCAATTGATACCTTCCAGATGGTGTACTTGAAAAATAATGAATTCATATTGCTTAATCTTCAGGAGTATTATATAGCTGAGAATACATTTTTTAGCTGTGTGCCTATGAAAATGTTGAAATCCTCCATCAATAATTCAACTTGACATGTTTTTGAAGGTAATAAAGAGATCTGTGTTTCTGTTATATTGGAATTTAGAAATTTTCAAGATCTCATACTGTTCAAAAGTTATCAGCAATATCTGGTAATTCGCTAAATCGACTCCCAGGCACTCGATACAAATTATTGTATTGTCAGATTATTGATGAATCAATAATCGGCAGCATCTCTTCTTTCAACTTATTGGTGTGTATATTGTTCAGGAAATGCTTGAAGAAGCTGACCGAGATGGAGATGGTGAGATCAATCAAGAAGAGTTCCTACGAATCATGAAGAAAACCAGCCTCTACTAATATCATCCTACGAATAAGCTCTACGTTGTCTGCTACTCCCAATACGCGCTTGAGTTAAGTGTTGTCACTTGTCTGAGATTGTTCTGATTCAGTAATTTAGTAGGCGTAGCAATCGACTTGGTGTTTTGTACTCTTTCAATATACCGGCAATCAGTATTTAAATGTACGGTATTCCTGTTCCTTCATACACCTCAACCTGTACGAACTAGTTGTTTCTTTCATCTTTCACTTTGCATTTTTATAATAAAACTCTATGTGAATTTTTTTATTGTTCATCCGGTTTTAACAATTTCATTGTATTGTATCAATACTTCAATAATATGTTAGACTATCTTTATAAGTTAAGACATATCTTTTTCATGTTGAAGCAGTTTATGTTCCAAATACCCGATAGAGAACCGTAGACTATGTTTTAGTACTTGCACGTGTCACTCATGACAGTCGTATTTAGTTATGTTAAGTAGTAAAATATTGCTTTTCAATAGTAATCTGTGATCTTAATTCTAATTGATTTCTAGACATCCACCACTGAAACCATGGTCCAGCCTAATTTTAGCATGCTTAACCTAAGACACTTGGCCTATCCCTCATTGAAAACTATCAGTGCATGTACGTCATCACTATTGTTCGCTATATTTTAGTGAGAAAATTATGATTTTTTGGACATTTTTGATATAGTATTTTGGTAATATAAGCTTATCTCATTCTTTCATGAACTCAAACCGCATGTTACTCTTGTGGGAAATAATAAAACCACTGATTATCATAGGTACCGAGTACTTACATTGAATAAGATAGCTTTGTATATTGTCACTTGCCTCCTTTCTCATTATATGTTGTAGGCCCTACATCTAGTATTACAGCACACTGAGATGGGTGGGCTAGCATGCTGAACCGTCATTCAGGAGGCCGAAGTTCAATTCTCTTATGGTTGCCACCTTGCATGAGGTTTTCACTATTTCAGCCTCAGTCGTTGAAGTTAATACCAAGATGATTCCTTAATATTAACCCACGACTGTCTCCTTCCATCATCCCAAGAAAATGAAGATAGCGTGTCAGAAATAACAAATTAGCTCTACTCGGTGTTGAAACGACAAGGAAAAATCACAGTACAGTTGTAGCTATCTATGGAACGGAACTATTGTATCCTGGTATATTTCTAAAGAAGATACTAGTCAATCGAAATCATCTTCTTCCCTCTGGTAACTGAAAACGTTTGATGGGAAGGTAGTTACTTGGAAAAAAAAGTTCAGTAAGAATAATTAATAAAGAACGGGCAGATTACGCAATGACATGTGTCAGATTGAAATGAATATGGGGAAGCTTTTTTTTTCAGAGAAATATAAGATTTGCACTAGAAACAAAGAAAATGAATAATCGGTACATAATATTTTCCAAATTTGCATCATACCTATTTGATGAATGTAACTGTGCATACACTGTAGGCATAGTTGAGTATGGTATTCTGATTTTTAAATGAAATTTGATGGGTTAATTAAATTCACAAAAATTCACATTTGTAGCAACACTTTTCTCTTACTTTGTTGATAAAATAAACTCATTCTAAAAATACTTCATACCATACTCCATTAACTCAACTTCAAATTACATGCCAACTATGAGCAAATTTTGTCAAGTCATTCATGTATTATTTTTTATTGGCAAATATGGCCAAATTGGAAAGAAAATTGTATCCGACTAGTGCCTTCTTAACATTGTACCAGTTCATAATGTTTGTTATCATTGGTAGAATTCGAGCTATGGTTGATATACAAAGTTGAACAAACATCAACGTAATAATTATATGTTGACAAATTTGTTCAATAGTAACAGTTATTCTGATTTCTGAATGCTAAACAGCATTCATGCTTGTCATGCAAATTATGCTTGAGAAATGCATCACATTACACATCCACATATTGCTTATATGATATACCATTGGCTAACTTTAATTGTGTAGGCTGTAGTCTTCATTTTATTTCATATTCCTATCTATGTTTGGATATTTATTGTTCGTAGTACAACCGAATATTGCGACAGGTTTGACCAGCCGGCATTGTTTGAGAGCTGACCTAGACTATGGTGTACAGTATTACCCCCCCCCCCCTCCCCTCCTCCCCGACCGAACATTGTTATAACAGGGAAAAAGATTTATCATTTGCAATACCGGTATGTATTATTAACCAAATTTTATTTGTATCAACAATATTATGGTAAATATGAACTTGTGTTTGATGCTTTTTCCATCGAATCGTAACAGACTACAGAAGGCGTAATTCAATGATTCTATTAGTTTTGTAAAGCTCGTATCATTTGTTTAGTCAATTTGTCACGGCACACTTTTGGAAATGGTAAGAGAGTCGAAGGCCCAAGTTTTTTTTTTCATTTTTTTTTGCTATGAGCAACTTGGTCATAGTGCTCAAGTGGTAAACCTTCCAATTTTTCTGGAGAATTTCCAAAGGTATCAGACCTTGCGCGCTACTTTGTATTGCGAAGCACTAATTAACATATAATTGGCCTACTTAGTGTAGCATACGTTTAAAGTACTTTGATAATAATTAAAAAGAAAGTCTCACTCTAACTCATCAAATTCTCATTCCCAGTCACTAGTAATATGATTAAATCTTATTCTGTTTAATCAAGTTATTTTCTGTATCCTTCACATTCATTTATATGTCGGCTGCACTGTAGTATTCTACTATCCTAGTGCAAAGTGGGATGAATGTCAATTATGATAAATGTCTTGTCTTGTATCAACATATTTTGCCAACAATATTTTGATTTGTTGACAAAACTCATAAGCACATATATTGAACTATATATTATAAATATATGTGAGGTAAAGCTGCACTGTCTACTGTACTTGTAATCAAATAATTGAATAAATGGGAACATTATATCATTCAATATTATCATTGAAATGGCTTCATTATTTAATTATGAATATATTCATGGAGCCTGTGGAATTTTCAATTATTATTGTATAAATTGAGAAGAACTAGACCTAGTATTGTATAACAATTTTGTGTGGCTAGTGATATCTGAATGAGTGAAAATATTGCATTTCTAGTTACCAGAATGAAAATAGGTAGGGCTAGACCAAGATGCATTGATGGGGCTATGTTGGTTTGCTGGTCTCTTATGGTGTCTCAACTCCCTATCCCACCAATGTTGAAAATGTATTTACCAATTTCCGGTCCAAAATGTATGGAAATACCGATCATGAGTTGGTCAGTGAACTAGGAACTAACTTTGTTCAACACAACCGCATAAACATCGGCTAAGCTGTAGCAGCAGCACCTAAAATGCCAATATTTGAGAATAGCAGAAGGCATGACACATATAACCAAATTGCTCACTAGGATTCACAGCGATCGGTTAGTCCAAGGACATTATGCATTAAATGGAACAAGATAATCCACTTGGTGGATAAAAGTACGGTCGTGAGAGTTCATAGCGTGTAGACTTGTGAGCCGACAGATGCCTGCAGCTTCGTAAGTCGTATAATTTTTACATGTGGGATAAGCAGCCAAATGATGCACTTATTAAGCTGATGTGAAAATAGTAGGATCCAATTGGTAAATCATTTTGATTCACATCATAATTTTGAAGGTATTACAATAGGGAGTGCCTGTATTGTAATAATTTTGATTCCTTATACAGTTCCCATACTTATCAATAATTGCGCTCAATTGGCTTGAGTTTGTGTCATTCGTGTGAGTTCGTTCATAAGTTGTGTTAATACTCGGTAATTAGTGCTGACTAAAATCATTGTTGCTTTTTGGCAGAGGGGGTGAGAGGGTGAGCTATGTAATTGAATTTCAAACAAGGTAATGTAAAACTAGTTACATTTTTGCTATACTAGGAAAACGCAATACATGCACACGTTGTTGAATGAGTGAAATGGGCATATTTATATGAAATTTAATGGAATGCTAGTTTAAAACAGTTATGAAACTGCCCTCTGTTTTATTCAATACTCATTTTAATCGTTTTACAACTCAATTGGTTATGGCTGTTGCTTAAATTCTTAATGGGTTTCATAATAGCTCTGATTGACGTAAAAAATTACAATACATTCGTTTTATCAAAACGGCGAATCTGATGTACTGGTATATGAAACTTTGGAATAATGTGTATCATTATCATATTAAAATTCCGTAGATATACAAAGCGATTCGAAGGCAGCATGTTTTTCAAATTTTCTCCTCTGGGTTGTTCTTAAGGGTTTTATAAAAAAACTTCGGAATGGATTTTCTCAGAAGTGGTGCTACCGATTGCATCTCAAAATTACAAAATATCTAATTATAGACGATGATATACTTGTGTATGCCAAGTTCCAACTGAATATGTATTTTCATTTGACCCATGGAGCGCGAACAAATGAAGACAAATAAACACGTACGTTTTTTTCGATCACTGTGAAATTGAGCCTTTGCTTCGTCCATCCACTTATTATTATTGTCATCTCTGGAGTGAAATATTATTCTATTAGTAATGTATTGGATAATTCTATCGAGACGAGTCTCGAACTCGCTTGTTTGCATTCAAACGAGTACAAAGATATAATGGGTCATGAATTTTCAGTTCAAGATACAAAATTGATGAATACATGATAAAATTCAGATAATACTTTCGAGACAGCTAGTGAGTAAAATTTCAAAATAACACATCACCTTTGGAAAGTTCAAAACTGAATTATAGGAAAACCAGAAAATATGCATTCAGCTCGTAAAGGCCTAATTGTGAAACCTTTTCTAGAAGATATTTCTCTGAATGGTATGAAGGAATGTATACTACAATATAACTCACATTCGAAGGAAAAGACTCAACAATAGTTCATGTATCGTGTTGTCGTTGAAGGTGATAGGGATCAAATGTATGTTTCATCATTTAATTTATCATTATCATTATTAGGTTATTAACAATCAATTATCACTGCCTTGATCTTTTGACTATCAAGAACTTTTTGGTACCAAATACGTATCATTGAGATATATTATATTTTGCATATTGAAGTGTTTAAAAAAAATATATATAGGCCAGCCCTGTATATATATATATATATATATATATATATATATATATATATATATATATATATATATATATATATAATATATATATATATATATATATATATATATATATATATATATTCATATATATATATATATATATATATATATATATATATATATATATATATATATATATATATATATATATATATATATATATATATTGAATTGAACAATACAACTCACAGTACGGTATTGATAACAAATGACGTTCATTTTAAAAACTCACCCACCCATCAAAACAACCGACTATATCGATTTCTGTTTAATACATTATAGAAACCAATTATTTCTTCCCACAGGCAATATATTGAGAGATTGAACTGTGCATTAAAGGGTGGTATGGGGGGCTGGGGTTACTGGTCAACGAACTATACTGTTTGAAGTTGTTAGGGGTAGTGATGGGGGTGAGGGGTCAGTCAATGAAATCTATATATTTCATTTCGCGATGGTCATGGCTTACAAGCTGTGTAAATAGAATAGATCGTCAATGTTTGCTTTCTAGGTTTATTGCAGTCATGAAAAATTGCTGCCCAAAATCTGAAAATCGAGCCATTCTCAATAGGCAACTGATACTGTTTTGATTTTACTTTTTGTTCAGTCAGACTGTCAAACAGATGTAATTTATCGGCTGTAATGCTAATAAAGTGAGGTTCGGTAGGCTCTGAAATATGAATTAGTAAATGACTAGAAAAAAAGTCAATTCTAATTAAATTGTGAGTCGATGAGATTGAAACATAATTTGATGGATGTAAACAAGGAATATATTGAGAAGTTGAGAAGTCTGAGATACGGTTGTGAAATATTTCTAAAGGCAATCTGTTTAGAAACTTCATATTCAATTTGAAGTAGTGTGATCAAATACAATATATAATGTGATGTAATTGTAATGAATTGTTATGAAATGTATTGTAGGGAAACCCACCCACAAAAATGTATCAATCATTTCGTTATTTAGGCCTATTGATGTATCAAGGTTAGAATAGTAGCCTATAGGTCTATTAAAAATGTGAAATGTTTTTTTTTTTAAATTCCGAGAATTGTGCCCCGAAACTACACAGATAATATGAGCCTAAGCTAGGTGAAGTTGAAAAAATCATCACCATCAGCTTCGGCATTTGACCTATAGGCCTATTATACAGACGCTACAAGAAAATCAGAAAAAACATGGGAACTTCTCGCTTTGTTTGCGTCAAAGCATTTATACCCTCTTTATACACTTATTTATTTATATTGGGCCAATGACGCGCTCTAAAGATAACTAATATCTAATCGCGTCGTATGATGATATGATGATGGAATAATGAGATGAAGGTTTTTTAGGTAATGGGAATATTAGTGGAAGGAAGCGGTCGTAGGGTATAACGGGGTATAGGAACTTTTCCGGCTTTTTCCTAGGCTACATAAGGATAAAGATACTTATGAAATGAGATTTTTAGCGTGAACAAATAACTTGTTTGCATAGATTAATCACTTACGGATTAATATTTTTGCTTGAATTTTAGTACTACTTTTTACTCTTTTGGGGTGAGTGCCGTTATACGGTTTGGCCTCAAACCATTCTGACTGGGATATCCTATCCAATACGCTCGCTATATTATATGAAAATGTAAACAAAAAACAGCGAAACACCATCAAATTAATTACGTTTCGGTAGTCGTGTCAGTTGTAAATATTTCTACGCTATTCAAGTGATAACTTTTGAATGTCTAATTTGACAGATATGAGAGTGGCGGAGGGAGGGTGGAGATGAGCAGATACCATACAGGAACATGTGGATTTCTTGTAGTAAAGCAGTTACCTCACTGTTTCCCATCCATGAGAGATTGTTCAATGATTGTCGACTACAATTTCTATTTATCTCTTCGTGTGCAGCTTTTGCTATAGCCAACGATGGGGTAGTTTATTTAAAAGAACTATTTTCTTTCGTAATCGTGATGTGTCACTAGTAAATCTCTTGGGTATCCCTGCGTACAAGATGAAAGTTTCATACGTGAGAAGATTTTTTATGATTTTTATGAAAAGATAAATGTTTCTTTGGGGGTGAATGGATCAAAACAGTCCCCCGCACAGTACCGTTTTTCATCTGGCTGGCTCTTAAGTCTGCAGGAATTCTCTACGGGACTTAACGTAAAATAGAATACGATACATACAATAATTATTGTAGTTTTCATACAATTGGAGAGTTGAATTGGGAAAAATACGTATTGCAGAAACATACTTTTTTGTTTGAACAAGTGACATCAGGTGGGAATATGTACGTACAAGCATACCATACGATATAAAGCGTTAATTCACACCGACGGGTGGACCAGTGTCTATAGCAATCGTCATTCAGGAGACTAGAGCTCGAATCCCAAGAAGGCAGACTATTCTGACATGTTTTTTTTTCGTGGTTCCCCTCTGTCGTTTAGGTGGATACTGGGTCGGTTCCGTGGCAACACTAGGCCATGACTGTTTCCTACCCACTATCAAAAACGCATAGTAAAATGGACTTTCATTATACATCTATCCATCACCTGATTCATCATTCACCGACGCAAATCGATCTTGGTCGTTAACCGTCGGTGAACCCAGAGTAAATGAACACCATTCTTTATGCAGCGGTGGATACACCAATTTGATTGGAAAACGCATGGCAAACCGCATTGCTTGATATAAGAATAAGATTTGCTATACGGCTGGTATAGTTGTAGTACCAACGTAACACAGAGTCCTCATACTATCCAAATACACCCAATAAAAAAAAATCTTTCATCTCATCATCCCATCATCTCAAATGTATCATTCACCGACGCGAATAGATCGTAGTCATCAGTATACAGTGCGTCGTTAAACAACCTAATATGAAAAATATAGAATGAAAACGGAAAATTGAGAATGTCTTTATTGAATGGAAATGTATTTCATTTTCCTTCCTTTCATTCCAATGACGGGAATCAAGCTAAGCGAATAATATCGAGTCATGAAAGCCCTACGTATTACTTTGACGTGCATCTACTGCTCAATAATGTGATTTAATTCTTCACTTAACTAATGATATCACTGAGCTTTATATAGTTTGCTCATTAGTCATTTGTATATTATTTTGTGAGAAAATTATTTATCGTTCAATTATTTTGCAGTCCAAAGTCTGAAAATACATAGATTGTACTTACTGGGTATTCAATTTGCACGGGTCTCTTAATTTAGACCTACACTATATAAAAAGAAAATGAGAAAACGTTCAAATTTGAAAAATGTTGCTTCATTTCGTTTGTTGTGATTAGCTTCCCATTCTACTTATTACTCCACTGTTTTTGTCGTAGTTTAATATTTTGTCTTTAGAAAAGAGAAATGATATCATATTATGTTCAACTTCTATTCCACTTATATATATATATATATATATATATATATATATATATATATATATATATATATATATATATATATATATATATATATATATATATATATATTATA
The DNA here is from genome assembly GCA_907164805.1 of Brachyptera putata. Classification (NCBI taxonomy): domain Eukaryota; kingdom Metazoa; phylum Arthropoda; class Insecta; order Plecoptera; family Taeniopterygidae; genus Brachyptera; species Brachyptera putata. The sequence continues at coordinate 32,514,184 of OU015463.1, read as the reverse complement.
TATATATATATATATATATATATATATATATATCATATGTATATCATATGTATATCATATATATATATCATATATATATCATTGATACATTTGGTTATCATAATCCCATTTTCTGTGATTATTATTAGCACTCTAGTACCATTGTTCATATGAGTAATTAAGTGTTATACGATCAGCTAGATTTAGAGACTGTGAAAATATCAATTATCCACTAGAATTGAATGTTAGGTATGTGTTGCTCATAGCAAACGAACGTCCGACGCCTAACTCATATAGAAAGCACGGCAATCTGAATTACTTGGGGGCCAGACACTCATTACCTCGGGGTAGATGAGCCGGACCGAAATCTTAAGGGGACCAGTGCATGAAGAATTAACATGTACATTTGACCAAATTTAGGGACATTTTGTGCAGAATTCTGATGATATTTTTGAATGGATTTTTTCTATGTTATACCTCAGAGTATTATTCATGCGATCTTTTAGGATAATTCAGACTGTGTTCATATTCGATGAACGGAAACGAGAAAATAATCGTACACACAGAATGATCAATTTTGTTAAAAATATAAGAACCAATATAAAGAGAGATGAAAGGAGATTCCGAGAAAAAGGAGAAGAGAATAAAGATAATGAGAAGATTCAAAATTTTCTCTCCCCGCTGTGAATGGTTGAATTGTTTGCTAACCTTGGAATTACTACCTTATATGAGATTCGATTTGTTTGTTAAATGAGTGATCATATTTTGATTTCTCTTTGGGGGTGGTAAGGTCGCCCTTGTAGTGCCCCGTTCAGACGATTTCACCTCTCATCCGTAGCCTTAATTGGGGAACAATGATTTAATTGTATCAAGTTTCTATGTTATTAAAAAAATATATATATATATATATATATATATATATATATATATATATATATATATATATATTGAGCAATGATTTTTCTACTGTGAGTATTTTTAAAATTCATTTTGACAACATTTTCTAGTACTTTTATAAGCACACAAATACTCATTATCAGGACCATATAAAATATCCTAGAGGAGAATAAAGATGCAAGATCAGTGGAGGTATAGTGACAATTTCATGGACATTTTGTCAATAGTTTCCGAAATTTGTGTTCCTAGCTGCAAAAAAATATGCATATAGATAACGAGCTTCAAAGTTTGAGATTGGTATCCCGGTGATGTTTGAACTGGAAGATCAAAAATAAAAAAATGAATACAAAAATGTTAGAGCATTAGGCGTGTGAGTGTATTTAAATTATCACCACATCAAATAGAATCAATCTCATTCTTTTGATTCTTGATGCACTGGTCCCCTTATCATAAGAGTTTTTGCATTATTTATTATTGACAGCCATGACCCATAGAAGTATGTCATACTATGTGTACGTTGTTACTGTTGCGCGCATTGTAAATAACCTAAATCATACAGTCTAACTTTCCTAACCAACCCAGCCGAACTTAACTCAACCCAACTATTTCGAGCCAATCTAAACTTGACTAAAACTAAACTTCAATCTTTAGCGTTGCCATCACATGTAAACGTACTTATAGTCTGACAAATCACCACGTCGATAATTATTAGTAGGCCTACTAGTACTTTGTGCCATATTATTATCCTGTAAAAATAAGTGTCAGGACTGAGGACCTGATAAAGATCATTATATATTAGTCGAATAATATTGCAGATTCTATTAAAGTTATGCGCTTGAAGTTACCGGCGTAAAATTACCCTGTCCTTGATGCACCGTTAACCCCAGAACATTTAATTCAATTATCTGTTGAAGTTGATAGGAATACTTACTAAGCAACATCGACCTACATTTCTGTTACTATAAAGTGAGACGACCATAGTATCATCCACAAACGTGGAAGATTTCTAGATATTTCAATTGAAACAACTTTAGATGACCAGGACTGTCACGGTTGAAGATTGGCCACTTCGAGGTAAATGCTTAGAAAGTGTGCATTATATTATAGAAATATTCCACGTAGCACAAAGAATAATGAAAAATAATAAATAAATATATATATATATATATATAATATATATATATATATATATATATATATATATATATATATATATATATATATATATATATATACATACATATATATATATATATATATATATATATATATATATATATATATATATATATATATATATATATACATATATATATGTATATATATATATATATATTAGTGATGCCTTCGGGTAACAAATTAGGAACCGGGTACCCGCCGAAATTACCTGGGTAATTTTTTAAAAAAAGTATGTACGTCATCCCCTGTCTAGTTCTGTGGTTTTGACGTTTCATAATCTCCTGCAGTGTATACGCGTGCACTAAGATCAAGGTTAAGTAATTGTTTGTCTCATTGGCTGGTGGCTACCAATTAATCAATAAGATAAGCTCCATGTAGGTATCACATTTTACTCATCCCCAATCTTTCCCCAAAGAAATCTGTCAAAGAATTATTTGGAATGTAGAGGAAGCGAGATAGGACTTTGGTTAATTGTGTTCAAGCTGAAAAACAACAGTGAAGTGAGAAGAAATACTTGACAAAACCCTCAAATCGTAGAGGTAGGTAATGGGTTGACTATATATGCTTCTCAGTTCTCGGTAAAGAATAGTATTTGGCATGGCAACTAAAGAGCGGGTGTCAGGAGAGGGATTCAGTACACTGCACGTGTGACCACAGATAACGGTAGATGGTGCGACTAGATTTGACGAGCGCATTATGACAAGTTGAGGAAGGTCTGGGAAGGTAGATGAAAAAACTAATGTAGAATGCGAAGTTGAATTTCTCTCGGTAGCTTGAGTGATTTATAAAAGTTATTTTCTATATTATAGGTACTGGTTAGCACAATTACCCGGAACCTAGACGGGTACCCGGGTACCCAAAGGCATCACTAATATATATATATATATATATATATATATATATATATATATATATTTAACAACATTTCTTTATGAATGCGATTCATTAACGATATGTATGTACGTTTTTGTCAAATCATAAAAATGTGACCAATCTGGGACTTGAACCCAGGACCTCTTGGTTTGTACCCAATTGCTCTACCACCTGAGCTAATTGACCACCTAGATTCAAGTCAAGTCGAATATGTGTCGGATATTCGACTTGAATCTAGGTGGTCAATTAGCTCAGGTGGTAGAGCAATTGGGTACAAACCAAGAGGTCCTGGGTTCAAGTCCCAGATTGGTCACATTTTTATGATTTGACAAAAACGTACATATATATATATATATATATATATATATATATATAGGCATGCAATGTTTGTTCTCTCTACTTAAACTCATCACGTATGTTCCGTTATAACAAATGTTCTTCAGGTTAGGATAAGAGATGAAGTTGTCCCTTGGGATCTTCTAAATATACTCTTAATATGGGAATCCGAACCTTCTCTTCTGAATCCACTTAAAGTTGATCTCTATAAATTACCTTACGTTACTACAGGGTGGAGCAGAAAATTGGCCAACACGTTTCAAGAAGTGATAAAAGTTCAATAGAGGAGGTCTACAAGGTGTATATGAACAGTGGCACTCAAGCTTTGGATTTTAGCAAATATTCACCGTTGAACCTATGTATTTTCGAATACTGAAGTGCGGAAGATTATTCATCGATGAGAAAGTGTTTGAATGATTGTTTCATCAACGAATGTTATAAGCAGGATGAAAATCGAAATATGATGTACAAACAAATAAAATTCAGCTAATAATCTACAGAAACTTGTGACTTGGTTTTAGTGCAGTTATGGCATTCAAAATGAATAGGAATTAAGGATTGTATATGCCTATATTATACGGTAACTGGTTGTATGGAGAGTAAACTTTATTTATGATATAACATCCCGAAGGGGCCCGGAATTGAATGTTTCACTGCCAAAGTAACATTGTTAAGTTATATGTGGCACAAAAGTTGATTGCCGGTGATTTTGATTCTGTGAGAGCAGATGTAGCTAAAATGATAATATATTTTGAGGTGGGTTGGAAAGCCGTCGAATCAAATCAAAGTCACTACTAGGTTTTGCATGATGAAAAACTATATCTACGCTAATCACAAAAAGCTATCAAGATCCAAATTCGCTCATGCTTTCCTAAATTTTCGTGAAATTGTTTTTCTTTCTTCTAATTTTTGAAATGATACTTCTCGAAAATCGCTGACCAACTTTCCAATAATTTATGGGACGAACCCAGTGCAAGAATGATTGAATGAAATATTTTTTAAAATCACCGAATTCTAGCAGCTATCGACTTGAATTTTTGTAGATTCTTCAGTTACTCTAATAACCATTCTGTAAAAAAAAATGCATCAACCTAGATTTCATGAATTTCTCATCAATACAACTTTCATACAAATTCAACAGCAACAATTATTATAAGCCTGGTTATTCATAGTGATTGTGTCAGCTGTAGGTCGAAAAATCTATTTATATACTATTGGAAATGTGAATTGATTTTCATTTATGTATCTCTAAAGGAGTAGGAATAGGGAGTATTTCCTGGCACTTGACGAGGATAACACAGTCTATTGAAAAGGTTATAACAAGTACTCACAAGGCTCTCCGTATCTTTTATATTCTCATCTCGCTTCATAGTATACGTAAGTAAATAAAAAATGTAGGTTCAGTATTCGGATACACTCGAGCCTTTTAAACGTGAATTAATTTTTTATCGGCGGAGGGGGACGTGATATTATTTCATACTTTAACAATGAAACGTTTCGGTAACTCTACACAGATAATTAGATAGCCGTAAGTGAAAAATAATCAATGTGGCTAGCATGCTGAACTGTCATTCAGGGGATTGGGGTTCGGTTCCTGCCATGGTAGACCATACTGACAGAGGATTTTCGAGGTTTACCTCTATAATCGAGGGGAATGCAGGGATGGCTCTCGGTATTACCTACGATCTTTTCTTCTCTACTATACAAAACAACCAATAAAAATAACCTCTCCTCTCAACCTCATTCACCGACGCAAATAGATCTGAGCTATCATTACAGTGCCTTGATTAACCTATTATAAATAATGAAAAATATATTATTTCACTTCTGGATTTATGCCTCTTACATCTTTCTTCACTTCTGCTTCAGACGTCGGTGTGACCATTTATAGCATTTTCTCCTTCGTAGTTTCAAGTCTTCTTTGTAGGGTGGCTACACCGCCCTTCTTGTGAAACTTAGCCAATTGGGCGGAGAATGATTGTTTTGCCAGTGATGTTAGTTTTGATGCTGATGCTAACTCTACCTCGGTCGTGTGAGTTTAGCGATCCTCTCCTCCTCTTCTCCCGCCTTCTCTAACAGCCCCCTTTCACCCTCACCCTCTCATTCCCTCTTTCTCCCCTAGAGCTACTAGTGATCTTGATGGATAGTCGGGTCCGATTTCTGTTAAACCTCGATTTAAATGCATTCCCTGATGTCACAATGAGCTCTTACTTCTAGTTTAGAAACAAGTAATTGGAAAAAAAACATTGACCTGACAAAGAGAAGATGGTATTATCACAAACCACGTATGTCTAGCATAGTCAAGTATTTTTCTAATTTGGTAAAGGCGAGGTCAAGACTGTTTCAGAATACTGTTTGAGGTTTGAGAAACGGTGGAAGGTGGCGGAGGGGGGTGGAGGGGTGGTGGAATGAAAAATGCGGAATGAAAACAATAGTTTAATCTTTTTCGAATCAATGTCAAATTCAACTTCAACTTTGGACCATAATTGACATTATTGACATTATGACAGTGAGTCAGTTTGACTTTGAAATTGGTTTTGATAATTTAAAATTCTGGATAACATCGATCTTTTTCTAGATAGAAAATATTTGGCCAACCGCTGATTTATTTGACTGGAAGAATTGCAAAAAAATGTTATATATAAATAACTTTGCTTTTATAAGGATTACATGTTGAAAGTTGTATCTCCCGTGGGGGAAATTCAGGACAACCATAGGTATGTGTGGGGTATTGGAGGAAAGAAGTATGCCTATGCTGCTCCTTACATCCTAAGGTATAGATGGCATTCAGTGCAATGTTACCGACGGTTACCAATTTTTTTACGGTTGAATGATCTTTATTGGTCAAGAAATTCCTTTTTTGATGGAAGAATGCGTTTCATATAATCTATAAGGGTCATTTTCACACCGGTCAACGGTTACTTTGAATTGCCTTCCTTAATGCCCTGGCATGCCTTTGTAAAATCTAGTGTTGGATTCGCAATTTCTATATACTTAACTGCTTTTGAGAATGATATTCTACGTCCTGAATATGTTGCTAAATAATGAGATATTTTCAATATCAAAGATTATCCTCGTTTAGAGTTACGTAAATAAGCTATAAATTGCACAGTCTATACTTAAAATAGATGATAAACGTACCGATAAAAGTTATAAAAAGGAAAAGTTTTCAACAACCTTCTCCTATAAAGATCTTGAAGATGGTAGACTGTCCGTTCCAAAGTCCATGGCAGGTTAATTCTCGATGAACTTATGGTTATACGGTTACATAAAGTGGTGGATCAAGCTTCCTTGAAATGCATTCTGAAGAACTAGCAAATAATGTTCGTATGCACTCCACGCATAATCTATGAAAATATAAGCTGGTAATGTGAGTATTTTTTATTCAAATTTGAATTTGAATTTAGGTTTAAATCATATTATGTGACCGCAAGTGTACGTATTACGTATAGTTTAGATTGGATCAGCTGATTTTGAAGATGGTAGACTCTGGTGTCTGGGTAAATTGATTCTCAATCATCTTAGATTGTACGTTATACTGAGTCTATAGAATGGATGAGACGATTTTCAATAGAAGCTTCCATTACTCCTGTACACAAACACATTAAATATATTTCCACTTTTTCTAATCCATCAACAATGCTCATCTTCACATTTATATATTCACCATATCTTTCATTTCATTTTCATTTCGTTATTACCACACTCCACCCGCCTCTCTTATTCCCACTACATTATATAAATCAATCATTTATAAACACATTTAAATAGATTTCAATAGATTTTTCCTTTCGGTAGATTTTAATATGGTTCATGTTATACTCTGTGTCTTCGGGCAACTCTTTTGTAAGAGCAGAGATTCAGTAGAGAATGTATACCATAAGTCCATTTCCCGTGAATGTATACTGTACATGGCGAAAGTGTGATGAAATGTGAATGGCATGATTTTACATTTTGATCGATCACTAGGATTTATGAAACTAAATTCAACTCGATATAGTGTATGTCGTTTTTTCAATGACTGTTTTTTCATAATAAACTCCTATGGGAATATGAAATATGACGATTAGAAGATAAAAGTTTGCATATTATTATTGGATAAATTACATTCGATTTGATTATTTCAAAATTAATACAATTAAGATTCAAAATTCCCTAAATTCAGACACTCAGTGCGAAAATAACGACGTTTATTTGTCTCGACTTGTGTTTGTTGTCACTAAAACTACTGACGAATTGACCAGACGATTTGAATCATAGACATTCAAGTGTGTATTACCATTTGGACTAACTGCAGAATAGAACTGTAGGTCTATGGTTATTTGGAATATCAGGATATTCATATTTTTGTATTTGTACGAATACTATTGGAGTTTGGAAGCTGAAAAACATCATCTGGAGATGAGTTTCATACTCAATTGAATTTTTGTGAACGAGTTAAAACAACAACACTGTACACAAGTTATCAAATTTGTGTGTACATTGTGTGACATCGTTTTCAAGAAACTAAACAAAGAGATAATATTCTCAGGAAATAAAGCAAGCACTGCTAAGCATATGTTTAATGTGTTCATAATATATATCATTTTTGTAGATTTTTGACACCTCAACATTTCTCATTTCATTCGATTAGGTCAATTTTGTATCCATTAAACATGTATTTGTATATTTGGCTTCACCTATTCTCACCTCAAACTGTTGAAGCGGCTGATGGTAGATGTAGTGTGAAATATACTTCACAATATTTATTAGGTAGGAGCAATTTTTTAAATGGTATAGAAAATGACAACTTTTGATTGAGTTATTAGAAATCAGTGAATAATTAATAAGTTTTATGCAGAAGCGTGGAAATACTTACTCACTTACTCATTGTACAATCTCCTATATATACATATCAATTATATAGTAATTTCGAGGCGTTTTTCCCTCCATGTTGTTTTCATAGGATTCATCAAATTTAATTATTCAAAAGCCATATAAGAAATAGTTTTCTGTTATGGTCCAAATGTAAGTATGAACACTGTCAACTAGTCTGTAATGCGCTATGAAAAGAAAGAACATCTGAAAAGCCGAAAGCATGGGGGTATAGAACGTGAAAAACGTTTGAGCCTTGACATACGTTCATCCTATAACTAAATTTGAAATTCTTTCACACCACTTCATCATACATCAGAGATACTAGACATGCGTCACTACAAGTAATAAAACTAGCACCGAACCAACCAAATTAATTGCACCCACCTTGATGGCCGACTGACGACTAGTTCGAACAAAATCGAGATAAACTATCGATACGTAACTTTGTTTATCAGCCTCAACCATGCAATTCACCGCAGTAATATAAATCCTCACCATCGATCATTTATATGATATTATGCTTATATGAACTGTATCTCACTAATCTGACAACGAATATATATATAGGCCTACTCCGTTTTCCTGGTGATAATAATTATATAATTATATTAATATTATTAATATTGATATTCCGAATGATATTGCCTCATTTTAGTTGTACTTCTGTACATGTGCTATCTGTGTTTATTTTGCAATAATAAAAAAAATCTATGTTATGATAAAAAAAGATTAAAGTCTCGAAAAATCAAGTCAAAAGGAGAGAAATTTTTCATTCTTTCATAAAATGTATATTATATAATTATTGTATATCCTGGAAAATGTTACGGTACAATAATATTAATAAGAATAATAATTGTTTTCTGTCGTGATATAGAAGGGAAGAATTGAACCGTCAGTATATCTGGAGCTTCGAGATTGTCTGGATGAGGGTCTGGAGTCTTGACGAGACCAACTGGACTATACAGATGGTAGACGATCAGCTTGATGCATCGTCAGCTGGTCAAGAGAGCTTGGAGATGAAGCAAATCACTGAAGCGAGGCGAACCTTCGGACCATCTATAAGCCTCATACATTGAATTCTGCCAAGCTCAGTTTGAAAATAAAATAATAGAATATAACCCAGTGTTATACTATGAAGAACGTTTTAAAAATGAATCAGATAGAATTAAATGAAATAAAAAGTCATTCAACATTTATATCATATATATATATATATATATATATATATATGGATATTATTATCACTGAAAGATACCACCTCGTCGAGTAATCAAACCCCGGACCTTTTGCTGGATACTTGTAGACTGGTCTCTCCATCTGAGCTATAACGAGAATATATATATATATATATTTTTGAATGTTGAATTACTTTTTATATAATAGACTGATTTTACTAATAAATTATCACTAGACCCAGTTTCCATCAGATTATGATTTCATTCAAGAGATTCATCTATTCATTTTCCTCATACCTGCTTGTATTTTCTATGTTCACTCATTTCCACATTCACATATAGCATCATCAATTTAAATACTTTTATCAAAATGAAAATACTATATGATGAAATGGAAAAATGAACGATAAAAAAATCTTGTAGTAGTGAGGAATATTACAATTTACAAACACTAACGGAGTCAACTTTGGCCATGTCACTTCACAGTGACTATACTGTCGTTACCGGTAAATCGATTGCTGTTAACAGATTTTTTGATATCTTACAGTGGATTGGGAGGGCAAGCATTATGTTGTCTACCGTGTTCACGAAGCAGTTCTGAATCAGTAAGCTGTATGTAACGGTGATCATAAATGATGTTCACATACCATTTTTCATTATAGATGTATTTTGGTATTTACTGGGAGCTGAACCGTCATTCAGGTGTACGGGGTTCGATTCCTTCCATGGTCGACCATCCTGACACAGGTTTATCGCGGTTCCCTTTGCGCGGTGGCTTTGGATTAGTCTGCTTCTCAATGCTTTTTTCACTTCCACACCTTCGAAGTTGAATGCATATTCACACTGACAGAAATTGATTTTTCGCTATGATTTATTATTTATCTGCATTCTACAATAACTCAATCCATTTTTTTTATGTCATCTTGGATGATCATGATGTTTATTTGCAAATGATAACGAGTGACTAAACTCGAGCATCTCACTCTTACTTCATTGAGATCTGTTCTTAATTTCTGTATGGTCTACTTGTTTTATTTCTTGTTCTATAGGCCTATCATGTATTTTACGTGATTGAAAATTGAATTCATTCTGTTATTATTATTATTATTATCTATTATCATACAGAACTGTTTATTTTAGCTCTTCCCAGTTCTTCAAATATGAAGAAAAGCAGTAAAATAGAAAAAGGCGTAAGGACGGCAAGACCATCGGACATGATTGAGTAACTACCTCGAGCATCGGAAGAGGAAAGAAGGGAAATAGCAGACAGCATTTGCAACTTCTACTAGGCATGGCAGGGTGACGCTGAGTGGAAGAAAAAGAACATTAAAATAGTATCGGAAAACATGCAATATAACTATAGAAAAGTGTACAGAAATTTAGGATGGATGTTGGCAATTTGTTTCCATGAATATAGGACAGGAAAGGAGAAGAATGGAGAGAAGCGAGTAAGTATTTAGAGATATTTAACAATAAATATCACTGAATAATAAATTAAACTATGCCTGTGAGAAAATTGAGTGAATGAATGATATGTTATAACATATAATTATCAGAGTATTACCATGGTCGGAGCATGGTATCTTTCACCTTTCCTTTATTCATTCTATCAATGGCGTTCATGATTTTCGTTCAGCTTGATGTTTTATTATAGTTTGAACTGTTCAAGTCGTTTTTTTCGCTTGTATCCATCTTTGGTTCATAATAAAGAGAGATATTACAAATATATCAATACCACATCGCCACTGATAATACGGCAATCTTTGGGACGTCAATTTAAAAAATCGTTATCTTTTTGTTGGTAGTAGCTGTTATATTGAAAAGAATGAATAGTCGAGGAGCATCTTTTGATCGTGTCAAAACCACAACTTGTTAAAAATGATTGAATCTTGAAGTTTGTCAAGTCAAGACAGTATTCTTATAGATGTATGCTTGCAATGGCACGAGTATTGGCATAGTTGTGGATTATTAGGTCTATATGTTTATTCAGCAATTACATTATTGAAGATGTGTATATTATTATATTCTATTTATATAGTTCAAATGAAAGGCCTATCGTTCAAACCTATTTTCTAAAGATATATGATAACCTAATATTCTCTATTGAACAGTCCATGCAACTTTAAGATCGATAAAACTATTCTTCACGGAACGAGAATAATTTTGTTCACAATATGAATTGTTATCTCTCACAATACGGCTGGTGAAGAATATTTTTAGTCGCATAAGTTTCATAAATTTAGGTCAGGTATTGGCAATAAAATACACATCTACGTGCAGTAGGGATGAGAGCATTAGGGATGATATTTTGATGACGTTATCCATTATTATACTAGTTGCAGAGCTTGAACCGGTGGTAAAATACCGTTTCTCTGTTTGCCTGATATCTGCAATATAGCATATGGTAATTCACAAGGTGCACTGGTTTAGGCAGATAGGAAAAGAACTACCACTCTAGTTCGAGCTGGATATATTTCACATTATGTTTGCATGTACTACACAATAGTGATTATTCTTTTGTCAAATGTGATCTCATGAAATAAAGTCTCAATAAGATATTGAACTACATTTAATAGGAAAAAGATTTCAGGAAAGTCTTTAACTTTTTGTTTAAATATCATTACTTATATCATTTTTATATCATCATTATAAACATCATCAATTAATTGTTAATGTTATTTGAAATCAATACACTTACACGGACAGTTTTCAGTAAATTTATTTTAGATAATTAATTATGTGTGTATATATTCTGAAACGTAAAGATTAACAGGCTTGTAGGGTTATTTCCCCCATCTGAAAGATATGTAATGACAACGGTAGATTAATTAGTGAAACATTCATATAATTCTTCAGTTAATGAAATCATTCTCCATTCTCCACGAACCAAGAACATTCATAAAATGATTCGTAGTGAATGAATTCTGACCTTTAGATTTGTCTTCTTTATTTGAAGTATAGACTCACTACCCTTATTGAAAATTATATGAAACTTAATGAACATATCTTACACGGTATTACATTGGATAGCCTTGATTCTTGTCGTCGTATGCGGTATCAGTAGTGCTGCAAAACCAAGAATATAATGTTATTGTTAGGTTACAGTTTCATAACTCTATGGAGTGTTAGAAGTCATAGAGCTTTAAGTAAAAGTGAAGGTCCGTTCTATGTTCGTCTGATACTTGTTACACCCTATGCAAGATCACAATTGTTTGACTGGATTAAACTAGTAGATACATGACACTTAGTTTTGGTTTCCAGTCAAGGTATAGAGTGTATTACGTCGCTCTTGCAGGAAGTTGGAACATATTTCACAATCATCACTGAACCATAGACGAAAGATATATTCGAAGATGATTTGCAATTCGGAATTTTAACTGATCCCCAATCTTACTCTCTTCATTATATCGCCACTCATTTCTACCCCCACATTCTGTAGGGAATATGGCGGCCGTTGGCTTTAGTGAGCGCTACAAGCGTGCTGCTTGGGGGGGGGGGGGGGGGTAGCTCCCTACCAGCAGTTGTAGAGGTCAGCACAAGCCCCAATTACGGAAAAGGCGAGAGATTTGGAAGTGTGCTGAGAGATTTTAGTTTCGTTCGGCCACTAGAGTGGAGTGTTTGGGTGGTATATATCGCGTCAATGATTGAATGATGAAATACAAAGAAACTCAAATATTCAGCCAGTATAGATTGGCATGGAGATCACTATGAGACTTATATTGGCGTTTTTGAAGAAAAATGTGCAAAATGCTACCATCGAGTTCATTGAGCTATTGATTGAGACAATATGAATCACACCCAGTTTTTTAAAAACAATTCAAGGTTGCAATTACGTCTTTTAATATGATACTTCTGTAGTATTGTTGACAAACTATAAGAGGACCTATTCCATTACCCATAAGCCTTCAATATAATCACTTAGTTTATACATCACTTTAACATTCCATTTGAATTTTATATATCAATGTACCATTTTTATGAAACGTATTGAACTGATTCACCATACAACTAGATTTAGAGTCTGTATAAATGTCGTTCAATAAATATTTTCCACACCATTATTTTCTTCAATCTATTCATAGTAGACATGTTTTTCAAAAGACGATTTCACTTTTTCCTCAATTCTGATACTATGATTCATGCTGTCAACAATTATTTGAAAACGTAGGCAATAGTTGAAAAAATTGTACAAAAATATTGGGATTTTTTTTAATATTCAATATTTGAGAAGTTTAGATCTGCTGATTTATTAGTATGTAATAATTTTACGGTAATCAGCAGTGAATATGAAATATATTTAATACGAAAGCTTGGGGGTAGTATACATTGCAGCTCGATTTAGCGTAGACTAGCTAGCACATATTATGGAAACAGATGGTGCAACCGAACTAACATTAGTGTAACTGCCGTTTCCTCCTAACATACTACATAGTTCCAATTTCTTTCCCCCCCCTCTCTCTCTCTCTCGCTCGATGTCTCTTTCTCTCTCTTTCGCTCTCTCTTTATCTCTCTCTCTTTCCTCCTCTCATATTCTCATTCTTTCAGTTTCTCTCGCTCTATCTCCATCTTATTTATTTTCTCTTTCTCGCCATATACTCATTTCAATTAAAACATATACTTATTTGTAGCTGGTATTGTTCATTTCTATGATACCAAAATACACTGTGGTCGAGGGACAAAGACCAGTTTGATGGTCAGTACAGTCTCTACGACTTAATAATATTCTTTATAGTGCTCAACGACCCCATCAACTGTTAGAATGTAGGGGGTACGAACGGAAGGGTGACAATCGAATGATGAAGTGATGATAGGTACGAAACCACGTTTACAAATCCCATCCGTACAGCGGGACTCGAACCCGTGACAGTCTGGCTTCAGATTTGAGAGCAGTACCTCAACTGTGAACTATCTGGGCCAAACAGTTTCTGAATAAGTCTTGATTTTATTATCCCGTCATCCAATTCAGCGTCTTCTTTCAAATAAATAAAGCTTCATTCTCAGAGGTCAGTTCTTGCGTATATAGTTTGACGATTATTGAAATAATATCGGTATTTAATCATTTAGCGATCCATTTCCGTTGTTTTAGATTATTTCCTAATCATCCCTTACCAACGTCTGAAAACGATTTCTATGCGTACTATCTTCTGCTATATCGCGGCTTCACAGTCAGTATCTTATTATAACATACCAAACGATTATGCTTTCTATACATGTATCCACGAAATAAATAGGTCGTCTACCAAAATAGCCAACACAAGTATCACCGTTATCTGTGTATCTCTTGTCATTATGGAATTATTATGTTTATAAAACGATCAGTAAACAGGAAACGCATCTGCAACTTTCAAAAACTATCCTTGAAGTATAAGATGCTATAACTTTGTTGCAGTACTAGATCAAGAAATTACCGAAAATTTTACAATTATTCAGTTGCTAGCCGATAGACTACCTCTTTTTCGTGGATATAACACAATCACTAATGTTTATGAGAAGTAAAAAACGTGTACTTACATGTCCTTCTCCTGGATTCACACCATTGACGTGGACATTTTTTCGAGTGCCATGAGAATGCGTATGTGTGTGATTGTGAGGGTGAGTGTGTGTTTCTTCTGACGACTCGCTGGAATGTTCGCACGATTTTGAATTCTCTTCATTGGACTCGTCGGCCAAGATTGTTTCACAGACAAGCAAAGTGACGAGGGCAATAATTAATATCTGCTTCAGAGACAACATCTTGTCAACGGTTTTATTTCTTACTTCTCTAGACAAGAGATGAAAGTGAATTGAGTAATATATAATAATTTTGATAGATGACCTCAATGATAAAGATGCATATGTTGGTGAACTTTGGATTCTTTTTCTACGCCGTTATGACTTCGAAGGTTATAAGAAGTTTCTAATTAATTCAAGTTTTCCAGGACCGTTTCACAGACTCATGCCTCTAGATGAGTTATAGCTGATTGGCCGATATTACTGGACCATGACCGGAACAAAAATACAACATTTATTAATTATTTTGTTGTATGACGACTAATCAGAATCAGGTCTACAAAGAACTTGTCCACTGAAAGTAAAACATCCATTAACAATTCATAATTGCTATTGTTAGATTTAGATACCATGCTTATTTGCTGGCACGTAATGAAAAAAGATGAACGAATTTTAAAACCCCCCATGCGGGAATTTTATTTCAGTTTCTAAAGCAGTGCCCTGACTGGCTGAGCCAGATGGTCGTGTAAAATGATTGGAAAGACGAGAGAACAAATGGGGGTACGTTATGCACGGGCAACGCGTAGACAAGCCCAGTGAATTCGATTCCCTTGTACACACTGAGAGATATCTTTTTTCTATTTTTTTCGGTAGACCTAATCTCAAATATTTTTCTAGGATTACGACGAAACAAATTTTCAGATATTTTTATTTGAAAAACATGACACTTTTTTCAATCAAAGTTCTTTATTGAGCTAAGCCCCCATATTTTAATTGTTAACAAACTGACGCAAAAATCAATTTTATAATTTAGAAATCACGGCCATGAGCGCGGCATGATAACGTGAGTACCTGAAGCCTCCTGAGTGAACTGAGCTACATGTGAGGGAGATGGGGGCTTTGAGTGATCTGCTATGTTTTGTTCTCACAATACCCTGTAGTCTACATACAGTCAATCAGAACACGAACAGAGCAAGTTTAGCAAAGTATAGCAGTAACAAGTATAGCAACTAACTATCTAACTGTTTCTTCAGCTATGAGCGACAGCGTAGAAAATATGACCATTAGAAGTGAAAGTACGTAATTGTATTACGTTGTTTCACTTGTTTTATACGTAGATTTTTATTTTCTTCTTCAAATCCTTAATCTCTGAGCAATGTGAAATTTCTTAGTTGTATAGGGGATATCTGTTATCTGTTGTCATGTGAGAATTTCGAATTGGCCTCGAAATTGTTTACCAACTTTACTAAAAACTGGTTCGACTGATTTTTCTCCCCAAAATACGGTTCTGTTCTGAGGAAAAGCGCAATTTCGGTAAAATTTTCAAGTTGATTCAGTTTGAGTCTTGTAGAGCACGCAAAATCCATAATACACATATAAAGCAGCTTTCATTCCAGTAAGTAGGCCTATATTAAAACTCTGTGCTATCACTCGTTTAATAAATAAAAAGTAGGGTATATAAAATTTGGGTTCGGACAAGGTGAAACTTATATTTTAAATGAATGAAATTTAAACAGAATTTGACCATCTAAATATGAAAATATGAAAACTATGGATTCACTCCACACATATAGGAGCTTTCCCCAGATGGAAGTTCATCTCGAAACCCATTCTCATTGCAAAGCTATAACTTGAATGTTGTCGTTAACTTTTGAAGATAACTTGATATTTGAAGTCTACTAACAAATTGACTGGTACATTACATTACCGTGTATGTGATAAACCAACCAATCACGGTATTAAATTTCACCATCGATCTGTTATAATTCCACAGCTTTCTTGTCCTTCGTAGATGTGATATGAATGCCAACTAAACTTAGCTGTTTTGTGATCGGTTGTCTATAGTTGAAACATTTTTAGGGTCAACTATATTATATTTTCAATAATATATTATGAATCGTTATAAGTTTTGGTGTTCAAGCTATACTAAATATAGATACAGACATAGGCTCATGACCTATATAATAAACTGGGTCTCAGAATAAAAATGTAGTCCAAAACGAACACCATATCAAAACGAACAGCCATACTTAATTACCGCCTTATCTCCAATTTGGGTGCCAATCACCAAACATATGCTAGATTTTCTTTTGCATTGCGGTATTTGTGTTTCGAGGGACTTGAGAATGATGTTGGACGTCATTTGCCGCTTGTCATGCCAGCCACTAATCATCATACTTGAAAGAACTCTGTGTGTTCAATTATTAGTTAACAATGAATTAAAAGTACCATACGGAATAAGAATTAGGGCCTACTATTTGTCTTGAAAAGAAGGACATCGATAATTTTCATTCTCTCACTTTTCCTCATACTAGTTGTCGTTCAAATAACTGATCGCTTGATTCATAATAATGCTGGTCACTTGTGAAACGAGAAAGCTTGAACTTTGGTAGCTTACAAATTATGAGCCAATAAGTTGACGACATGCAATGTACATCGCCAAGTCATTGTCCAGAAGCCAACCATTTTACAAGTTAAAAAAGTGAGTCTTAGATTGATAATGGACCTCAGACTTGGGCAAGGCACACACAAACGATCCCAGTCGCCACAATCTCAAACGCATGGCCAACTGAATTGGATTGCCTACTGATATATATATATATATATATATATATATATATATATATATATATATATATATATATATATATATATTCACAAATATCGTGATCCAACTGCA
Source organism: Brachyptera putata (assembly GCA_907164805.1). Taxonomy (NCBI): domain Eukaryota; kingdom Metazoa; phylum Arthropoda; class Insecta; order Plecoptera; family Taeniopterygidae; genus Brachyptera; species Brachyptera putata. Next base: position 32,496,499 of record OU015463.1, on the reverse strand, counting down.
ATCGACGACAACTCGGTAAATGCTGTTTTGTTTGATATAAATGGATTATTAGCCAATTAGGAATGGGTGAACATATAATCGAAGTTCGATATATTCAATGTATGAGATGGAAGGTCAAAAGTCGAAGCTACTAGCAGACGTGACGTCCCACATTCACTGCATTCAGATTGGTTGTGTGGCCGATTGGATTGCCGTTTTAATTGAATTTGATTGCCGATCCTGTAAAGATGGACGGCAGCAGGGATCGAACCGGGTCGAAAACTCCTCGGACCTTCCCGGATCACATGAAGCGAGCGCGCTAACCGCTACGCTGCATGTGCCGGTAACGTACTATAGTGGCGTGCCAGAATCAAGCGCTTTGCTATCGCTAGTTTGGCCCAGCATACGTCACGGCTAGATCAGCTAGCTTGCAATTCTGGAACGACCACGAGCATCTTTTGCAACTAGCTGTCAAACAGCTGTCAAAGTCATGGCGGAAGATCAAATCGTATTGGGAGCTGCAGCATTTGTATTAAATGCAGGCATTTCTTCTGATTCCTCCTCCAGTGGATCAGAAGAGGATGACGAAGTTTTCACTCTTTGCCAATACAATTGAATATTTCCAATAACTTTTTGGTCATCTCCTATAACCGCAACGTCGAATTTCTTCCTACAATTATTTACTCATTATATTAAAATATTCAAACTCCCCATTGTTTAATTGTTCTGCAGTACTTTCTCCACAGTTATTGTCATTATTTCATTATCATACTCAATCTGCAGCTCGACCATATCAAGCGACCCCATGATCTTTGAATTGGCGCTCTAAATTATGGCTGATCTAGCAAGTTAGCAACCTTTTTCACCGCTAGATGAGCTATGTCAGCGGACTTAGCAGGCTAGATTCTGGAACGATTTGCTAGATTCTAGCGGAATTAGCCGCTAGAAATTGGAACGCTATTTCGACAATGCTAATCTAGCGCTAGCTAAGCGCCTCATTCTGGAACGCGACTTATGCTGCATTTCTATTGATATCTATATCTATAATTATTATTCGTGGTGGTTAGCATTGGCACTCAAGAGGCTCACTCACATAGGAAATTAGCAGTGAACTCTGAACTTGACCTCGAGTGTAGGCCTACAAGAGTAATTTTTCATATTCCATTCACTACAACAATTCCAGTAGTAAGAAACAGAACAGTCAATGAGATAGTTGGTTTATAATAACAGTTAGTCCAAGTGGCCGTTAACTTCTCACTTTGTTGTCAATTTTCAATCCAATCGGCAAGCGCCTAACTGCCTGATGTAAAATAAGGAGCAATGTTTGGAGTTTGCAAACATTGTTTTGTAGCCAATTCCTTGCTGTTGCTGCTTGGTATTATGAACGGGGATATAACATATCATCGGAAAAACCTAGCTCTTTGAGTCAAGTTCAAAAGTTTACTGCTAATTTCTGGTGTGAATTCTGCCCTCATGGCTCAGTCAACTCAGTCAACTGAAGCAGTGCACTTTAGAAACCGAAGTAAAGTCGGGGTTAGGTTGGAGTCCCGCATTATTCATAGGTTTAGGTGAGCATCACATTTTGTAAACACATTTTGTAAATATCCTACTCATTCTTACTCACAAATAACCTAATGTAGGTGGGGTTGTGATGCAAACGGCAATCATGCTGTTGTGTACGGGCCCTAATGAGTATCACCACATAAAAAAAGTGATGTTACTCTACATACATTAGTTTCATGTATATGATCAACTATGTTATGTATGTGTGTATGTTGTTTGTCATTAAACATGAAAATATGCAATTACTGATTTGTATAGGCCACCCTCGGTAGCTCAGTCAGCTGAGGCACCACTTCAGAATTTCTCATGTCACTGTTGGGCGTGGGTTTGAGTCCCGCATAAGGCATGAGTTTTTGTAAAAAAAACGTTCTTTCACTTATCATCACTTCATAGATTCATCATCACCTGCTCACTCGTACCCCCGTATATCCTAGCTGTTGGTGGGGTCGTTGAGCAAACAATAATCAATCAATCAATAATTTGTATATTGTGTATAGTCCTGATAATTGAACATATCTAATTAATTGTTCAAAGAGAGTAACTCTCCTATGATAATAATAATAATAATAATCTATTGTCCTTTGTATGATGACCATAGTTATAAGACAGTCAAATTATACAATATATAAATGCGCTAAAAAACAATACAAAATGTGCTTATATTCCGTTATATTACATCAGATTATTCAACTGACGTATGTTTTGTGGCCTTGATCGTTGTTTAATTATACTGAAAAGTTATTCAAACTATATTTCTGATATAACGTGAACAGAATGCATTTCCACATTCTAGTGTATTGCAGCTGCCATGCCAGTTCCAGATCTTGCTTCCGTTTTCGATTGAATGTGTGAGATTGATTATAAACATGACGTAAATGTGACCAATACAAACAATTTATAATTTCCTCTGATCCTTGAATTTTTAAAAATTCTTTCTCGTTATAGTAACCACTAAGATGCCAATAATGGTATTATTCGTAGTATATAACAATATCTTTCCCACATCCTTATTGCTCCATTACATTATCCATGCGTGTATATTATAATATATGTATATATAGTAGTAGGAAAAGTCTGAGTAGTACTTCTACTGTGTGGACGCTGGTACACCTGAATTATTTCATATCTAGTTGTTGATAGAAATAAGACAGACTTCATAAACATGTGGAAACATTTGCATCTGGCAGGTAGGAACTTGACAGCGTTCATATCATCTAGTTGAGCTCATACCGAGTGTACTATCTATTATCTTCTAAATATCACATTATTCGCTCCTGCTCCGACTAGCTAATACTGATAGTACAGCGATGATAAGAATTATCTATCAAATCTATCGATCATTATCAATTCCATTTATTTATTTTACGATAGTCATATTTTCTATTTTGAAGTTCACACATTTCAATAAACATCAGGCTACATGAAACAGATGAGAATTTGATATGAGTAATGAAAAAAAACATTCATGTGAGTGAAAAAAAATAGCCACATAAGTGCGAGGAAAATTTTCTGGGTTTCGCACTCAACTAAAGAGTGCGACATTGAAATCATAAATATATCATGTTAAATTGATCAGGACGCTATAATAACAAATTGATGGGTAATGATTACTTCGTGAAAATTTGAAAGGAAAGCCAAAATATATATACTATATATACATCATTATTAATTCATGTTCGTCATTTTATCATTTTTTCCATTCATTTATAAAATGATGCAGATAGGGACACGTTGAGGGAGCTCGTAAAGAGATTGGAACAGTTGGAGATGAAGATTACGAAATTGTAAAAATAGAAGTGATAATAAAATTACACTTCTACCACCACCATAAATTAAACTTCGATTTTTATTATTCATTTATATTTGTTAATTATTATTATTCATTTGTATTTCTCCAATGAGGCAGACGTGGATGAATCTTGTAGAGAGAAATCGGGAACAGATGAAGACGAAAATGACAAGGGGATGTTGTGCCTGGCAAGCAAATTCCTAGAAATTTGCTCATGACATTTTTATGAATATTACCCCAGACCCGACAATACCACTGGATGAAAGGGAAATATGTTATTATCTTCATTATCGGTAGAAGAAGTGGTGAATTTTATTTTTCTCATTATAATAATTTGTAAATCGCTCGATGAAAAATATATTCAACATTAATAAGTCGTCTGTACTGTATATTGATCAACGCAGTTGAAGCCTGTCTGTATGTAAGATTGGTCATCACAATGATGGTATTTGGCGAATAAAAAATGTAAGAGGGACATTCTTCATTGTATTTTCCTCTAGAAGGTCGGTTTGATTTCGTGTGATATATCGTAATATACTTATATAGCTGCAGTGTATTTGTATTAGGCAGTGTATTAGGCATATTTGTTGTAATTGAATTCAGTAAACATTTTCAGAAATCGTAAACAAATGTCCGTAGAGTTTTTCATGCTGGGTTGAAATGACTTTCCTCGAAAATACAAAAGTTTTGAAAAACTAAACCATCGATTATGGTCAGAAGGCGAAACGATTTTAACGATATGGACCCAATGTTGTGTCAATTAACATTTTTTCGTCAACCCGTTTTTTTGAAGGACCCGTGGAGTACAACATAATGAAGACAAAATAATTGTTTTTTTCAGTCTGTTGAAATCGAATCTTCTCTTCCGATTGTCTAATTAATTTTTTCAATGTTCCCTCTAAAAGGTATCATCTTTGTGTTGGTTGTGCTTGCCTTGAGTTGGTGCTGGGAGGAGGAAGAGGACGAAGAAAGTCGTATGAAGATGGTGAAAGATGGTTACGTGTATGACTGGTCCAGGACTGGTTCCAGACGTCTTCCAGCACCACCATCACGTATCTTTGAAGTACCGAAGTACGGGGGTTGCCCAGATGGTTTCAAACGAGCTGGAAATGTATGTCGGGAGATCTTCTGAATGACAGTGAGTCATAGTGAAACTTACATTTTAGTTATTTCACTTTTCAAATTTATTCCATAATGTTCATCTATTTATGATTCAGAACCTCATCAAAACTGGATTATTTTTTGAAGCACACACATAAAGGACATTTTTTGTACGAAAATTCTTCTCTGGCTTAGGGCCGGTATTATAATGTCCAGATCAGATAAGGTTGCCGATAAATATAATGTCCCAGATAGAACTATCTGCTGTATTATAATTTGCCTGGAAAATTAGTTTTCTCAGAAGTGGTGCAACTGATTGCGCATAAAAAACAATGGGATTCAAATCAGATGATGACACTTGGGCATGCCAAGTTTCAATTGAATTTGAATTTTCGTCTGACCTGTAGAGCGCAAACAAACAAAAAAAAATGTGTCCTTTTTTTTCGAGTCAAGTGAAATTGAAATTGAGTCTTCGCTTCGCTCATCCAGTAAAACCAGTAGTCACTAAAGTCGTCGTGATCGTGGTCGTCGTCCATGATGAAAAAGTATGGTTAAGATCCGCCTGATAAGCCCTATCGGCTGCTAATCTGGTACCTTCACCAGCCGCTAAGAAATCTCCCCGATAGCATACTTTTATCCGGGTGATAACTCTATCGGCATATTAAAATTTGGCAGATAGTTCTATCTGGGACATTATATTCACCGGCAACCTTATCTGGACATTATAACACCGGCCCTAAGCCCTATACCCCTGATTTCACATCGAGTTGCCAAATGTCAAATTGGGGCCTGCCAATTGGATTATAAATTTCCATCAACGTGAAAAGTTATAGCGGCCACTTGGTTATCAGCTTCAGCTATAAACAAGCTTCTCCATTGGCTGTTTTGTCCTGCCAAATTTGTTGTTGTCAATAGCTACGAAAATTTACACTCACTATTGAAGTCACATTTATTGCCAATTTCTGTTGTGAATGAAACTTCAGTCAATGCTAAATGTTCATTGGGAGTGCATCGTATCACATCGAATTCTGTTGAAAAACCTTGAATCATAGTTTGTCGAGAGAAAGTGCATGATCACCTCCCCTGATAAATCTGCTATGATTTGAGTAGAATGAGATGTATGATGATTAATGTCGTACTGCCGAGCACCGGTGTGTTCACTGTCCCCAAACGTCATCAATAACACTTTCACTCAACGCCTCTTGTCAAGATACAACCAGCCCTTTCAAACTGACTTGAATTCAATATGAGGTGATTTAGCAATAATGATAACAATAATAATAATAATAATAACAATAATAAATAAATATATATTTATATATATTCTCTTTCTATTAGTTTTAATCAATAAATACATACAATACAAGAATGATCAACAAGCTCTTCCACAAAGCCAAAAAAGCTCATCAATGGGATGCGAAATTAATCCTTCCGATTTATGAGAAATGAAAGTTATAATTATTTCAATGACCATAAATACTGATAAAGACATTGAGAAATACAGCTAGTGATTGACAATAGATATTGTTTAGTTTCACGAGACAGAAATCGGTTATTTAATATGAATGAAAAAAGTTCACTTAATATTCCCTTTTTTCACCTTTCTTATAAATCGAGTTCACTCGAAATACTTGAAATGCAACACATTTGATACTTATCATATTATATACATTTTATATCAATATATAATTATATGCTATTACTAATATGATGCTATTACTTTTTTTACAACTTTCGAAGTATACAAAAACGATTCTCAATAGGTCTACTCCAGAAGACAAAATTATGGCGTTATTGGTTATACATTTTGTTCATTCATCAATCTTTCTACTTTGGTCAAGTTATAAGTTGGGCAAATTCTAATTCAAGAGAGTTGTATATAATGGAGTATATTAATTCTAAACTAAGACCTACTATCAGTCATTCTTATATCTAGATCTTAATTCTTAAGTAACCAAAGCAATAATTACTTGTGGGAAATTTCAAATCACAGCTCGTGATACTGGGAATTGAATAGGTCTAGATAAAAAAACTAAGAATATATATCTGATGGTGAATAATCTGTAAGAGTTGTTACTTATACAGCCTTTTATGCTACATTCTATAACATTTTCCATATTAGTTCATCACAAAATATAGAAATTGAAGATTCATTATTCCCAAAGTCATTCCTAAGCCAATAATTTTGTTATCGTCTAAACATTTTTACCATTTTGAAGACTAATTGAAAAAAAACAGACCCGTTTAGAAATAGAATGCAAGCTCATTTGAGGGCATTGATATAGGTCAATGGAAAGTTTTTATATTCTGTTTATGCATGCAATCATCATCTGATAATGCATTAAATTCACTGATCATAGTCTACGTGCACTGATAGATACTCACATAGCAATTCACTTCATTAGAATTAGTCTCGCCAAGTGATTTTATACACTCTTGTAATTCTGATAAAAAGCAATCGACAATGAAGTTTTCTGCAATTTTTATACTTTTCTTCGTGTATACTTCGACGACATATGGTATATTGGAGAAATTTTGGCCTTTTGATAAAAAATCTACAAGCACAACCACATCGACTACACATGCACCGGAACAATGGAACACGGGTTCCACGTTGAATAATCCTTCGGAATACGACAATGTATTAGCCTCCAACGAAGATGATGACAGTAATAAAGCGACTTTCTCCAATCCCGTGGGTACAACAACTTCGCCATATGATAATGCAACGACTCCAGGAAATGTCAGAGCAATTGTTGGTGCACCACTAAGAGGTGGTGACTGTCCGAAAGGCAAAAAGTTCGACCGGAATGGTGTTTGCAGATCAACATTTTGAGTGTATGAGGTGAGTTTTTCTCAAATTAAAGAGAAGCCTATACGCCTTGAGTGTTTAACGCAGAGCTTGAATCGCAAGTAAGAGTCGGTTTTCTGTTCGTCTCTTACCTGTTCAATCCTATCTAATATAAAATGGCTGACTGGTTCAATCAGGTTAAAAACGACTTCCACTTTTGTGGAATTGACTTCCAGATTTGAATGAAATTTTGTTATTATGTGTATATTTTATGTGTTCATTTAGTGAAAGTTTGAATTTTTTGGAAGATATTCCTCGAAAATTCAAACGATTTGGCCCCAAAACTATACAATTCTATGTTGGGTGAGTCTTCGTGCCCAGAAAAAGTTTTGTGTTGATCAGTGAAACAGCGTGACCTGTGCAGTGGTTACTGAAAAACAAATAAAAATACATAGGCCAAGCTCCGTATGGGTAGGTTGGAGATCTTCGCTATCGCTTATCTAATAATTGGATGCACGAAACGAAGATTATTTTGATCGTGTTGAAGGACTTCACATTGCAAATGGGCCCTACCAATTTTCAACAGTCGAACCGTGTTTTAAGACAAATTGATTTGACACCCATAAACGTTGACAAAAATTTAACCTAGGCCAAAAACAATGATTTTTTTTTTTAATGCTGCTTAACGACCCCACCAACAGCTAGGTTATACGGGGGTACGGATGAGCGGATGATAATGAAACGATGAAGTTATGATAGGTGAAAAGACGTTCACAAAAACCCATGCCTTATGCGGGACTCGAACCCACGCCCAACGGTGACTTCAGTTACTACCGCTAGCGATAATTGACTTAGCCACCGGGGCGGCAAAACAATGAACATTTTAAATAATTTCATTATATTTCGGAATTGGAAAGTTTTGGGAAGAAGAGATAATTAATTCATGATCCAGATCTTGATAATCTCATTGAGCATACGTAGTTCGAAATTGATGTAGGTAGCCGCAGTCTAAAATTTGAGAGAATATAGCGTTAGTGACCAATTTTCAATTCCCTTGGTTCAGAAGACTTAATACTGAAGTTTCAATCGAATTGAAAAAATTTAGACTTTTACTTTGTGTTCACAAGCAATGTAGTTGAATAACTGTACTTGGCATATCTTCATTAGGGAGAATTGATAAGAACATGCCTGTAAAAGTTCATTCTATGTTTGGTTAACGGATAGTGATATATAACCTTCTTAAATGAGATATAACACATACGGTAATAAAAATAATAAGAATATTAATATAATTAATAAGAATATTATTAATAATAATTGCATGCCCGTATATGATTACCCTCCACAGTGTGTTTGTATTTATTATAAAAGTAAAGACAATCCGTTACAGAAAGATGGTGGTTGATCCTAATAATAAGTTATTTATCTGTGAACTGAATTGTTTGAAAACAGTTGACAAAAATCCAGAAATTAAATTAAATTAAAGATCAAATTGGATGAGAGGAGATATGATTTTAGAGGAGGACATGAGTGGAAGGTTGTAGTGAAGATGGTGAAGATGGATGTCGGAAAGTATTCATTTTTGAATAGAGCGGGAGTCGAGTGGAATGGAACGAAGAAAGAAACATTAGTGGAAGAGCTCAGAAAATTATAATGGTTTGGTTTGGAATGGTTTGGGGAAGATTGCGGAGGAGGACCTGATATTGAGACAAATTAAAGAAGTGGTAGTGCGGAGGGAAGTTTTATTATAGGGTATTGCTAGTTTTTGTTGGTTATGGGTGTATTTTTGATAACTATTATTTGTTTTCTCCATGTTGTTCCTGTTTTGTTAATGTTGTTTTGTCAAGAGTTTTGTTAATTAAGTTTTTTGACATTAGTGGGGGGCTTGCAAAGACCCAGGGCCGGCAGGGCCTTGCAAAATGAGTAATTGAAATTACCTTTTTTCGGATGGAAGATTTCATGCAAATTTTGAAACGTGATCAACACATAGCCCGTGCAACTCTTTTTCAAAAATTAAAAGTTGAACCAGAATGCTAATCTCTGACACGTCTTGTGGTGATTGCTATGGTTCGAATAATCTTCCTTGGAAACAACTATCTTGGCGTGATGTTTTTATTTTTCAGTGATCTTTACCATCTGTAATTTTTTATTTCATTACGAATAGTAAATTATTCAAAATAGAGTTTTCTTACATCCACAGCATTTCACTTGCGAGGATAAACGAAACACGCAGAATATTTTTCGATATTATTATTATCATTTTTATTATTAGAGGCCTCAATTCTACATTACTGAATGTTGGGTCAAAAGTTATCTGGTTTATCTTGGAAAAGTTCAGTGCATTTGCGTTGTTGGGATGTAACATTTACTGCGGACTAGTAGATAGTCAGATCCACAGAATACCAACTATAAGTTCTATATTATTAGATTAACCAAATAAAAATATGTTAAGCTCTATCAAATTGATCAGTAGTATTCGAAAAAATTATAGAATACAAGATGTGGTGCTTCATATTATGATGCTTCTATTAGTAATGGAAATAAATGGATTTTCGAATAATGTGTATGGTCGGAGTTTACCATTGAAGTACACGGTGGTGCGCTACAGACTGAATAGTGTTACAGAGGACAGGTTAACTGGACCTAAAGTTGATACTAGCATTATCCGAGTACCTTTTCATCAACGTGAGCAAAATCGACCGTGCCTAAAAGGCTTCAGGAGAGACAATAGTGGCAAATGCAGGACTATGTGGTGATATGTGTTATTAATCAATTAAACATGCGTGAGTATTGATCATCCATAACTTTTAAGAAATTCCACACAATTTCAAACTATATCATATTATACATATACTGGTATTTTAAACTTTTTATTATCAGAATTGAGGTTGGTCATATTAAAAAAAAAATAGCACGTATAGTTTCATACGGAAAAAATAAAAATATATATATATATTTATATATATATAATATATATATATATATATATATATATATATATATATATATATTTATATTTATATTTATATAATTGTTCAACTAATTCAATTAATCGTCACGTATATGACTTGGTTACGCTGTACCGTGCACAGATCATGAATCAAATATCAAGTATCGGATGTCCAATATTATTGTTAAATTCATTTGTTTCATAAATAATGTGTTTAATTTTCGATCATCACAAAAACAATCTAGTCTAAATTGTTCGACGATCAAGATGGGTTGAACATTGGAGGTCAGAACTTATCATCTCATTATCCAGGATGCAAAGTTCAGTTTATTTTTTAAATTGGTCTTGAAAGGTCTCATGTTTTCAAGTGAGCTTGTGAACATCTTATGAAAGATTATTTCGTTTCAATGTATTTCGAAGAGAAGCTATTAATTTACTTGAAGATATGTATATTTCACTAAAATTTGTCAAGGAAATACAAAAATTCAAAATGAAATACCATGTGTTTTCGATTATGATCTTATTGTTGCTTGATGTGTGTAGTTTCTCAGGCTCTTGTTTTGGTTTCGTACAAAGTTCACCGTTGACGTTCCATGAAGGGTATTACACAGTTAGACGATTTGATATAAGAAACAAAATTGCTGACTTTAACGCCGATATTATTGCAACGGGCAGTGTTATACAGGCGCCAAGTTTCCGTTATGAAACTGTAGTTTGTCCTGAAGGAAAACAGAAGGATAAACAAGGCAAATGTAGATCTAAATGGTAATTTAATTATACCTTAAAAGTGAGTATAAACATAATATATGTTTAATTTTGTTTGTACGATTCAATTTACGATGGTCGGGGCTAAAACGTATACGTGTCCAGTGTCGTTTCTTGGTGTTATTCTAGGATTAAAATATACCAGTCAGTACTTTGTTTACGGTCAAAGCAAAAATTGTGAATTAAATATCGGATATATTCAAGACATGTGTGCATCGTCGTGAAGTAGGCATATGACGTCATAAATGGACATTGACCTGAGCAGCAAGTGACCGACGCCAGACATGTGAATGCCGTGTATATGCCTACTATTCATCTTATTGAAACTCTAATTAGCGATGTCTCATGCGACGAAGTTGCAAAAGGTAGATAAACACCACTGCGAGTGATAGTGTAATGTATTGCATTTCTCAGGAGGATGTATTTAAATGCTAGTTTCATCGCAGTCGGATTTGAATAATTAAATGAGGATCTAGATCCGACCGCGTGAAATTTTTCTTATTTATATTGGAGTGTGGGCCGATATGAGGATAAGCTCCTCAGACCACTCCTCAAGTTCACCACAACTCGTAAGATTCAGTCAGAGCTGAGATAATGGCATGAATGTGACTGTTGGCTGTAAGCATGTAAATTATTGTCACTCATGTTTTCACATGCTGACCATTCACAAAACAGAGATTAAGGTTAACAAGAAATATGAATTATTTTCAAATTGACTAAACAATTTTTTGAAAATTTTTCAAGTTGCATTTTGAAATAAAGGGTTAGCACTTGGCAGAGTAACTTTTTGAAACGTAGAAGGTTTTTTAACGATCAATTACTATTAGAAAAATGGCTCTTTGTAAGCATGTTATTACTATTGATGGAAAGAGCTCATGTCAAAGTAGGTATTGCCATCTCTAACCATCTCTAACTATAGAATTGGAATTTTTCAGACAAGTTGCGCTCTGAACCTAAGCTCCTCATATTCCCAGTTTTGCCTGTTTTTTTTTTCCGCAACAATCAAGTGTTTTCCATGGCTAGTATAATATTGTCCTTTACCATCGTATCCGATAATATCAAACTGGAGGTTAGAGTATGAAATGTGGAAATGACTAAATAACTAGATTGACTTGACCCTCATGGTATTGTTGTCATGTTTAAATAATCGGGGTGACTTGTTAGAAATTGAAAGTTGACTTCTTAGACAACTACATTTCTCATGCACATACAGCGTGCTCTTTTATTGGAGATGTTGAGATAGACAAACTTTGGTCGTGAAATCTTGGTCATGAAATGGTCAAGCAATCTTTGGTCATGCTAGAATACAATACGCAAGGGATAGCCACTTAGGAAGTATCGAAGATAGAAACACTATAGCGAATTTAGAAAAAGTGACATATTTGCTCACAAAAATTGATTGATGTGGTATACCTAAGAATTGAATTGTGGTTGAAGGAAAATGAGAGACACATATCAGAAACAATATTTAAAATAATATGTAACTCATTTTACAATGTAATGTTTGTACCATACATTACCCAGTTTTATTTACAACTGCAGATTTTTGGATTTTGTATTTCTATCATGTCTTCAATCTTTGAAAGATACGTTCTCCATTAGACACTATAATATATTGTATAGATAGATCAGGAGAGCGCCAGTCTTAAGATTCATAGCGTAGGCTCAAGTTGAAATTACCCACTGAAGGATTGAAGAACAGGAAGAATTAAAATAATATGACATAAAAGGAAGAGGAATATTTTCCTGTAATTAAAACAATACGCTTTGTCTTCTAGAACGATTATGGAAATCGTAATATTCATTCACGACAATACAAGTGTATAGCGACCGGCGCAAAATGACCTTAGATGTTGACGCGCCGTTAAACATCAACAATAATAAGTGTATAGCAGTTGATATTCTCACAATATCCAAGATCATTTCAACATCTCTCAATTCCCGTTCATGAGTGTCTACAAAAAACCCTTTCCCAATTATTTTTTGATGAATTTCCAATGTTTCGCGACATCATCAATTGCTGTGAGGTTGGGTGGGGGTACGAAAGGGCGTGCGTGAAAAATTGAATATAGAATTATGCACGCGGAAGTCTCACCACTATAGCGGACTCGATCGATTTCTACACTCCGGTAAGCACAAAGTACGAAAAATCTGTTGATCTCAATATTTAAATAGAGAGAAAATTATCAATTCAAAGCTATACCCTTATAAAGATATTATTACGAACTTGCTCGACTTGTTGTAATCACTGTTACAAACACGAGGCTTCAGGCAGAATTTATCGAGAGGTCAAGAGTGGTCTTCGCGCGTGATAGACCTAAGATAACAATTCTCGAACAGAGTAATTTACTGGGTGCATTTTATTGTAGTTATTCAACATTTGAACTCGGAATGGAAATCACACATTATCTATTGTTATTTGTCATTATCATTTGTACTCTGACTGCAACTGACACTCATGCCGAAGAAACAGTTGAATTCAAATAGTGAATCAATCGAAACCAACAGGGAAGATTCGGGCAGTTATGAAATAGGCCTACGTTCGTTTGTTAGGGCTCCGCGTCGTCGTTGCACTAAACAACAAAGAAGAAAAGGTGGGCATTGCCGCCAAGAAGTATAAAAGGTACATTTATACTCTGCTACTTAATGAACTTGTGTACAAGAATGAGGATGGTCGTTTACTAATATAATGAACACGATGTCACTGTCAAATTTTACCTTTTATGGCCGTGGGGATTTGAGAGCCATGCTTTCAAATGACGAGATTTACTATTAGAAACACAACACGCATTTCAAAAGCTGCAGTGGTTTTTCGGTACAATTTAATCGAAGTTTCAATAATTATCTAGTAGGTAAATCGACATTTTTTTGTCCGTGAATACAAGTATACTATGATTTATTTTCATTATTGATCAGTTGAGCAGTGACATTGCCCGGTGGTGAATGAATTTTATCAGGTCTTCGCCAGAAATTGCTTCACGGTGAATCGAACTTATTGGCGATTTTGTTTCACATCAGAGAATTTATACTGACATATGCCAGTGCAATGTTACCTTACATGTAATCCAATAATCACTATTATCTCATCTCATCATTATCTTTGATCCAATTCGTAATATCATGTCTATTAAGTATATGATACATCGTTCTTAGCGTAGTTCAGAGAACGATCACACCGAATGGATCATTCTGCTATGCAACGGACTTCATTATTTTGCGTCTCTGGAAACATTTATTAGAACAACATTTAACTAGTTAGTTACACGGTCGTGTTAGGTTAAAAGCTATCAAAAGGTCACAGCTGTATCTGTAAATACTAGGCTGGTAAAAAATCGACATAATTTAGTACCACGGTTCGCTTCTCTGCGTATTGACTAGATCCAATTCAAAGTACAGATGCAACTACTGAGACTCTTTTTGTTATCATGAAGAAACTCGTGTCCTTCGTTGCAATAATTGCTGTTATTTTGGGACTCTTAACAATGATGTGTTGTGGTAAGCCGGTAATGCAAAAACGAAAAAGTGAATCTACTGTGATAAGAGAACAGATCAATGTTACTCGCCGACCTGTCGTGGAGAGAGTTGAAAGACCGATTGATGCCAGCAATATCTTATCTAGTAAAATCCTTGTGGTTCCACTTCGGAGATGTCCACCCGATTATCAACGAATCAGAAACGGCAGTTGTAGGAAACAGTACTAATACCACTGTTGGATTTATTTGGGGTGAGTGGACATGTATATATATATATATATATATATATATATATATATATATATATATATATATATATATATATATATATATAGGCCTATATATATATATACATTTCATATCAATTTCATAAATACTGTGCCTCAAGTGTTTCTTGACCCCGTCTTGTTATTGAGATAGAATGACCTGGAAGATAGTGTGCACGATAATGAAATAAATTAGCGCATGTGGATACACGAAGAAGTGATTTGATGAATTGATAACGCTATAATAGCGATATAATCATTTCTTGAGTTGTGTTATAGGTGTAAGTTATTCATTCTCAATTATATTTCACAACAAATATTAATTTGCTGAAAATACGTATTTCTCAATACCTTGCAACAAATAAGCTGGACAGTTTTACCAGGAACCGCGAGCATCGCTTTACAATGTGAATTCGTTGTGACGGCAATTCAACATATTAATAATTATCATAATAAATAACGATGTTCATTCATTGATTGATTTCTTGAACTATGTAAACTATCGACTTTAGTTTTTAGTTGTACAAATGGCATAATATAGATGATAATCGGCAAAATTTTGAATGAGTAAAAGATTGGTAAATATATTGACGTTTCATTTTATATTCATTGGTTTATTACATCATCTAACCTGTATGAAAATGATAGAATCGATATCGGCAAAAATCGTCCTTATCCCTCAGGTTATTAATTTCGTGAATGATTCATATTGACACGGATGCACGGTATTTTCCGTCCCGGTAATTCACGTGAACCATTAACCAATGTTGTGGTAAGTTTCTGACTGATTCACGCGACTAAACTGGACGGAAAAACCGTGCAATTCGACTGTGTTACATAGGCTTACTATGAATCACACTTTAAAGGCCCATTCACAATGCGACGCGACGCTAACTTAAACTTCTAACGTAAGCGTTAACTTATAAAATGTTTGGCTCAGGGAAAGTGACTTGCCTATCCACAATGCTTGTCGCTAACTTATTATCGTAAACCGTTAACTTGCAAGCTACCAAGGTCCAAACTTTCGCGTTACAAGTTAACGTTCAACGTAAGAAGCAACCGATCAGAAAGCCGAATCGATCGACCTCGAAAAAGGCGCGGGAACTGGAGACTCCGACAACAGAAAATAAATTGTGATTAGTTGAAATTCGTATTGTGATTGGTTGGGTTTTCGCGTATACGGTCACTTGCTGGTCTATTGTGAATAGAGACTTCAAATATTACGATAGCTACTTGACTTAACGACTACGTATACGTAAAAGTTTACGTTAGCGACGCATTTTTAATGGGCCTTTAGTCTTTTTTTGTGGGAGTAATAGTGATTTTGAAATGTTTTTTATATGTATCCAGCTGTTCTACAAGGATTTTCTTCTGCTGACTTCAAAAACGTTATTTTATATTTCTAAAAATAAATTTATCATTACAGCACAACTTTGCTAAATACCGAAATACCGAACTTGCTAAAGACGATTTATAAATTGTGTATTTATTTCCGAATTTTCTACATCATACTACACTATAGATGGAGATTGCAGGTGATAGAGTTTTAAATTGACAAAATGAACAAATGTAGGCCTACCTCGAATGAAAATATTCAAACGATAGCTTTAAGAAAATCAACGAGTTTAAAGTGAAAGATTAAATACAATATCATGTCAATGCGAAAGCGTACCATGAGATAAAATTAACGTTTTAAAATTAAAGTTGTTTTCCATTGAAATCTCATTTCACTTTTTGAACATATAGCCTGGCTAGGATTATTTACTGTGGGATAAAACCTTATACGAAATATATTATATATGGTCTAAGGGTAAAACTCAAGAGTCCAGGATGCCCCCTGGGCATGTCGTGCATTTCCCGCCGTGTTTTGTATTAATAGCAATGACTCCTCAATAGTCAATATAACTGTTTTCATTCTTAAGATCAGATGAAAACTGAAATCATTAGCGTCTATGTAAATAGCTAGTATCAATACTTTCACAAGTTGGTAACTTTTAAGGTTCCCACTCATAATCATATTCGATAGAGATAATTATAAGAGACAATATAATTCAAATTATTGTTCCATGTGATGCAAGAAAAAATGAATGTATATATTGAGTTTCACGGCGCGTAAGCGACGAGGTTATATTGCGGAATTTCATGTGATAAACTAATGTATATCACAAACTCATTATATCGTATGTATTATCTTAACCGCAATAGGATAAAATGTGTTTTCCTGATTCATAAACTAGGTATATAAATTCCACAACAACTGAAATATCAATTATTCTCACCACATCCAGTACTGTGTAATTAATTTCTGTCCATTGAACCGTAAGATCATTTGATCGTTTCCTGTGTCGCATTATCACTCTGAAGTGAGGTATTTCTCGGCTCTTTCATGACTGCGGCTAATTTGTAAAATCGCACACCACAAAACGGAACCGCAATTTAATGTGCGGTAATCTTACTCACGCATACAACCACTAATTATTAATCAACTACGTCCACCTCATAATTAGTAGTGAGTTCTCGACCATTTCTATATAAAGAGATCACACGAGTTCACCATTACTAGTGTGTTACACAACTCAAATATTATATATCGGTGAAGTTGACAACAATAGATGTTTAAAATGTTACATGTTTGTCGTTTGTTTTTACTTGTTGTGGTTGTTTGTCTGATAATGGCAGTGATCGAAGGAACACCTGTTTATTTTCCATCTAATAAGAAAGCCTGTCCTCCAAACCAACGTTTGTATTTGGGCAAATGTAGAGAAGTGTTTGGGCAAATGTAGAGAATCATGACGAGCGAGTTCCTGAAAGGTATTTCTTTAATTTATGTTTGTATATTCTCCACGACTGACATATTTATATTTTATTATTATTTTCCATCAATCACATAATAATTTTTAACTTGTATTTATTTGTGTCACAATAATTGTATATGTAGAAATATCGTAATCTTATCATTGTTTGAAAATGAATAGTGATCATAGTGATCATAGTGGTTTTCCAGTGCGTTATTGTATACACTCAGCAATTGGACAATTCACACATTTTTGGACATAATAGCATCTTCTACCTTCACCGTCAATATGACAAATTACGCAAAATGAAGTAATTGTGGAGACTGTGAGCCTGTATACATTATCATACTGCGATTTTACGAAATTCAACCTACTCTACTAACAACTAACATAGCCACCATGTTATGTATGTAACAATAAAAGATTATGACATACATAAATGGATCATAACATTCTATCATATGTAGTGACCTCACAGCTGTAATTTTGGCTTGTGATTTAATCAATCTACACGCTTGACAAAGCTTCAAATCGTACACTGGTATGGACGGTTAGTTGTTTTCGTTCCTTGTTATTTGTCGTTTTGTTCCTTTCATTTCATTTCACATACTTTTGTTCGTATGTTTCAGATGACTTCTTCATGTGGGGGTTTTGAAATGCAGATCAAAGCCCAAACACATCGTGGTGCTGGAGTCTACATAACACCACCTATGAAATGAAGAAGGATACTACGTAGAGGCCTCATCATTTTGTATACATGTTGTGATAAGGTTATGCATCTTCAGACGTAATAATAATATATTTAGAAATCCATTAGTGTACATTAAGAATAAATTAGAACGCCAATACTGTTCTTCATACAATATAGATTCAAGATTTAAGATCGTCAACGATATAAGATCGAGGTGCCATATTTTTAAACCACAAAGTAACATATTTTCTACAAAATGAACTGATTTCACGAATAATTACGTATAATTGAAGGAAGATACAGATGAGTGGTTTCTTATTTCCGATTTCTTGTTGTGACGAGTGTATTCCATGGAATTGTGCTCATATAGCTGAATTCCCGTTTATCATTGTTTTAATACGTGATAGATTCGAAATGCACAATAATCGAAAAGTGAAATAATCATTAGACAACTAGCTTTATCGCTATTTGCAATAATGGTTGGACCACTCGAACCAAATTAATATTCGATAATATATTTCATTCGCTCGTTAACTTTCAATTTGATTAAGATTTTCTCAGAGACAACTACTATATAGTTCGGTGTAGTTTATGACGAGAAACTTGAAATGACACTGATAACGGATAGCTTCGATAAAGGATAACACTGATTAAGTGATATTTTTGAAAACTAATAAACTGCACCTCCTTTCCGACACACAGGCTTCGGCATATGTGGATTTTTTTTCACGGATACAATATTTGCCAATGATGAAATAAATTCTCATATTATCAAACGTGTACAATTATATAGTTAGAATTTCATATAACGAATAATATCACTTAATATCAATAATTATTATTATATCTAATCATACATTTCATCATGAATTTTAATTCATTATACAATTATTATTGTAAATAAATAAGAAGAAGAAACAGAAAACCGCTGGTCAGCGAATCCCGGCCTTCAGGAACAATCATGATTATTTTCATAGAAATCATTCATTGAAATAATAGAGATTGTAGTATTTTTAATGGCGGAATTAGACAATCATTTATTGATTGATCATAAGTTTTGTATAATGTGCTGACACCACGTATTATTCGTATCTTTACCTTATTTCATAACAATGTCGGAAATATTGAAAAACGTTAACTATCGCAATTTATTCAACTAAAACAACTTCAGATTCTGAAATTTATCTGAAGAGTGTCATTTGAGATTAAATTACGAGTGTATTCTGAAATCCAATGGAAATTTTGATATCATGTCAGTTTTAATCTTCTGTACAGCTTGCCCCAGTGGCAGTATCAACCTCCCTAGGAAACCAATTTAGAACTAAATTGAGAAAAAATCCCTCCAAACGGTATCAGGTGGTACAAAATATTACCTTTATATTCATTATATTGACAATTGTCATTATCTATAGCTGTAGCTTGAAGCTGTCATTTCATTTATCAATACATCGATATCGTGTATACACCTAGGCCTATGATATATTGTGGTTAATAAGAATATGTGACTTTCGTTCTCATCTATGATAAGATACATAACTCACCATTGTAATGATCAATTGAATAAATAATAAGTACTTTCATACAATAGCATTATAAGTCCAAAATGGTTTTCCTCTCCATGTGGGTCCGATAATATTGAATAGTTGACGTAGACCTTACATTTCATTCATTACAATATTTCAATGATATGGAAGAAACTTGTTTCACATATTATTTGTTAAGACTCAATATATAAAATCACAATCGCGTACATCAAAATAAGACAAACGTAACCCAACCATCAGTATTTCAAAGTATTACTCAAGGCGTTGTGGAATTACTTTCTTCACGTTCAAATAATTGTATTTCTGATTATGTTAATTGGGTTATGCTGAGTGACTATATACATATTTTGGGTTCATGTGTGGAGATTAAGTTCACACCAACGTATAATATGAAATTGTATCAGTATTTTGTAATAACAACATAACATGAATGAAAAAAATATTTTAGATGAACTTTATAACTCCACAATGATACATACATAACTTGAATGTAAAGTTTCCATGTTTCAGTTGGCTCAACTGGCATAAAACTCAATATTAGCTTACCTCACACTAGTTCATCTGTCAATGGAACACCATAGCTGTTTGTTTAGTGGTTATCCGCCACTCAAAACTGTAACGCCCACTAATACAAGACTCGCCATATTATGACTTCACGAGACCGAATCAGTCTACACACGGTTAACTTGAACACCAATAGAATCCTACCCCAGTATGTCTATGTATCACTTAACTTATAGCTAGCATTACTGTAGTTTACTTTTGAAAATGTTTTTTTTTGTCGTTCCTGTAACCCTGTGTTTCCTTCCTAGATTACTCTTTCCACGTAAATTTATTCCTACTTTTATTGCCTCCGTCCTGTGCTTTCTTATACATACCGCTCGGAAAAATGTTTTCCGTGAGCGAATATATAGTATACTATTTTCCATTCGTGTAACTTACTAAGAAGAGACAGTCATATTCCACGATGTATTTATATAGGTTCAAGAAATGCTCTGACCCATGTAGAGAAAGAAAAGTTGGGGTAAGACTCTTATTTATGACGTGTTATCTTTGCTCTAGTGCTCTGCTACAGGGCTTGAAGAGGAAACATTGCATTTCTGTGTCGTCTTTGTTTGATACGATTTAACTTCAAGATGATTAGACAAGTTGTGTGAGTTGTACTTCTAAAGAATTGGGCTGATTTACGGTGTTTAATTTTTCGGTCAGTAAATTATAATTTGGTGAGCGAAGTGAAAATATAACTTACTTTCAATATCTTTACTGTGTGTAATTTTAGTAAATATTCTCGCATATGTATATTTTTGCACTGTAGTAATTCAAGTACAACTTTAGAAAAATAGCTTACAACTGAACTACAATGTTGTTTTTCATCGACTATTCATTGACCCTTTTCGAGAAAACTGAGGGCTACCAACAGTGTCATCATCTGTTCAACTTTAAAATTTTTCTCAGGCTTCAGAAATCTCCAGAATAACATAGATTGAAAATGTGAGAATAGTCATACGTTACGTGGATTGAAATCCCCCGTGAAAGAAATTCTACAAAAAATTCAACAAGTAGAAAAACATGTTAGTTGTAGGACTCGGTGATGTCTTGTAGTATCACCCATATGATGTCAAGAGCACACATGTATGCCATTGTGGTATAATAAATTGATTTTAGTGAATTATTTATCTATTCGTGTATTTATCGTGTGATGAGATATAAAACTTCTCACAGTTTTGCTTATAAAATTGGGTGCTGAAAGGTTGAAGAGAAAATCATATAATTAAGCGTAGTGAGATAACAAAAGGTAATTAGGCCTATAAGTAAATACGGATCCGAGTGTTAAATCTAACAGTGATTCCCTGATAAAATACATCTAATAGATAATTGCATATGGGGTTACAGTAGCAGTAATGTGCACTTTGGTAAATTATAGGCATAGGTAGGTCAATCGAGGAGCAAGAGGGAGTCATTCTATGAAAGCAATTATAGGAAATAAAGTTTCAAGGAGGTTGCAGAGGTTAATTTTAATCTATTCTCACTACTTCCAGTGACTCAATTTAGTATGGTAATTTCATTGTTATATGTTCACTCATGAAATAAATCAAACTCGTGACTTCTTGGATATCGAAATTATTGCAACTTCTAGATGATCTGTAAGAATAACTGTAATTAAAAATCGAACAATAAGATAACGTAATAATAAAACAGGCAGGGGGGTATAATATTGTTCATAAAGTACAATATAGTATAGTGTAAAGTAATCAATCAACTATCCATATAGTATATATAGAGAGAAAAGTATATAATATAATATGGTATACATATAATATTGTTCATTTCGTACAATATAGTATAATAGTGTAAAATAATTAATCAACTATCCACATATTATATATAGAGAGAAGAGAATAGAAATGAATAGATGACAAAACTAGGATAAATATAAATTTACATTTCATTTGAACTTGAATCACTTGTAGGGCCTATACGCTGACTTATTCACTTGCTTATTGTTCAAATTGGATCCATATTAAGTTTTCTTGATTTGATCTATTCGAAGATTCATCTAGTCGAGCGGTAGCTCGTCCATTTTCATACAAATATACTCGAGTAAAAATGTTCAATTTTTCCGTGGATGGAACTTTCTAATCTATTTTAACAACTAGGTCACGAACATGGAGAACTTTGGGCCTACCATCAGATGTATCCATATGCATGTAAGAAGAAAGGAAGTATAACAGTTCAATAAGTTCATATTATACTATAGATGCCTAGATGCCTAGATGGTGATTGTTCATTCTATCAATTGTATAAATCCATGCTATATATTTTTCAACATGATAAAATATATAATAGGCCTTTATGCACTATAATTATTACAATATAACATAGATTATCGAATGCTTATTTGAGATGCTGACGGCCGCAAGGAGAACCATTCTCGTAGTTGAAATATGATTTTTCAATTATGTTCATTTTCAATATACATTATTTATATACCGTAACGAATAATAATCTTATCGCAAAATCTGTTCAGAGAGCATTCTACAAAATTTTCTGATGAATAATATTTGAGAAAAGGAGCCAACATATATAAAGATATGATTGCGACAGTCCACATACTATACTGTTTTCACGAATTACATATTTAAATAACATTTCATGATGTGAACATTTTAATTCCAATATGATCCCGATCGTCCTTCATTCAATAGAATGGGTGAGATGCGGTTGTAATGACTAGAAATGGGAGTTTTGAATAGGCGTACAAACACATTGGATAATATATCATTTAAAGATGAATTTATTGATTGTAGAAAAATGAATAATGTTTTTTCAGTTACTGATTGTATCCCTGTTTTTCTCCTAGGACAGTATGCGCAATAGCCAGCTTCCAATGCAAGTATTATTTCGAGGAATTTCATCAAACTTTTGCCACTGGTTGTACTAAGCTATAAAGATTACACTAGCCGTGACAGCAACTGAAAAGCCTTGTTGGAAAAACAAAGACAGAAGATAGGAATTTCATCTTAACCTTACTAGGAAGAGAAAGATTCTCTTTTTATTTTTCTCATCTTATTTCCGGTACCCGTAGTCGAGTTATTGGTCCCGTGGGATGACGTGCTAGTCGGTGAGATGTCATAAAACACAAAATAGCCTTGCGAAACTTGATGAGTCCAATATGGGCACAAACGTAAACTACGCTACATGAGTATTTTCGTTTTATTTCATGTCGAACTATTTTTTGACGAGTTTTCATATCATTGGATGAGCAAAGCGGACGATAAGTGTTATTTATAGAAGTTTGTCACGTATAGAGGTTCAGTCTATAGTGCTTAATTGAACTTGAATAAAAGAGCGATTTCAAGCTTTTTGTGTATTACTGAACTCAATGAGTAACTCTAAAGACCTTATCATTCCTGATTCTAATGTCGTTCCAATCTTGAACTGTAAACATCAATACCAACTTGTGCGAAGTGCAGATACGTACAAAATCTCCTAACTTTGCATATTTTGATATAAATGCACCCTTTATAATGAGAGATATTCTAGAGATTCGTTGTAAGACAATTATATTCATAAAAAAGACTATAATTGAATCGAATTATTACTGTCAAACGACTGCCAACATATGTATATACATATGAGTCTCTTCTGTCTATTGAGCCACTGAAATCCATGAAGCACAGAACAACGTTTAGACAGGACATACAAATACAGGTAAACATTATGTAACCGATTGGTCGGTATTTGTTTCAAAAGTTGATCCTTCCCTGCGAACGCAAGGACGCGGCAATCAGTCCTATACTGAATGAGCTCTTAATATTTGACCTGCATTCTGTAAAATGTGGCTTGACTCCCGCCGTTGGCAACTATTTACCCTGTGTCAATGCCATGACCGTCAACACTTTACCTTCGACAAATAATACAATATCGTGTTGAAATGAAGTAAACTAAAAGTTACATTTATTCATTAGTCTTCTAATCTGTTCTCCACAACAAAACGAAGCAAGCAATATTATGATTCATGAAAAATATAAAAATAAAAGTGGATGTCTATGCACTGCACAGGTCACACGGTTTGACTGGTCAACATGAAATATCCTCTTGTCACGCAGACTCTTTAACTTGAAGCTGTGTAGTTCAAGCACTTATAAGTTAGAACCTCTTTTGTCATTGACCATCTCGAAATTTTGTACCTTGAATAAGATTAGGACGGGTGAAAATATACAGAAAATGAAACCTCTCCAAATAATCACATTTCTATCGAAGGTGATACAAATATGATAAATGATAATTATACATTTTTACGAATTTTCATAAATATCCGGCTTTCATATTCCGAATATTCTTACACGGCCTTATCTTAAGGAAGGTTCAAAATTTCGAGATGGTTCATCTCAGAATATGTTCTAACGATTAAGTGCTTGAATTACACAGCTCCAAGTTGATAAGGTCTGCGAGTCTACAAAAAGTTCCATGCTGACCAGTTAAACCGTGTGACCTGTGCAGTGCGAACACACATACAGACAAATAAAACAAGGACACTCAGTTCCATAAGAGTCGAATGGAAGTCTTCGCTATCGCTCGTCCAAATATCATCATCACCATCATCATCATCCACTACACATCTATGAAACACATGAAGCCTTGTCAGTTAAATAAATATATATATATATATATATATATATATATATATATATATATATATATATATATATATATATATATATATATATATATATATATATATATATATATATATATATATATATATATATATATATACTCTGCGTCCAAGTAGCAATCGTCTTGGTGACAGTGTTATTGAAAAACGTCTCCCTCTATGCGGTACAACCTGCCAAGTGTTTCTTGGAACATTTCAGAATTCAGAATATCGCATCGTGTCTAGCATCAGCATTGAATATTGTTGTTGCAATTGCAACCACCACCACATCTGACTGAATCAATCAGTTTCACAGCGATTCGACATCTATGGTGTATTGTGTCGATCCAAAACCGTCTGAACATGAAACTATGATGCCCTATATTGATCAAATTCAATCAGAAGTTTCGGTTTGTGAGTGAATATGTAGCTCAGGATGTATTGAGAACGGCTCCTCCACCAATATTTGATATTTAATCCTAGAATCGAACGTTTCATACGATTTTCATAAGAAATATGTAATTGTATCAATTGAATTGGATGGTACTTGAGGGTAGCATTGCCACCACCAAATGAATGAGTAGCTTGAACATAATTTGAAAAATTCAAATTGTGATAACAAAATGTAAGGTTCATATTTAAATGTATTCAAATGCAATAATTTGATTTGACGGAAGTGGTTGAGAATCGAATTCATACTCATCATACAATAATGTTTTCCATTCATTATTTTCCATGTTCTTCTATTATTTTCTTTGAATGTCGAACTTGAAAATGTTCACAGACATTAAAACAAATACATACAACATAGAAACATGAAAATGTGAAATGAATATAATACCTTCAACTATGATAGCTGAACATCGCAAATGCTTATTTTTTAAAAAAATAGGAAAGTAGTGACATTATTCAACATTCTAAATATAACTCCATCTCTTCAGGATGGATGGGTTTGATAGTCCCATGTTCACTCTATATTATGAATATTCTCGTATTCTACAAATAAAAGGAACGTATACACATTAACACTAGAATTGAATTGAAGCGATTCAAAACACGGAATGAGCCTCACCAAATGTTATAGTGCGCATGTGTGTATATAGTGTAATAAATTTGACAGAATATGTATTTTTATTGATGATTTTCATTATTTGACGATGTTTTCCGAACGAATATGTCAACACTACTTGCTGGCTTGAATGCACCGCAATGAAGGCTCTAACTAACTACGTCTATTGTTCTCGAAAATTCTACAAGCAAAAACAAACAAATTCGAATGAATTGACGTCGCGTACCATAATTCTATTTTGCCTACACACAATACCAGTGGAAAACTGAGGAGGCCTACGCTACGAGTGTATATCCCTTCTCTCTCTCTCTCTCTCTCTCTCTCTCTCTCTCTATATATCTCTCTCTCTCTATATATATATATATATATATATATATATATATATATATATATATATATATAATTAAATATATATACATATATATATATATATATATATATATATATATATATATATATATATATATATATATATATATATATGTGTATATGATTCAAATGCAATATAAGCTAATAATGATTGTTCAATGACAAATTAAGAATTCAAAGTAGGATAATTCATCACATAATTCAGATTAGTTGTGGCGCCAGATTTCTAAACTGTCGTCAGGGTTCTTTCCAGTGTTTTATGAACGCACATCGTTCTCTATGAAATAGCAATGTCAATAAGAACAATGTTTCAATAATTATATTGGCGAATTAAATAGCTGACTGTATGCATTTTCAGTTCAAAAATCCCACTTATTGAATAGTATGCATGTGTAATATGCCTACTGTAATAATCAAACACACATTACCGACATCTTCCAATTTTCAGAGTAAGTCCAGCGAGTTAAAATGGTTCAGTTTGCAAGAGGTCAAGTGGTTTGAAGTATTTTCTGGACCACTTGAACGAAAGGTGGTTGGTTGTTTTCTCATAATATTGTTTGAAATACCAAAGATATTTCAGTCAGTCTATTTCTCAACCTTCGACTAGAGAGATTGTTCTGCCTTCACTCAAACCGATCTCCTTAACTACATTTGTACCTCCATATTCAATTGATTGCCTCTGTCTCACATCACCTATCAATAAAACTGGAACTTGAATTCCACTTATGAACAGTGTAATGACTTGTGTTCATATGACCCTTATCCGGTTCCATTACACATGTGCTTTTTTTCGTGATCATTAAACAGCATATATGTCAGAAAAGCAATAGCATGTCACTTCTGTACTCTATAGTCTATTGAGTAGCATTTATTGCACTATCCACTCACCTTCGCCCTTATTTTTATATCATGAAACAATATTGTGTGATTGAAATGTTGGAATGATATAGAATAGTAACGCAATGCAACTCAATTCGCACACCTGTTAACTCAAACAGGAATAAAAAGCAAATGCAGGACAAGTATTTCCAGGATGTCGAGAGAATTGCCATTTAGTTTTTCACAAGTTAATACCTTGAAAAAGAAGTTACAAAAATTACACCAACTTTGTGAGTAAAACTCAATTCTAACGGCATTTTCAGATCGACATTCAATTTCCATACGTATATCCATATATCCACTTCATCAAGACATATTCTCATCGAGTAAAACCAGGTCATACTATAAATATAACCGTACACCTTATTTCTTCAGTAATGGGCGTATTATATTGTCAAATAGGCCTAAGTAAGTTACAAGCTACGGCTAAAATAATTGGAATGGTAATCTGTTGCAGACCTACTCATCAAGGCCATGTTCACTGTAACACATGGCCTCAGTTATCCTAATTAGTTAAAGTACCTACTGGAGTGTCTAATTGCCTTAGCTGAACCCTTCCCTCGTGTTGGGTGTGGCTATATATACATAGAGAATGTCGTGGGTACGGTGGTAATAGAGAGTCACCGAGATGTAGGATCGGATAGTGCCATATAGCCCCCACATGGCATGATAGCCTACCTAGAATATAGGATAATATGTGTATAGGTAACATGTGGTTAGGATACATACATCAGGAAAATAGCACTTGACGTTTGACACACACACACTTCCATAGACATATCCATATACATACACACACACATATATATATATATATATATATATATATATATATATATATATATATATATATATATATATATATATACATATATATATATATATATATACACACATATATATATATATATATATATATATATATATATATATATATATATATATGCACGAAACGTCGAGCAATGACGACAAAGTGTAGACAACCGTTTACACGGCCTGTGTTTTTTAGTAACCGGTTCGATCCTAAAAATAATTCCAACATATATATATATATAATTCCAACATATATATATATATATATATATATATATATATATATATATATATATATATATATGTTGGAATTATTTTTAGGATCAAACCGGTTACTAAAAAACACAGGCCGTGTAGACGGTTGTCTACACTTTGTCGTCATTGCTCGACGTTTCGTGCAGATCATACTACCCATCATCTAGCCTCGAGTAGAGCTCGAGTAGAGCTCGAGTAGTAGGGTCTACTACTCGAGACTAGATGATGGGTGGTGTGATTTACCCGAAACGTGGCGCAATGATGACAAAGTGTAGACAACCGTCTACACGGCCTGTGTTTTCTAGTAAGCGGTTCAATTCTAAAAATAATTCCAACATTACTTACGTCCGCGAAAAAAATTGAGAAATAATATATACATATGTTACGCATGTGTAATCTTTTGAGTTACCGCCGTATATTGTTGAAGAATGACCAATCTTATCAGTGATGCTACTGGACTGTTCGAAAAAATTGTTTGAAAATGAAACTGGTTTAATAATAATGTCGTGCTTCTATATTTCGGTTGATGTACGCGAACGTGAAGGGTATCTACTTGCCCTTAAATTACTACTGATCACATTTTAAAACTTTGAGAGCGCCAATTTATTCAACACGGTAGTTGAATTCGTAAGCCAGATTATCGAACCTTACCCTACCCATGACGATATCAATATCAAGCTAACCGATATATAGAGAAGAACATTATTCGAACAGTGTTTTCACTGTCATGATTCTAGTATTTTGCAATGACCTCGGTATAGATGACAAATAAATCGGTTTTCAATCAGAAAAATACATAAATTCACTAAAAAAAAACATAGTTCAGAGTGACACCTCAAGTGAATCAAGTTCTATTTTTGATCGGGTTTGCCACCCTCCAAAGCTCAGTCGACTAAAGCAATGATTTGAATTTACTGTTGGGCGTATAGGTTTGAATCCCGCATAAGGCATGGATTTTTGGAAACTTCCATCCATTTATCACCACTTCCTAGTTTCATTATTCTGCTCATTCATAGACCCAAATAACCTAGCTGTAAGTGGAGTCATTAAGCAAACAATAATCATTATTGGGTACTCGGATCCATCGACTTCATATGCATCGTTGAACGGGATCAGGTTTCTTAGGTAATGAGGAGAACAGTGGGAAAAAGGCGGTCGTGGCGTACACATTGTTTTGATCCATCGTGGCATTTACCTGGGCTGCAGAAAAAAAACACGAAAAACTTCTCTAAAGATGGCCGGTGGCGGAAGTCGAACTAAAGACCGATCAACCCTCAACTCCCGTTCGCGTCTAATTACTGCATGGGTCCCAACTCACTGTCATTTTTTAAAAAAATATTTCTTACTTATATCAGATTAACCACATTATGCTGTGTTGGTTGTGCTGCGGTAGATTTTGCGCATTTGATTTTGGACACGACGATCGCCAGTTCAAAATTCGCTGAACTCAATCTTTCTGTTTTTATGGGATAATGTTTTTGATAAGGTTCTAATATTGCGCTTTGTTTTGTGAAATCTCAAATTAAAATATTCAGTACAATATTTCCGTGAGAATGACTATTTCGGGAAATTGGTCAAGGCGCATAGGAGCTACATAATATGGTAAAAATTAGTTGGGTTAGGTTTTAGTCTTCATGAATGTTTCGTTCTTGTATTTTACTAAGGTTCAGTTGGAATCGGGTTATATCCTCTACTTACTTGAAAGAAAAAATATATTTTCTGTTCATTTTGCACTAATTGAACCGAGTGTAACTCTTGCTTTGGAACCTATACGGCCTATTGGGCCTAGACGGGATCGTCAAGTCGCCTCCCGGTCACATGCAGCATCGCGTTAAGTGTTACAGTGCAGATTCGATAGATATAAGAAAATCACAAAAACAAACGCACTGGCAAAGTTTTATATTTTGTGAATCCGTTCAAAAGAGGCTCGTATCTTCATATTATTCGGTAGGTGAAACTGCTGGGACACGTTCACAGAAAGTGTTTTGGATGTCCAGGGGCCACTTAACTGTCGAGGCTTTATTGTCTTCTACTTGTACTTGCTGCTCAAGAGTCTGAGTAGTTGTGGACCTGGATAGTGTAGTGTTCTGGGATGTCTGAATTTCTCCGATGAAAGTGGTAATAAAAGAACTTGATCTACAGGTCTAGTACAATATCGATTAGTCCAATATCAGCAATGTTACCAAAATATAGCTCGTAACATCAAGTTTTTTGCAGTGACTTCTTTCAACAATGAATCTGTGATTTGATTTGAGAATTTCTCTAGAAGTATTTCATAATTGCCACAATTAATATTATCAATGTGAGCAAATAAAGGGATCATATTTTCCACCTGTTTTGTATTTGATTGTGACTCACAATTCTCTCTTCATTTCTCTCTTTCGTGAATCGATTGCACAGACGCAATTATTTCATGACAAATTCTTACACTATTTTCATCTGAATACAAAGGCATCGTAGAAATGTAGCAACACTAGAGATCGCGCTATTTCATATATGTATTTCATATAAATACCTTTGGACTAAAGATTCATCTAATGGGTGAATTGATTATGTAAATAAGATAAAAGTGAATCAGAAAACCATATATATATATATATATATATATATATATATATATATATATATATATATATATATTATTTGTACGTACATTACTACTATCAAGTAATA
Organism: Brachyptera putata; assembly: GCA_907164805.1. Taxonomy (NCBI): domain Eukaryota; kingdom Metazoa; phylum Arthropoda; class Insecta; order Plecoptera; family Taeniopterygidae; genus Brachyptera; species Brachyptera putata. Next base: position 32,465,576 of record OU015463.1, on the reverse strand, counting down.
TATATCATTTGAATGAATCACATATTCTTAAAAGTACACTGGCGATTTGTGTTGAAAGTAGAAAGAAAAGCGTGAAATGATGAAATGATCGCTAACGGCTAAACACCGATCAATTTGCTCAACGTGGACATTGTGGTTAGTCCAGAGATAATATTCATCCCGCAGTTGCGGCCTGTCGGGTGAACAACTACGTGTACTACATGCCCACTACATCCACGTTGTATTCTCTACCTAATAATACTGCGGATGGTGTAAGCTTAAGAGCCTAGCCTGAGTTAATACTCCATAGTACCCATTACAAAAGAGCGGTAGAAGACACGTTATTTGTTTGGCTTACGGCAGAAATTAATGTATTGTGAACACATTGGGGTACAGTTTGTCTTTAGGGAGCTGTGAATTCTCACGATGCACCGTCGTTGATCCCACAAGGACTACAGGGTTACCGGTTACGGCGGGATGGGTGGGAAATGGGCCGGGGGAGGGGGTTGAGAAGTAATCCTACCTAAGAAGGAGTGTAGTGGGGGTGTAGGGGGAAAGACGGATAAGCAGAAAGAATGGCTCATGCCTTCACTAACATTGAAATATGTCCACACAAAAACAAAATCTCGCAAGAAATCAGTTTTGTTTATTCGACTTATATTTTATATTAGTTTTATTGTAAGTGATAGGTATACAAACTAAAATTAGTCCATTGAAATCGTGTGATTTATCCTTATTTTGAGACTCACGTAAGAAACAATACTTTCCTAATTTGACAAGACTGGATAATGAAAATGGATGATATATGTTTCATTTTATTCTCTCTGGTGAATTTTGTCGGATATTCACCAACATAATGAAACTTGAATTCATCAATTGGCAAAAAACGTTTGAGTAGGGGTAGTAGAGTAGGAGTGAATGCCGACAACCAATAATTTCTAATTCTCAGAAAAATTTGGAAAAATCACAAACATCATTGCAGACAAATGTTTTCACAGTAATATTTAATAATAGTAATAATAATATGGTTCATTGTAAATTATTCGATTTTACATTGTAAAATATTTTACACATGTCAATGATAAGCTATGATATTGGAAGATAATTGGAAGTTAAATCAATTTCTATTGGAATGTACCAAATAACGGTTTATGAATTGGAGTGATGATTCTAAATCTGGTCTTAAATTCTTAAATTTACAATTTTGGTTTCTAAATTTAAATTAGAATGGTTTCTCTCAGATAAGCATTTGCAGTACAATAGCATTCAAATATTGAAAATTCTTCCAATTTATATTTGAAAGCTGGGCCTGATGATTGTTTCAAGAAATTAAGGTAGTGGTTATATAATTCAGTTGCTTCATAATGAGCACTGTTCGTTAATAAAGATAAATTATGTTTCTGCGAATGGAATTAAGTTATTCCTATTTCTAGTTGAGTGGCTATGGAAACTATTGTTTCCTTCTTCTAATTCAAGATTATTAACAGTGGAAATAATAGTTTAATAAATGTATAAAGTGATGGCAGAGTAAGAATTTTGAACTTTTTGAATAAATCTGAGCAAGAGTCTTTATAAAATAGATCATCACATGGGTTATGGCTGGCATGTGCTATTTAGTGGAGCTCTTCTCTGAAGGTTGAACAATCTGTCTGCATGGGGCTTAGTGATCCTACAAATACCGTACTGTAAGTGACATTGAATGTATGAAAAATAAACATTGCGTACAGAAGCAGAAGTGGAATTGATGTTAATCTTTCAATTAGGTAGCACGCAGATGCAACCTTGACAGCAATTTGGTTGACATGAACTTTCCAATCAAATTTGTTGTCAACGTAAACAACACTAAACAAGTAAACAAGAATTCAGTTTCGTTCCATTGTTCTAAGAATATTCCACGCGATGCGATTTTGGAATTTAACAATTTATATTAATTTCTTTTTGAAGAAAATTGCATAGTTACTGTTTTAGCAATATTAATTATAGGATCATTTGCAGTGGACCATTCTGTCATTTGCGAAATGCCTACATTTGCAACAGCGTCTCATCGTTGGATGTTATAAAGTGACTGGAGTCGTCCGCGAATAATAGCAACTGCCCTATTGTTACATTGAGAGCTATGTCGTTGGTATACAAAATGAAAAGAAGCGGGGCAATATTTGAACCTTGTGGAATTCCAACAATACTCATTATTGCATTCGAAATTATTTTTGGAGATGAGTTAAATAAGTGAGCGAATGATTTTCTATCTTCTTAATAATTTTTATTTTATAACGTTCAATTCGTTCAATTCCTTGAACAAGCCTTGATTGGAGTCAATAACATATTATGACTATTATGAACGTACTTTTCAGCGAGACTCGTTGAAAATATTCGACACTGTTTGGCCAAAACTTATTTCTTTATTATTATTTCGTTGTTGTTATTATATGGTTTCCATGGTTTCTCCATGTCGCTCAGCTCAATACTGGGATGGTACTTTAACAACAGCCCACGACCGACTCTCTTCCACTATCCAAAAACACATGATAAAATAACTTTTTGTTCATCTCATCATCCTATCATTTCATATAACATTTGCCGACACCAATAGACCGTAGTCATCAGTACAGTGCGTCATAAACGTAATATGAATAAAAAACAATTGATTTTGACATTTTCTTTCATCTTACCAGAATCAGATGTAGTTCCTGTGCTCATGTTGACGAGTTCTGGAACGGGTGGTTGTCTTGCCAAAAAACTCAATATTAAAGGTTGTTTGCGTTTCTTTTACATTGTGAATGATCACAATCCACAATTAACCCAACTCGTATTCGACAACGTACTGAACTGAGCTCTCTCGATATTATTGAAGTTAGAATCAGCTTCATTTTGTTGATAAACAATAACTAGAAGAGGCTCGAATAACAATTTGGAAATGTCAGTAAGCCATAACGTTGATTGTAGATTGACAAGGGCAAGGGCTAGTTAGTGTAGTCCCGTGTACTATATTATCGCTGAATATTGTTGGCCAAGGAAAACAAAACATGCATTGAATTAATTGATAATTCGTAATGATGAGTAGGCCTATCGTATCGCAATAATCGTGTTAGAGATCGAATAAATTCAAAAGAACGTGTCACTTGCTTCTACCGAGATTCAGATTTACTTTCGTAAAAACTAACCCTGCATTTGTTTATCATTTCTTGGAGGAATTGTGAAGAAGTAGAGAATATACTAATATAATTCATATCAATAATTGTCAATATTTTATGCAAGATTATGCGTAGGTCAAAATAAATATTTTTCCAGAAGTAGGATACATTATTGGTGGGGCGCGGCCCACCTTGGACTCCCTAACGACCTCCCTGTTGGAAACTCGAAGACATAACAACATGCATGAGAAATTGAAATAATAATGCAAAGCACTGAACTGTGCTGCGTAATCGTATGGATACAAGCCGTGTGTATAGACACTGTATGCATTACAGTTAGTCCGTCTAGCTAAAATCCGTCTATAGTACGGTACGCGAGGAGCCACCGAAAACGAACCCGCCTCCGACGAGAGCTGAAGTGTAGATGTGTGTGTGTGTGTGTGTGTGTGTGTGTGTATGAAGAAAGAAAAGGAATAAAGACGTGTTGTTTCTTCCTCTCAATTCTCACTAGTCGCTGAGTGCTGTGCTTTAATGGTGCCTGGCTGCCTGCGTTGCTGGTAGGGGGAGTGAAATAGAGGATCAACACTTTTCTTAGCATTCCGTTGTCTGTACCATCTTCGAGATGGCACACAAGGAATAAACATGAAACTCGACTTGCATCTATGTATCTAGTTTTGACTAAGCGAGCACCCGAAGTAAAAAGTGGTAACAATGATTTATTGAACATCAAGATGGGGCCTATATTGGTATATTATGTAGCATATATTTTATCATGATTGTGATTGTAGAGTTATATTGAATTGAGAATCAATTTTATACTGAATTCAATATTTTGTTGAAAAGATCATTCAAAATCGAAATTATTCGATTTGGGACTGAGGATGCTTCATGCAGTATTACGACTGTATGAGTCTTTATCTTATGTAATGCAACTGAAGACAAAATATTGTTGGTTAAATAAAGACTATAATCATGTAGTGATGGCAAATAAATCGTCGATTTGTTTTAAATATAAATACCCTTGAAGTTATATAAATACGTTTAACATTTTACCAGTTGATTGTGAAATTAATTTTGTATGATTAACTGTGTTTGATGTACTCAAAGAATGGAATCGGAGTATCAAATTATACTTAGGCTGAACTGAAAACGTACTTTCTTCATGCCATAATGGCATAATTTGCCTACCCGCCCAACGGCAGAGTTCAACCGATCCATCTACTTCTGATACAGAATTGATACCGATTTCAACTGCTACACAAGTAGGCCTAATCAATTTAGTAGAGTTGTATGATAATAGAATCGATTCATCAAAAATCACCTCACATAAACCCATCCACCATATTTATTTGGATTCGTATGTATTCAAATAAGTGTTGCCACATCATCACATTTTGCTTGATATATAATCACGGCCCTTCCACCAAAGTTATTAACATAGTTTGTAATGGTTGAGAACAATAACTTTCCACAATTTTGACTAATATAAACGAATGACTTCGTATATATATTGACATTTTATCACTGCTTTCCTTATTCTAGAAGAGCATTAGTTATTCATTTCGTATGTGCTACTTAGTGACAATTTGTAGATTCAGTCTCAAGAGATGCATTGAAAAATATATGCATTCACGAGTTCAATAAAATTTGAATGGAAAATACACCATAATTAAAACATAATTTTATGTATGGGATGGGATTTGGAGAACGAACCGTTTGCTGCCAACGTCATCTCTACATAAAATCCTGGGTCGCTTGTATACCCAGTCACCCTTTTTGTAGGGTATCATTATGCTTTTAGACCTACCATCAGAATCCAGAAAGAGGGTTTAAGTGTCTATAGCCCTGTATTGTTTTCATTAACACATTAATTTCACACCATTTAACTTCATCCGATTGTTCCAAAGTAATTATCGGCTATCGTACAAATTATATTTTCATGTACATAAGAAAATAATCATGGAACTGTTATTTATCAATTCAGTAATAAATGGTCATAAAACGTGGAGTTAGGGTGGCTGTTAAGTATAGCTACATCTTCGATCAGATCGAGAATCTCCAATTCCAGAGACTCGACGATCGTGATATCGTATAATATCGTCGAGTGGTTTCAAAGAAATGTGTGGTGTGGCCTAGCAATAATATGATCATCCTTCAGTGGCTTATCGTCAGTGTGGTGACTCATCCGGATACATTTCTCCAGATACTCATCTAGATTCTTTCATCTATCATCTCATAATGTGAAGATGTGTTATTTTCTTATCTAGATCTTTATCTAGATAATAATTCCGTGAGATCTACTAGCACTTATCCAGATAATTATTTTTCATCTTCGAAAGGAAATGTTTTGAACAAATTCTCCCGACACCTGGAATTGTCAAGTGTAGAGTTGAGATTTAGGGTACATCTATTTGGCCTGAAAGCAGTACGAGCGGTGGTCGAGCGGGGCTTCAAGTCGCGGGCGCGGCTCCGAGTAAGTAGTTCGCGGAAATCATCTTTCATCTATATCAAGTGATCTAGAATTACTTTAACTACTTGACTACTTTCATACTACTTTCATAACTACTTTTTACGGTAACTTCTTTCATTTGCATCTTTTGTCTCGACAATGCTTAGAAAAATAATATTTTATTCCATCCAATAGAAAAAATCTACCATCTTCATATTTGCCCGAGTAGAAACGAAATGAATCACTCACAAATTAACGCTGCTTATTATTTATTCATTCATATATTATTCATTATTGTTTTTATACAGTGTAATATACTGTATATATGTAGTGAGAATAGAGCAGGAGCCTCGTAACAACATGTGCCTCACTACCTGCTTTTAAATGGGGGTCAAAGTGGCTGTGAGAGTTGAAGGGTTTGAAGTATCCATTTCATCATCATCTTCATCATCATCTGTAACTCCACAACCAAGGACCCTTCATTATTTGACCTGTATTGATCTTGTTGAGCAAGATAAAATATCTCAACTTTACCTTTCTTAAATACAAAATAAAATAGTAACAAAAATCATTCCCATAAGTATATATGAGAATTGAATAATCGGAATGAACCCCGCGATATCTTACATTACAGAGAGTGAATAACTTCATGTACGTTTCTTCAAATGAATCGGTACAAATTCGTGAACTTAATTGCACATTTTATCGATTATAGTCAAGTTTAAATCACTTTCAAATGGAAATAAACTTCTTCTGGTTTGTCTTCCGATATTTGATACCTGTGTATATATATATATATATATATATATATATATATATATATATATATATATATATATATATCCGTCTTCTATATCATGTACTTACGTACGTACACCCCTACGTAGACGTATAAATAGAAATTGCTATTCCAGTATGTTTTAACCTACGATATTCATGATGCTGTATTGAGTGAATAATGTTATATGGGGTCGTATTGGTTATGTATTTAGCCCACATGCTCTACAGTACATACAGTTGAGCTTGAAAGCTCAGATGGAAGAATCGGAAAACCTTTCGCTACATGTGTGCAAGACTCTGTGAGCGAGGCGTTGTAGATTATCGGACGAGAGTGTGGGGAGAACAGCATCCTGCGGTAGAACGCTTGCATGCTTGCACCAAGAGGTTTACTTTCTTCGGCTACAGAGTCAAGATGGCAAAGAATGTTATCAGCTGACAATGTGAATATTGTTATTTCAGGGTTTTATTAGTGATACATTTTGAATTTTAAAATTCGTTCAATAATGGATCAACACGAGAGTAGGTATTTCGTTTGGGATATGATGTTTGATCAAGTACCTGGTCATATCCTTATTTTGACTGATGAATCAATTCGAATCTGCTGTTCCGATTTATTTCCGTGAGCACCACCACAGCAAATATATAATATATGTATATATATATATATATAAATATACGTATATGTATATACGCAGAAGTGAGGCCTATATATATATATATATATATATATATATATATATATATATATATATATATATACGTATATGTATATACGCAGAAGTGAGGCCGTGTTGAAGTCAGCATTGTAGTGGGAGAGGCAAGAGAGTGGGGGGGAGAGGGGAAATAGCTTATTAAATCTGATGTTTCGTTGATCGTAGTGAAACGTTGAAATTTTACTGGTAAAACTATTAGAACAATCATGAACTGCGGCAAATAGCAGAAATATATGTATTATGTACCAGAGTGAATAGAGATTCGGCTCAGAACTCGTACGATTTATTAAGTGCCCAGGAAAGATTCAAAATTTCATTGAATGATTTCATGCAACATATATTTGCAACATATTTCCATTCTCCCATGAGGATATCGCAACTTGTAATAGTAATTCTCGCTCTTCTCGCACATTGTAATAGTTCTCCACATTTCAGTGTGTTACCTCCCGATGATATCATTCATTGTGAATTCAATATTAAAATCGCTTCATGTCAAACGAAATGGAATCAAATGTATCGTCAAGAATTCGTTAATTTTTTTTCGGTGTGAGGTAGGCTCCTATATATGCAATTATTATGACAAGCTACAAGCTATCATTGTAATCGAATCGAGTTGTATATAGCTTAAATGATACGGAAATTTTTTTCATATCTCACATTTGTTCTGATTCAATGCTGGTATGTAAGTTTTTTGAGTATATTCTGAAGAATGAATTGCAGTGTGAAGATTGGAAGCCGAGCATGAATATGATGACATATTATCTACAAAAGCATAATTCCAGAGTAGCATTCAGCCTATTGTCTTGTGAATGATTCAGAATGTAATATAAGAAAACAATTTGCATCAAGTTGAGCATAATCGTACAAACGTTTGAGCCTGACAAAAGATACTTTATCACTGCAACTTTTTATATAATGCTATACAAGCGTGACGGGACGAGGATTCTCATAAAGCGACGGAGCTTGGAGAAGAGGTTCACTACAAAGAATTACCATCTTCTTGTTTATGTCATGAAATTCGATCCCCATCTGTTGTTTCATCCTCTCCTAATGGTTTTCTATGAATGACACCAATGATCGGTTTCCGGACCTAAATTTGACTCTCGTCGACTACTACATCCCAAGTCGATCCACACCTACCAATAAGTTCCTCATCGCACACGTACCCACACACGCTAACGATAATGCATGCGAACGAATCGCTTTCTCTGCTCTCTGGATTTCATCCATATATTTGTAGGCAATACATATTGGAAAAACCTTTCAATTGATTCTGTCCGTTTCTGTCGTCATTACTCGAACTTGGGGCTTCATGCAATTCAATACAAAACCTTACGGTCTTTCCAAAACTAAGTGATACCATTTCTCCAGTTTCGTAACGCTCTACACATCATTTTTTTTTCAGTCAATTGAGATGGTCCTAATATATTTCCACAGTTACCACTTCTCTATCATTTTTATATGCTCGGAAGTTTGACATTTCTTTGAAAATGTTGTACTTTCTCCAAAAGGTTAAAGAGAATGATCTTATGGTATCTGAACAAAAGTTGCATTAGGTCTTCTGGTATCTTGAATCAAGATCGATTCGCGGAACCTCTCGTGGGGGTCATTTGAACTGAAAATCGATTAGCTATCCGCAGTACCCAATCTACGAATCTTTAATCCCCTGCGTATTGTCTTCACTGTAAGTTAGCAACTCTAGATAGGCACCGAGTATCAATGTTTAGTTGACGTTGACTACACGTGCAAAAGCACGGTTTCAGTGTAGCCGAATACGGTATAGACCTATTTTCCTTAGTGAAAGAGCAGATTTATAACCTCCATTAGATCCGTGTATATCGGTTACCGATTTTCAGGTCTTAGTCGTACTTAAACGACAACAGCTGAATCCTTGAACAGAACTAGAGCTTCTGTGAAAATCCAACTTGAATCATGTTATTAATAACATGGTGAATTTCGAATGAGGCGAATTTCAGATGATTCTTCATGATTCGACACGTTGATTTATAAGTGCTATTTGATTCAATAGGCATGCACCATGTGTAGCTGAGGGCGAACCAAGCACACGAGTGGAGGAAAACATATGTAGAATTAAATCGGAAACAGTTATTTATTCACAAAGATGTATACATTTTATTATCAGCCATATGCATTGTGTGTTTACGAATTCATATCCAAATAAACACAACATGAACATCGCGCTACATTGATCGTACTGTTTTTGGAAAACCAAGTGAATACATGAATTCATTCAATATCGATTTTCTATTCGTTTTATTTTCAAGTCATGTAGACCTAATTATTGTAATTTTTTTGGATTACAATTAGTTTTACTTTTTGTAGTGTCAATAGTGATTCAGCGGCTGACAAGATTTATTCGGAAGTTTTACAATATTCGTTATCTAATCGCACTTATGATGATTATAATTTCTCTGAATACACTTCCGAGTTGTTATATTAATTATGAAAATCTAAAACGCATCCACACTTTCGATACCGAATCAATTTGTAACATAAAAACACGTGCAATATAACTATGAGATATCTCTCAATTTTATTCTGACAAAACGTAGCGAAGACATCCATTCAACTTATGATGAAAAAAATTCGTTTTCATGTTACTATATACCAACTATACTCGTAACAAACAATACATAAATTCATAATTTCTCTTTCCCAGCACTTTATGAGAGTTGCCACTGATACATCGGGATTATTTTATAATTTTGATTGACCATAAGTGTAATTATTACTATACATGATAAACTTCATCCATTCATATCTTAGAATATGATATAATATTTCAATTGCTCTCTACATAATTTGTATGATTGGGTATAACGATTAGGAATGGGAGGTAGTGATTTGATGTGGATTTATTGATATTCCAAAATGGAAATAGAATAATATCAACACACTATTTGCTACCATATGTAGGGTAAAGTTGCCTAATTTGAACCTGCTCTCAAATTGGACCACCTCTGTATTGTCTTGGATATTGCACTTATATGTGATCTGGCGGTTTAATATGTTACTTCACTCCGAAATATTACGTCACAACAATTTTTAGGTCGGTAACCGAAGTTTAGCGCCAAATACAGAGGTTTTGTGATTTATACACCTTCTGATCTAGTTTTTGGGCAACATTCCTAAGAGTCTTTTAAATAAACGGTAAGTAACATTACGATAATATTGATTTTGAGATAAACTTTATTTCATCACGCATCGGCTCATACACATTGTGATTTTCCACATACTACCTAGAAATAGTAATTAATTATAATAATCTCAGATTACCTGTTTCCTAAATTGGACCACTCCACCATGCTTTCTAGAACCGAACATAACCTCAAAATGAATGCAAAAATCGTTCTTCTGCGAAGACTGTTAATGTAAAAAAGTATGCTTTCTTGTATTTTCTATTGCTTTCTTCTATCATTTTGTCTCACATTATGTGAATATGCAATAAACCAAAAAAATGTAACTTCAAAATTTGAATTATTTCACCATGGTCCAAATTGGGGAACCACCGGTTCAAATTAGGCAACTAGTATCCTTAATTGAACCAATTGCACTATATCATCTATATCATTTATCTATATCGTCATAAAATCCAAAAAAATAAATTAAAAAAAATAATATGAATAACCAGTGTTTATGATAAATGTACCTATCACCCAATTTTGTTGGGGCCCAAAATCTTCCGATTTCAGCCCCCCAAAAAATAAAATGTCTGAAGTGGTCCAAATAAGGCAACCTTACCCTATGTGATTTTGAAAAAAAAAATACATTTGAATGTTCAAAATATTGATTCGGGAGAGGTGGATTTTATTGCTACGGCGAACTTGAATTGAAAACATGTAAAATTGCATTAGCAAAATGTCTATAACTCTATTGTATAACCGTTGCTTCCGGATTCCCTTGCTTGAACAATAATATAAATGATATAATGGGTCAATTTTGGATTTATTCCATCGCTTGAATAGACAATTCATCTTCCAGATTGAAAGTTCAATCAAATGAAAGTATGTGCTGAGAATGATATGTCGTGACTGTCAGGAAGATGTGAATGGTCTAAACATGGCACTTCCACCAAAAATAGTTTACATTTCAATCATTATTTCTAAGAGCTGATTCAAAACTATATATTATCATGAGGACGGACCACCGTATGAGTGGTCGCGAGGACATATAGTGAGAAATTTTATCCAGAGCGCACACTTAGGCCTACTTGACCTGTCTGTCAGGATTATAGGGGTAACGATGTCACAAGAACGCTGAATATGCATATGCACAAAATTGCCCCCTGCCTGGAGCAGTCAACTGACACACTTTATTAGAAACTGAGTTAGATCAGTCGTGGGCTCAAACCCCGTATAAGACATATTCTTTCAAATATGCTTCCGCCTATCATTAGGCACTTTATCGATTTATTATTCGTAACCCCGTATAATGGGTTATACGGGGCTACGAATAATGAAACGATAAAGTGCATGATTATAGGCTGTTGCTGGGGCCGCTTTAACATTGTAAAAACACTCATATTGATAACCACAGGAGCTGAATGACCTCACTTTCGATGCTCCGTAAAGCCTCAATGTTCATTCATTCAATACTGATTGAATATAAAGTATCACATAAGCCTATGCTCAGTAGTCGAATTAGAAATTTCTTATGGTGGGGTTGTTAACTCAAGTGAGAATAGTAATAATATGTACAGCCCGTGGAAAGGGGAGGGGGGATCGAGCGAGAAACAAAAGTAAGTCCATGTCCATATCTTGCTAAACCAGTCAACCGTGTGACATTGCATAGGATTTAACAGGTATCAAACGATAAGAAAGCAGACTTTTACTCTTGGTTCAAGTTCTACATAGTCCCCCCACAGTGGGAAATTTTATTTTGAATCATATGTTCTATCATCGTATTTTCAAGTTTTGGAGTTTGTTACAACCATTTTGTTCATTCGCATGCTGATACTTGAACCAACACAAATCTAGCTAGACTCTTGATTGTTAATGATACATATTACTCGAGAAACACGACAGGATTCAAGGGGAACCCACTCACGAAAAAGTATCAAATGTTCTATTATTTATTCATGTTGCAATGTTGAATTAGTAGGCCTATATTAAAAATCGAAAATGAAAAAAAGTTGGAAATTCCGAAAACATTTTGGGAAAACTAGTTAGCTGAAACTAGCTGAAGAGCACGGTGACCCGTGACACACAACAAGACTAGCAGATAGTTGGGATAAAGATGACAATAGATAGGTTGGTTGAGTAAATCTTCCTCTATCAGATAAATGAAACTTCATCAGCATATTGCATACCTATACAAGTTTTGATACAAATGAATAGTTTCTCTATCTTGAGTTACAACAAAAAATGACACGTGACTTCTCTTGGTCTTGTATGCCAAGCGCATACGGTAGAAATGGTAATTTCGGTGTAGTTAAAGGCAGTTGTTCTACGAACATATTGATACCACACACGACGAAATATCTCGAGAAGTAATCAAATTTGGCGTGTAGCGCGAGATGTTTTTTTTGTGACCATTGTCAGTGTCAACTGAAGCATAAACAATTGTAGTGGCTTTCGGGATGAACGAATTGTTGTGAAAATGCTTCCCACTGTGCAGAGAAGTACCTTCTAAAATATTGTCGATCCAAAATAACATTCACAATATGTTCATGAATAATCACCCTGTTGGAACTTTTCACTCTATGGAGACTGGGGAAATGGGTTTGTACATATAATTGCGAGTGAAGAATTGAGATATTATGTGAGAGAAAAACTAATCAACGGTATGCTGATCTCTGAAATCTCGCATTAGAATAATCGAAATCAATTAACCACTTATTGAGAAAATGATTGCATAAATGTTTTCTTAGTGTTAATTGAGTATTTCTCTTTGAGGATGGCATGCCCAGCATTCTCCCACAATTTGAAAACTACATAGGAAGACACAGCAAGATGAATGTCATATTTCTGAAATGAGACAATCATGAAACGTATTTATGATACTCGCAAAACTGTACAAGCAATATTGATGAAAACGAATTTGTCGTTTTATTCTGTCTCGAATCCCAATACCAGAATGGGGCTGATGCAGTCGAGGTTTGCGAAGTGCGAGACTGGTGATGAGTGTCACGGGTCAGTAAGGAATCATTAGAATATCAGTAGCTACAGTGTTCGAAAATGGAGCAACTACTGGAAATATGGAAGTTATTGACGACCTCCTCACCCGACTACGTCATAGCCTACGCCTGTGGGTAGTATATCTGCTCGTATCGGAAATTACTTATTGGAACCAATGGACTGTTCATGGAGAATAATGGAGTGTATTGTTTCTTTAGCGGAGTACGATTGATTCGGAATAGGCCACCATTGTGACGGATATGAAAATTATGTAAATCATACAATTCATGGCATTCATGTAGACATTTTGTCCAACTGAGATCATTTGATCGTGAGTATGGATGTTGTCGTTTATAATTAGTTGAGCATTTGATGAATGGTTCAAGTACGTACATTTTACTTGCTTATTTCATTATATCTCAAACATGTGACGGAATATAAAGATTCATTAAGAGTGTGATGAATGGCTTGTGTATGTAGGTACGTGATTGAGCGAAGATCAGAAAATTGAGATACATTAAGAGATGATCACTTATGACTATGTAACAACGAAACTACATAATTTTGAATTCTATATTATCAACGTTATCATATTTTGATTCGTATCACTTTATCTATAGTGTGATTTGCTAACCGCCCCAGCCTCCATTGAACTAATAGATCTCGACATAACTCATATGGTTCGTATTATCGGTATCCAAAAATCAGTGGATTCTATAAACAGAGACTGTATTTGATTCCCCACATCTGAGACTGCCAATCTGAGTTGACTATTATTTAAGGATTCAGTGTATAACGTAGAATGCTCTAGCGGCGTAACAATATCAGAATGTATAAATTGCACGTAGCTAGGAAGAATTAGAATTTACGTAATCTGTAGAATTGTTTTTATGGGAGTTCAGGAGCTACCTCGGGGAAGGGAAGGATCATTGGTTCGAAGCCTGAAGGGGTCATTCTAGAATAGTTAAGTTTTGAAGACGGGGCTCAAGAGTCATGCAGCCGTATAAGCTTATACTTCCTTGATATTATGAGAGGTCGATGTTCTACAGGTGGTTCAAAGTATAGAAGTAGTTGCCGAATATCTTCAATCTAGTTAACATGTAGGTCTGAATAGGATTTCTGGTACATGTGCTGTCTTCAGAGTCACATTCGAAGCTCGATCGAGCATTATTTAAATGACTACGGCTGTATATTTGGAGATATATTCAGTCATTTCACTATTCGTCGTGATAGTTAAGGTTCGCAATATTTTCAACACCTAGTAGAAAATTTGCAATTTTCTTCGAAATCTGCATTAAGTACTGTTATTAGAAAAGTTGAAAATTCGAATAATATTATCACATATAGCCATGGTACAATTATTTATTATTCCATGCAACAGAGACACTTTTCAGTTCTCATGTTGATGATGCTAAAATACGAGGACATACTTTATATTTGAAGGTTTTTCTTTAACATGCAGAATTGTGAAGTAGTGTCACTGTCAGAGTCTGAATGTTACGAGTGGGTTTGCATTCAATTAAATCATTTAATAATAATATCAGACATTCTGAACACACAATTATGATACAAATATTATATTTGGCTATGAAAAAAAAAATCATTCGAGTAATTATATAAGTGTAATGTTACCAACGTGAACATTTAATAGGTAAATTCTATTGACACTAATCAGAAAATCAACTACTTCATTATGAGAAAAATGAATAGTAAATTATTTTATTTCTTAACGATGCCAGTTTCCTCAACTTACACTATTAGACGGTTTCTTTCCAATGGAATAAGACTATAATAAATAGCATTAACTGTGCACGTTTAAGCTCTTATACCGTAATGTCTTTTTTATATAGTCTAGCTTAAAGACACATTGACTTCCATTTGTGGCTGCGCATTTAAAAAGGAAATGGAGAACGAATTTAATGAATGAATGGAAAGTTAATTAGCCATTGTTTTTTTATTACAAAAGAAATTGGTATTCTAGCCCATTCCATTGAATGGCAGCATTACTATTCACTTTTTGTTATCAACAATTGCCACGGGGCTTGTATACATTTCAATTGAGATCCCCTTTCTTATCTCTTTTGTTCAAACTATATTATGATATCAATCCTCAGAAAGTCCGCTAGGTGTCGCCCGCAGCCAACTCAGTTCTATTATAATCACAAAACTTTCTGTAGTAAGATTTTGCACAAAAGAAGAAGAGGCAAGCAACATACACAGCTACCGTAGAAAAGCCCATACGTGCCGCATGCGTATATCTATCTAGCTGTCTCGGTGACATTTCACCAATTTATAGCTGTGGCTGCTGAAGTTTGTTCATTTTATATGAAGTCAATAATATAGAAGATAATAATTCCTTCTTGAATGAAAACATATATACCAACTGCGAAACTGCGAGAAAATTACAGTGAATGTGTTGCACCTGAGTTTTCAAATAATGTTGATCATGATTTGTGTTTGTTTATCGAGCCCACCAGCAGCTAGGTTATTCGGGGTACGAATGAGAGGTTGAGAGATGAGTGATGTTTCGCTCGAACCCACGCCCGACTTGACTTTGATTTACAAATCAGAGCCTTGGCTGAGAGCTAGACAGAATTAAAAATTATCAATGAACTTGGATTTTTAAAAAACATTGATATTTTAACACGTCGTTGTAAAGTGAGTAGAATTAACTTGAATGTGTACATTCATTCTTGCTAATATACGCCGGTGTAACAGAATGTTTTTACTCCCCGAAAAGTTGACTCCCCAGTAAAAGCATTATATAATAGAACTACTCCCCCAGTAAAACCATTATGAAATAAGTTTACTCCCCCTATAATGTTATTACTCACTTCACAAGTTGAGAAAAATATTGAGAGTAAAACTATTATGCCCATAATGATATTACTCCCCCAGATAAACACACTATAATGTATTAGTATTCAGTTATAATGTTCACCTGATAATTATGAGTAGATATAGGGTGTTTCATGAATCCCCAAAAATATTTCAAATAGGGGAGTATCCAAATTATACCTAGCTAAAATACTATTACTCCCTACCAAAGATAGTTCAATTTATTGTATACACATTATGAATTGTACTAGCATGTTACATAACACAACACACAGATACGTGTAATTATGGGGGAGTATCCAAATTATAGCTAGCTATAATACTATTACTCCCTGCAAAAAACAGTGTTTTTTTGCATACGCATTATGTAATGAAACTACTATCATTCCCTATAATACACTACTCTTATACTTATAGTAACATGATACTAGTACTATTTATAATTTTTATACAATCAAATACACTATTTTTGTTAGGGAGTAGTAGAATTATAGCTAGGTATATATTTTTTTTTTTTTTTTTTCATGTTGCTTAACGACCCCACCAACAGCTAGGTTATACGGGGGTACGAATGAGCGGATGATGATGAAACGATGATAGGTGAAAGGACGTTTACAAAAACCCATGCCTTATGCGGGACTCGAACCCACGCCCAACGGTGACTTCAGCTACTACCGCTGGTATAATTTGGATACTCCCCCATAACTATAAGTATAAGAGTACCGTAGTGTATTATTGGGCATGATAGTAGTTTTAATACATAACGCGTATGCAAAAAATACACAATTTTTGGTAGGGAGTAGTAGTATTATAGCTGGGTATAATTTGGATACTCCCCCATAATTACACGTATCTGTGTGTTGTGTTATGTGACATGATACTGGTACTATTTATAATGTGTATACAAAAAATGAACTATCTTTGGTAGGGAGTAATAGTATCATAGCTAGGCATAATTTGGATACTCCCCCATAACTATAAGTATATGTGTATTGTGTTACGTAACATGATACTGGTACTATTTTTAATATGTATACAATTAAATACACTATTTTTGGTAGGGAGTAGTAGTATTATAGCTAGGTATAATTTGGATACTCCTCATAACTATATTGTGTTACGTAACATGATACTGGTACTATTTATAATGTGTGAGCTATTTGTGAATTTGTAATCATGTAAATACGCTATTTTTGTTGGTGAGTAATAGCATTATAGCTAGGTATAATTGGGATACTCCCCCATAGGTATAAGTATCCGATATTGTATTTGAAATATACAATTTTTGTACTGTTATATTTGCAGATATTTTTGGGTACCCTATACTCAATGTTATCGACTCAAACTGTATTATTATTAAATTAGGGAGTCGTTCTATTATATATAACGATTTTACTCCCCCATGAAATGTACGGTTGCAAGGGAGTCAAAGTATTACAAGGGGAGTAATAGCATTATATTATCGTTTTACTGGGGGAGTTAACTTATCATGTGATTTCTTTACTGGGGAGTAAACTTACTATGTAGTCTTTTTACTGGGGAGTAAAGAAACTGGGGAGTAAAGAAATTCTCTTACACCTGTATACTTCATTTAGTAGGATGATGATATTATTGTAGGGGATATTGAATTTTCAAAATATTTTTCACCGTACGTCTTGTAGTAGGGATGCTTAAGTGAATTACGATCTTATCATGAAAAAGTGGGGAAGAATCTTCAGTAGTCTGCGACTGGGACCATTCCGGTACCTGCACTCTTAAGTCTGCGAGAAACACGGAAACCCCCTAATAGAATGGACAGTTGACGGGGATCGAGCCCTGGCCTTTGAGGTCTTCGAAGTCACGGTTCATATCGTTACAATATGAACCATCAGTCTCACAATTCGCTTGCCATTCTCGATTGTAAAAAATGAACAAATACTACAACACATTTTTTGATTTAATGCAACTAAAAACTACTGAATATGATCTGTAGATTACCACACTATGAACATTAATGACAATGATAGTTCAAAATTTCCATTCGAATGTTTGTTTTTATCAATAATCATAGCTCGTCATTTTATCATAATAATCTGTAATAAAAGTACGGATTGCATTCAGTTGTGCTCAATTGATGCTTGAAGTGTTTCCATATCGTCATGCACATCGATACATTTCCGGCGATGGCATATTGTACAGCTAATTTCCGGTGGCGTTTAAACTGTATCACTTCCCTACTGAACATCCGTTTCATTCTGCTAATAAAGTGTGATCGGTTGTGTCATGTATACTTGCGATAAAGTCAACAATTTATTTATTAATTCCAATTGTTTCATTCAACGTGTACATTTTATGAAGAACTGAAAAACAATAAACCGGTCGAGCTTTTGTCTTCTCTAGTTGACTGTAATCAATAAATATATACATAAATATATCTATATATTCGATATAAATATTTTCTATCTATCTATCTATCTATCCATCTATCTATCTATCTATCTTTTATTCATATACTTATATTTTGATTTTGTACATAATTATGTAACTACTAGATCAATCGAATACTGTTATTGATTGCGTTTTTTGTTGAACCATTGTATCTGTCATATAAAATACTGTTCGAATAAAAAAATCGAAAAAAAAATCTATCTATCTATCTATCTATCTATCTATCTATCTATCTATCTATCTATCTATCTATCTATCTATCTATCTATCTATCTATCTATCTATCTATCTATCTATCTATCTATCTATCTATCTATCTATCTATCTATCTATCTATCTATCTATCTATCTATCTATCTATTTATCTATCTATCTATCTATCTATCTATCTATCTATCTATCTATCTATCTATCTATCTATCTATCTATCTATCTATCTATCTATCTATCTATCTATCTATCTATCTATCTATCTATCTATCTATCTATCTATCTATCTATCTATCTATCTATCTATCTATCTATCTATCTATCTATCTATCTATCTATCTATCTATCTATCTATCTATCTATCTATCTATCTATCTATCTATCTATCTATCTATCTATCTATCTATCTATCTATCTATCTATCTATCTATCTATCTATCTATCTATCTATCTATCTATCTATCTATCTATCTATCTATCTATCTATCTATCTATCTATCTATCTATCTATCTATCTATCTATCTATCTATCTATCTATCTATCTATCTATCTATCTATCTATCTATCTATCTATCTATCTATCTATCTATCTATCTATCTATCTATCTATCTATCTATCTATCTATCTATCTATCTATCTATCTATCTATCTATCTATCTATCTATCTATCTATCTATCTATCTATCTATCTATCTATCTATCTATCTATCTATCTATCTATCTATCTATCTATCTATCTATCTATCTATCTATCTATCTATCTATCTATCTATCTATCTATCTATCTATCTATCTATCTATCACCAGCACTTCAAACCATAATGTACAATAGGATAAAATACAGATTGAACATAGAATATGCCACAGCAATCAAACTTAACAAACTTTCCACGTTCGGCAGAACTTGGGCACATAAAAATGCACTGTGTATTGTCAATGTGGAAGGAGAGCAGTTGATCATGACGTAAATATTAGTTTTGTATTGCTTATCAGAAAAACATAGAGATGTAATTAGTTAAACCATACCAGACTTATATTTTGTACATAATTATGTAACTACTAGATCAATCAAATACAGTTATTGATTGCGTTTTTTGTTGAACCATTGTATCTGTCATATAAAATACAGTTCGAATAAAAAAATCGAAAATCTATCTATCTATCTATATATCTATCTATCTATACATATATATATATATATATATATATATATATATATATATATATATATATATATATATATATATATATATATATTTTTAGAATATATATATATATATATATATATATATATATATATATATATATATATATATTCTATATACATATATTGATCGGGATTTATTGTTGTTCCTGCCAAAGGAGGAATTTATTCATTATTCCAAGTGGGCCTATACATAATAATATACTTGACAACATTACTGATTTTTGAAACACTGAATTTATAGTTATTGCATGCGAGCATTGTATTCAAGATTTTGATTAGAGATACTGTACTGTATAAAACGTCATACACGTATGCAGATTCTTCAAAATGACGTTTACAATAAATCTTCATTCAAGTCATTGAACAAAATCAGACATACCAAGGTATATGGGAACAATTTGTGATCGAGTGTGTCCACAATTGACTCCTAGCGTGTCAACAAGCATGCACTTTATTTCCATTCGATTTCGACAAAGTTTCCAATTTATCTATTCGTCACCCATGCGCCCGTCCAAATCCTCCCCCGTTTATCGTACCATTTGACCAAAATGCCGGTATCCCACCTAACGTTGACTGCGTGTGTGACTTGGCCAATATAATGAGCGAGTGGAACATATAGGGAATACATGATGCACATGTATGCTGCAAGGTGCAGTGCTCTGAGACGAAGAAAGTTATGTTGGTATGAGTACTTCAATATTCCTTACCTCTGAGCGATTGGCCGTATGAAAAGAGTGTGGTGGCAGCTGAGTGAACATGAGTGGTTCCTTCGGATATGTGTGGAAAGATGCATTTTTTACATGGTTTTCCGCAAGATGCATTGATAGGGGTTGCGTTGGTTCACCGATTCCTTATGGTGTCTTCATTCAACTCTAAATCTCGTTCTATCTCCTGAGCACTTCTATTAGAAATACCAATCTCTGCTCTTAACTAGTGTTGTTTTGTAGAAACTTGATGCCATACCTTGTCATCTTATTTACCACGAATATATTTTGTATCTACGATGCAGTGCAATTGCCATCCAAGATGCGGTGGAATTTAACAAATGCGCTAAGCTTATGAAAGAGGAATTTACTGATAATGCAATTGAATAAAATATAAATAGGCCTACTTATCTGTTCGGGGTATGCGAACTTCTTACACGATTACGATCACATATCTGAATCGTCTGGATGTATGTTACTTGCAATAGAACTTGCTTTATTATGAATTACTTCACAATATAAATAATGCCCAATTCAACCTCGCTACCTATCTCCGTTCGACTTCATTAGAGACTGTGTCGGACAACTGAGCGCACGGAATGTCATTTTGCGTATATTTGTGAACAAAGTTAGTTCTTGTATACACTACAAGATCACTCATGATCTGAATTTCTATAGATAGAATTTCTATGGACCCGGTCAATTGGTACATATTTCCAACACCATATCGACCATATCGGTGAAGACACCATATTGAGACCGGCAAACCGACGCAACTCTCAATGCATCTTGGTTTCCCGCTTGGTGATACTATAATCGGGTTCATACAAATGTTGAACTTCCTTTCCTCTATTTCTGTCCAATTGTTCAACACACTTTGTACAAAAACTTGACACATTTTTCAGTATATAAGGATATCAAGGAGGAATTTCGCATTGAACAATGAAACAGTTCCAATTTTAAATCCGTCGAGGTTTTGTTAGAACTGTGGGGCACGCTGGAAGAAACACATGAAATAATAAGAACCTGACTCTCCATAAGTGAAACCTAATTTCCCTTTTTGATGGTCCTTAACGACCCTACCAACAGCTAGGTTATATGTTTAAAATAATCAATTCTCAACATTTCAAGAGAAAATCAAATGAAAAATATATTCTCTTAACGGGCGTAGTATAGACCTATATATATATATATATATATATATATATATATATATATATATATATATATATATATATATATATATATATATATATATATATATATATATATATATATATATATATATATATAAATATTTCTAATATTGAGGTATAATAACAATCAAAACACTCATAGTGGGTCATCAAATGATAATGATTCGAAAGATTGAGAAGTCATACTGTCAATAACTTCTTCAAGATGCGAGTTGAACAAGTGCGGCAAATATCATTTTCATATATATTCAATTGTAGGATTCGAGCCATGCCCTATTTTTCTCACAATTCACTGAAAATGTGAATACACATTCCATTTCTGGAAATCTGTGTTTTCATGGATAATATTTCTGGTGAGCGAATAATTCACACAGGGAATAAGGACATGCTATTGACTAAAACTTATAATGTAATATATCATTATTTAATTTCATAATCAGACTTTTTACAAGCGTTTATTTTCAAAATAACATACATTTGTACAACATCATACTAGCTGTCTGATTAATCACAAATAACAAATTGCACGTTCATATGTAATTATTTGCATCGTGTTACTGATAATAAACTATACTGCTACTCATGTTCTATTTAATATATTATTTTTATTCTGATATGTTTATTTCACAAAGCAATAACAACCTCAAGTAAATTTTTTACCATACATTAGTAGACAGCATTTCAAACAATTACCAATCATCATTTTCACAAGTCTCCTGACGATGTTGATGAGTTCATGATATAATAGAAGCTAACAGGAATAACATCATTATTTGAAAATGTAGGCTATTGTCGCCAGTCCAGAAAACTCTGCGTCGGTATAAAGAAGCATTTTCATTATATTTACACTTTCAAAACCGAACCGAGTATTATATCCACAGATAAATTTGCCACAATGTGCAATGTTTCGGGTACCGTAATGGAAGATTGAATTTTGTAACAAGATTTAACAATATATCTATATGACATATTTGTTTACCTCTATAATACATTCAGTGCATTGTCTACTTTGAATAGTCAAGTATTTCGGACAGAGCTATCTGATCCATTCGTGGGACATCCACGTCTTCCTCCCAGTCATTTCCCCATTTATTTTCAAACATCTCATATACATTTTGTCTTAGTTTTATACACGGAACACATTTCAATCTGTTATTTCAAGTTCATTTGTGTCAGTGATTGAGAGGGAATGAATGGTTGATGTTGGCTTACTACCTACTTCGCGTCTAAAGCACGGAGATGCTCACTTTGTACAAAGTTTGTTTAAGTTTTTATAAGTAGTCCATCAACTGTGATGATTCTGAATACCTGAGTGCACGACACTTTTCATCATAGAATAATATGGATACCAAGACATCATCTGAGTCTTACCTTACCTAGTGAAAAGAATTGGCGTTCCAAATGACGGCATATTAAATTTATAAACGGTGTTCTTCATTCGTAGATACAGCTCAATGGTTATTTGTGATGGGTTGACGTAAAACAATAACAATAATCATGATACTTTGCATGGTCTCTGATTAGAAAATCACAGTTAACTCAAATCATCTTTATGTTAATAAACAACATTACGTCACAAAATTAACTCACTCAACATATTCACAATTAATTTATTCTTCAATGTTGTAACGAGCCCACCAACAGTGAGTCATATGGGAGATTCCACCTCCACTTGGATTTCTGATATGAGAGTTCAATAATGTTCGAATATGTACATGAGTGTATAAAACCCTAGGCAAACCTGATTATCCATAAAATATTTAATTTCTCCATCTATAGTGTTGGATTTCGTTTTCTTATATGTCTGTTAGAGATCTATATGTTAAGTGTCTGTTATCGTTAGAGATAAACGATATTTTGTTAACTTGGTCATCAATTTGGTGGAGGTGCCAGGTTTTCAGTGAAACATGGTACCTCCATCAGATTAATTTCACTTCATCTCAGATTTGATGCCCCACATCAATATTCACAACATATAATTTTCCACGAGGAAATTATTGAAGTCTGACCTCAATAGTATAATATATAATATTGGGAATAGTTTTAATTATAAAAAAAAAAAAACGAACTGTTTACCTAAACGTTTCTGGGTATAGATGAATGTTTTGATGTTTGCATGGGACAACAATGGTTCACTTCTGAATCAAACAAGAAAGTAGAATGTTATGTAGTGAAATGCCAATGTTTATCATTTCAATTTCAATGTTTGATCACTCACTTTTTGGTCTACAGCTTCATGTGCACAATGGACATATTTGTAAATAATTCCATCATATATATTGCATCAAATGAAGATATTGTTTCATGGAGTCTGCAGTCAAACGTAAAACACCTCATACCAATCAAGATGATCTCACAACAATTTACTATTGATTTTAGTAGATCAATTACCTAGATTGAAATCAAACCTGGCTCAAAGTAGAAGACTCTTATTCATGAGAAGGAAGTTAAGGTGAATTCCGAATAGTAATTACTTATCAAGCGGGTCCATAAAATGAATCTGAAATAATAATTCATGGAACAAAGTAATACGAGAAGATATGAGTAGAAAATGTGAGTTTTCACACATTCGATTATTGGATAGTTAAGTTTCTATCGTCTTCACATTTGTTGGTTGCGCAAGGTTAACATGAAAACGCTTGGCACGACAGCATCCCTGATACATGACGTCGTTTGTGTAATAACTTAGGTACTCTACTTCTTGAAAAAAAATGATATAATGCAACTTCAAGAAAGATGGATGAAAATCAATAACAGAACAAGAACAAAATACAGACATCTTCAGTTGATTTCGCTCATAGAAAATATTATGCAGATTATGGGTCATTCACAATCAAGAGTATTGAACAACTTGTCACTTCATAAATGATTATTAACTCATGATGATTCGGATGATCCACAAAATGTGATTCTTGTTATGATATTACAGAAAATATTGATCATTCACTATGATTAAACTCACGCCACCTCGTAATGAAGTATATGCAATTACTTCGGAGAAATTATCAGTTTCAATTAAGTGGCACTTTATATTCGGTGTACAGCATAACTACTCGACAAGTATGTGCATTTTGAGAAAAAGAAAGAAATATTCATAGTATTCAAAATGCTATTCAGTCATATCACATAAAATATTAACTGTCACAATACATTCGGCATCATATTGTGTATCATGTGATACACTAACATATATGGAACAAAATCTACAGAAAAAGTTGAAAAATAGACAAATATACTGACTTTTGAAAAATAAAAAAACATATACATTCAAATGGAAGGTCAAATACATGGATAATTTTCAACAATAAACTTCATAACAATTGCGATATGAATACATTCTTCATTGCCAATGTCAAATCGTACTTTCACTCATCGGTAATATATCATAATGTGCTAGAGCATTCTCTCAGGTCATTGAATGATAGAATCGTTCTAACTATCAGAAAAAAATGAAGAATAAAAGTCTGGTATGTTATGTAAACTTTGATCACAGTTACCTCACGTTCAAAATTATTTGTCTATCAATTTTTAAAAAAAATTGTGTTGCATGTATATATCAACAGAATGTTGTGAGGATTTTATGTTGCGTTATCACATAATTCATTTTGACTTCCCAAAGTAAATTCATCTTACATATGAGGTAGGTACATGCTTGTTAAGTGTTTCTGAAACAATAATACAATTTGTAAGAGAGAAAGAGAGAGGTATAGAGGAATAGAGAGAGACAGAGAAATAGAGAGAGACAGAGAAAGAGAGAATCTGATTTTCTCATTCTTCTCCTATCTCTCTGTCTGCCTCTCGCTGTAGGCCACTCGAGTGTACAGTCGTGCACATGACATTACAACTGAGTGGATAATATATACTTTTTTTTATTGGAAGTATGATTTTTCCACATTACTGACTCCTTTAAATGAAAGTATTCACATTCATTGAGAATATTTATTCTGAATTGCGTTGCAACTGAACTTCTGCCTTGTCGTCCCATATTATTTCAAAGTAAGTGAATGAGAATTCCATCAAATGAGGAAAATGAAATATCAATTTTATTCTCAGCAATAAATTCGTTAACAAAAGTCAATTGATTGAATGATATGTATATGAATGTATTTTAGTAATATATTTGAAATTTGTTGAACTCACCTATATAATTAACAAATTATTTCGACATCCACAACATTTTGCTGACTGAGAATTCCCTTGAACAATACAGATACAAATAATATCGAACACAAATATTCACACTTATCAATTTGAGAAGTATTTCACGTTTTTGCTTCTTTTTAAATTGCTTTTCATTCGTTCTGTTAGATAATCGCTTTTCTAATTGTTTTGAATGGTGGACTATAGTGAATAATCGAAGCTTTAGCCACATTCCACATTCTAGGTACAGGAACTTTCAGTCTGTGACTACATAGAACTGAACGATTGCGTTTTTAAGCTTACATATAGGCCTACAACCAGTTGATATTATGATATTATGATATTATTATTGTTGATATGAACGAAAAGATAGGAATAATTATTAACCTCACTAGTGATTCCATTCTCAGGCGGAGTATTTTGCGCAAAACATTTTGAATGATTACACTTTCTTATTGACACATTTTTTTGTGGGTCTCGTCAAGAAGCTATATTATGGGTACGCTGAGCTACTAGACAAAACTAGTTATTATATAGGCTTGTATTTATAACACACGACATCCTTAACCGCTTACGTTTTCAACTAATTATTTGTCTGATATGTTTACACTCGCAATTATATATACTGTTGTCCATTTCCTTTAAATAAGTGATTTTGTTTTTCACTGATTGTCATTATTATTATTCTGAATATTAAACTTATTTTCCATCGTGTTTAATGTTGTTTCCAGTTGTTGGCTGAAACAAAGGAAACATTAGTTGGAATGTGATATCAGTTTAGGTGAAATTGTATTGTAGTGTGTAATTAGCAGTGCAGTCATGCTTTGTGCTGTACATGTTATACTGATATTTGAGTCGTAACTGATACACAAAATGGATATCGTTCACGCAAGTCAGTCATGAATCGAATCATTTTATAGGTCTGAATGGACTGATGGATGAAGATGTGAAGGTTTCGAATGGAATACTCCAATATGATGTAGATTGTATTACATATCATGGTTTGATTTTTATCACAGGGGTCTGAACTGAAAATAGTCTATCACAATTTCAAGCATTACCAAAAGATTACATGTTTTTATATTATATCATATAGTAAATGGGTCCTATGAAAATCGTAAACATGTTTGGAGAATCTTGTTTGATGTCTGGATTTCATTAGTTTATTTTCAAACTATATGTCATTCTATTATTAAAACATTTTCATTTGAACTCATAGAAAATCCTGTTGTTCATTAGAAATATCCCATCAATGACCGATATTATAAAACGCAACTAAATAATTATCATAATTATAATAATTATCACGGGGATCTTCGATATTTCTTCTTCATTGAACACTTAACTTTCATTACTAGACCTCATATTACTGACTCAAAGTGTAGTCCTTCATGGTGAAATAAGTTTACTATAATTCTGCCTGTCAATAATTAAAGCAAGATATGGTTCAGATATAGTGATAACATAAATGCGTAGGCGATAGCATTCCAATACCCTGTGCTTTTTTTCTAGCATCAATACTCATGGAAATAATATATCCAGCTTCATGAAATATAAGAGTTGTTTGCCTTGGGCTATGAGATGAGCAGATTTTCCGTTACTCGAGTATCTGTTATAAATATGTTGTTATAATATTGTGTCGAGCTATTATTTCTACTATGTCCGCTGTAAGCTCTTTAAATTCAACACAAAGCCCGTCAGCTGACTTTTACTGCAACATTTTATGTTTGAATACTTGTTACTTTATATAATTATTTGAACCGTTTAGTGCTTATCCAATTCTTCTAAGATATCGACATTTTTTATAGACATTTTTGGAATAATCGTGGGTATTATAACTAGTTCTAATAAAAATATCTTGACATCTCAGAATAATGAGATCTCCTAACGTCAAGATATAATTTCATTTTCATTTCATTTCATTTTATTCAGTTACAAAATTATATGTTCAACGATATAGTATAATACGATTAAACTCGTTGAACTTGGAGGTATAACATATTCAATCATTACTTCTTGATGTGTTGAGGTATTCTTAAAGAAAAAAGCAGTTAAATACATTAAATACTCAGAATAGATTCAACTTACCTTTATAGTAAACTTCTCTGTACATACTCGCGCAGTACTTGCCACCCTAGAAGAAATAAGACAATTAAGGTTATGACATCAGCGATGTATTCTTTCAATTATTCATATTGAATTGAACGACACTGTAATGCTGACTTATATCTATTGACGTAGGTGAATGATAAATGAGATGATGGGAAGATGAGATGAAAGGTTATTTTATCATGTGTTTTTTGGATAGTGGGAAGGAGTCGGTCATGGCTTGTTGTTTAGGATACATTCACGTATGTACCCGAACGACAGATACCACGTTAAACCTCTGGAAGGATGGTCGACCATGTCGGGAATCGAACCCCAATCTCCTGAATTACGGATCAGCGTGCTAGCTACTGGTCCACCCGTCCCAGTGACAGCGATGTGATGAAACGATGTATATTGAAAGTAAATTAATTCAGATTTATCGAAATCCTAGCGTGCAAGATTTGTTCTTAAAAAAAAATGATGATAATGATATTTTGTAATGTCAATTTTTTTATTTCACATTATACAATATTTGACATGTGAATGATATAAACTGAAGATGAATAAAAGTTATTTATGTTGAAATCTGAATGATTTGAATGTTGAAAATCAACACACTTGAATACACACTTTGTCAAGAAATAATGCCAATACAATTTTGGTCATTATTATCATTTATCTTGTCATTCATAAGTTAGATCATTCTATACTGTATTTGATATGGTATATCAATTGTCTCTCATTAACACTTCAACGATGACATTACGATATTTCCGAGACAAATATACTACTGAAACTAGTAACTAACTCAAAAATTAACTGAAATAACTGAAATGATATGTAACTGAATATAACCGAAATAATTGAGCAGAAGTGTTTTACTGTTCATCAATATTCAATACTCAAAATAAAAGCAAAAATGCGAAAATTCGCGAAAAAACCGTTCGCGAATGAATCTGTTTAAAATGATATGAAATCAGGCAGGAATTCCAATGATTTCATTTTGTGGTACTTATTCAGTACTGATCATTCATAGTTTTGTGGTGTCTTCATAACCTGCCATACATATCACACCATACACATCCTACTAATAACCATACTATCACACCATATCCAACATACCATACTTATCATATCATCCGTCATACTAGGTTATTGGCCACTAGATTAAACAGACCCTCTAGGTTAGGGTATGGCATGTATGTTATATATTATATTATGTCATATATCATGTATGTGTACATTTTATACGATTTCATGCTAGAGTGTAACACCCTAGAACTGTAGTTACTCATCACAGAATAATATTCATTTGAAGGGGATGAATGGTTGCATGGGAGATATTCGTTCATATATATGGCCCCCGACACCTTTAGGCGAGTATTTTCCATTCAAAAGATTTCAATAGCCATAGTGCATGGTTTCCCGGAAAGATCAAGATCAAGCAGGTAAACTAAATACTACACTGGTACGTTGGTATCTATTAAATGCTCCTAGGTTGGTATGAACCAAAATTATGTGTTTTCACAATTTGGATTTTGTTGTAGGCTATAATAACAACTCAAGAGGTCAACCTTCCATAAGTCAAATCGACCCTGCAATCGCCGACAAGTTTAGCATAAGAAAGCTATGTCACATGAGGATATTGTGTGATATTCATGTTGGACACACTTATAAGAAATGCGAATACAATTTTTTAATTTAGGCCAACATATTGATAGATGAGAATAAAAGTTCTTTTTTATTCTTGTTATAGCAATATACTCATTTGAATTCACTCAATCTCTTAGAAACAAGATCGGAATGAATACATTCATTGCCTCCACTATGTGATGTTTTCAATCTGATTGAATCAAATTCGGCAGAGATGTTACATAGAATTTGACTTATGCGTGCAAGTTAAAGCACTGATAAATAATACTTTTTCAAAATTCTTCTGCGAATCACTCTCTTTCAGTTTCTCTTTGAGAAACTAATCAAACACTGTAATTTTGTTGAGAAATTAAGAGTCAATATAAATTTCATCTTATCCCTACTAATCTGAATATAAGTAAAACCGGCTGAAGCATGAGCTAATAATAATCGCTGCATATCCCACGGAATGTAGTAGACATGGATAAAGAACCTTGTTCTATTTAAAAGGCAATATCTTACACAAATTTCGCCGGTAAAAAATTGCCGTGCACTTTTCATTTGTTTCCTTGAAAGTTTCATTCCTTTTGAATAGGCCGTTTAATACAAATGATTATCATGAAATGAAAAAATAAACGATTTTTAATGGCATTTAAGGATTCTCTGAACATGAAAATGTAATCTAGCTCTTCGCAGACGAGGATGTAGGCAAAGACTATTCTGGCGATATTGTTTCGCTTGTTTCTACCATGTCTAGTGCAATTCATATTCTCCGTTCTTTTTGTAGTTTCAAGTACACATTTTGAGATGAAAATATCTTAGGATTCAAGTAATAAATATTTCTTGTATTTTGTTGCAACGAACGTCACTAATGGTAATGAAATTGTATTATTTTAATTTCATAGCTTGAGATCAAAAGTGCAATTTCAGTTTCTGTGCTTGGAAGAATTATGAATGTTTGTTATTTCATTGTATAAGCATGTGACACTTTTTGTGACATGTTTTGTAATACCGAGATTCATCTTGAATTATCAAATTTGATGTATCAAATATAGTTCATTTTCAGACAAATACTGTGACTCTTAAAATTCAATTATATGTCTGGATAAAATCACTTATAGATGTTCATCTAATACTATTTCTATATAACTATTATTTGTATTTTGTTTTAATATCATTTCATCCTTTGTCTTTCCTGGATGATGGCTCAGTTTGCTTTCCTCATCTCCAACCATAGATTAGGTTCCCATTATCTAACAGAAATTATCTGGATCATCATAATCCAATTCTGAACAATAATTCTTCCAGCAAACCATACCAATGATCATTGCGTGTTGCGTAGGGATTTAGGAAACATGTAGGTGCTATAAATATGATATTTGTGTTTAATCATTTTCCTCAATGGTCGAGCTAGAAGTTGTCAAAAATTATCTTTTATTCATTAAACATTATCTATATAGATTATCCCGATAATTATTTTTCATTTGGATGATTTTTTCTCCAATTATCTTCCATCTCACCTGAGAACCATCTGTATCTGAGCTTGAAGATGAAAAAATGCCGAGAATAATGATTATGTGTGTAAAATTGAACTCATTACACAAGAGTGTATGAAATGATTAGGTCATTATAATTATTTTAGTAATTATAAGTAATAAGTATACTGGAACACAAATTCTGAAAGTTGATACATAATCTAGGGCACAATAGCAGCGATATTTTTTAGATTTTATGCTGACAGTGGAGGTGTCATCCACACGATTCGTGTAATATTGTTTTATTCAAGACAAAATAATTGGTCTTAAAATTCTATTCGGATATACTATCCCTTAGATTTTTAATCCACTATATCAGTCTCGAGATGTACATTTCTTCTCTTTCAAATATTTCATTGATTTCAGTTTTTCACTTTTACTTGAGCCTAAACGCAACTGATTATAATTATTGCATTTTCTATTTTTTACCCCCAACACTTCCATAAACCAAAATACCAATTGAACTGTGCATGTTGTTACAGCAATTCGGTCGTGACATGAAATCAATACTGTCTAATATTTACTGAAATTTAAAACTCATCGTAATAAATCAATCTTGGTTGAAGCGAAAGTGATTATACCTAGATTGTGACATAACGTAATAACCGATCGCACAAGCAATATCAACCGCAAATTAAACATTTTTCTCGTGTCAATATACGCGCACAATTCCTCGTGTGATGGCATGGAAATAAGTTTTTATTTGTAAACAATGTATGTGAGATCGTAGGTGGTAAAATTATTTCGATCCCATGGAAAAAGAGGCGAGAGAAGAATAGCTGAAAAAACAAGTCGAGTGAGAGGTGAAGGAAAAAACTTCGTAATGAAATTGGAATATATCTATAATAAACCTGATATGAAAAAACTACCCTAATGTAGGCCTAAGTGGGTATTGATTACTGCATGATATCCTCATACACCCACTAAATCGTGAAAGAATGCCACAGTAGCACTTGCGGACGTCGTTTGCTTTCTTTCTCATCGCCTACTTGACATTCCCCGTTTTTCGACCATTCTTCATTAGCTTTACTTTTCTCTCTGTTGTTCTTATTATTCATTTTGACTGATTGAATCAAATATCCATTCATTGTAATCCACCATTATTTCCTCATTTTCTCATTTATCCTGAATTTAACGACACGCTGTAATGATAATTGAGATGTATCGGCGTCGAATAAACGATTAATGAGATGATGAGATGGTGAGTTGAAGGTTTCTCTTTCTTGGGTAGTGGGAAAATAGTTGAAAGGAAGTGGGCTAATCGAACACACCTCCATAAAGATGGTGGGTGGCGGGGATTGAACCTGGGACCGACCTTCACCGGTTTTCTGATCACCAAGCTTGTATTCATGTCGAGTTTTTA
The DNA here is from genome assembly GCA_907164805.1 of Brachyptera putata. Classification (NCBI taxonomy): domain Eukaryota; kingdom Metazoa; phylum Arthropoda; class Insecta; order Plecoptera; family Taeniopterygidae; genus Brachyptera; species Brachyptera putata. The sequence continues at coordinate 32,433,045 of OU015463.1, read as the reverse complement.
CAGTTCGATTGATGAATTTGATATAAATTATTTTTAAGAATGTATATTTCTTACTATTTTTGCTTCAGTTTGCACTCTCGATATTTCAAAGATATTCAGAACAGAGAACGTCAAAATACAACTTCATAGCATGGCTTCAACAAGTTGTCACAAATGCCCCATTAGAGGCAGAAACTTTGTTACATAACTTCATTTGGAAATGCATATAATTTATTTTTATGCTCTACTTACTTTTTCATATTTCTGGTGTAATTTATTTCCACTCGACATTATCATTACACGTAAATTTGTTCAATCGTTCCATCACGGATGGTTTTAGATTAAAGACCCACAACTGACCAGTGACCGACCATGCACAAGTTAATTCTGTGATTTATACAGATTGCTGTTTTCTGTTACTGAAAATAGAACTTCACCGTTGGTCGCAAACCTAAATAATATACACCAATATGCTTTCCCATAATTCAATTGTGAAAGAAAATATGCAAAGCATGCCCTTTTAAGCAATTGTAATTACGAATCTATTTCTGGAAAGTTTTGAGCGCACGAATAGCAAGATCGAGGTGAATTTTCATGTAAGTGACTGGAATATATTCATCTATTTTAATATTATCAATTATTTTCTGACATGAATTTACACTCGAGTTTCGTTGAATTTCATAAGGAAAACACTGTTTCATCAGTGAATTGTGGTTCATTTCTTGAGTACCGTATTTAATCTCCTACGTAGTTTGTCAGATTGTGTGCCCAAATCTGTGGAAGTTGAGTCATAGTTTGATATATAGATGGGAACTTATCTGTGGGTAATCGTTTTTCTCGTTTAAACAGCTAAAATGTGTCCAACAAAACAAGTTGGTTACAAAATTTCATAAATAAGAACTTTCTATTATATTCTATTACTTTCTATTATATCTACGTTATTCAGGACTGAATAAAATTACAATCTGTAGTTCGAGAAGGTAGATTACTACCGGTAATGAATCGGAACTAATAGAGCGTCAGAAAGAATAGATTGAAGGAATAACGGGTTATGACGTCACGGCTCAATCAAAACACAATGTTCAACAAACTATTGACAATCAATCCAAGCAAATAATTCAACTGGGTATGGCGGAGTTTGTCGACAACCTCAGTACAGTTATCGATAGTCATCAAAGAGACTTTGAGAGAATGGGATCGAAGCTGACGAATACATTTACTGAAATATTGTAAGAATTTGGGCAAAACTTAATCTCTATGGATAAACACACTTCTTACTCAGAAACTGGCTACTCGAACATAATCAATGATTTTCAAGACGAAGAAGAGCCAGTTGTCTAGGTGACAATACAACCGAGTCAACTTTACCGAAGCGTAAATTATATTTGTGTTTGTAGAAACCCAACAAACCTACTCGGAGAAGAATCAAAAGTAATTAATTAGAAATCAAGGCGTATAACACTGTCAGGGGCCAACATTAATGCTTTTTCTGTATAGGCATGAGAAAACCCGAATCTTGGGTGAAATTTTCTAGGTCGTATTGAACTGATAACATTGGGCAGGATGAGGCTCATCTAGAAACTGACTTCTAACATCTGATAAAATAATCCAAATCATCAAAAAAGTGATCTTTTTATGTACAATGTACCACGAATGAGAAACTTGATAGAAAGATCCGGAATGTTAACTTTCTTATACATGAACTTATGAATAGTCACGGGCCACACGACAGTAGAAGTGATAATAAAAGAATGAATTTTCTGGATGAAAACATACTCAATGAAAAATCTAAGCAGTGATGGGGTTTACGTCAATATTCACGGAAAAAATCGTTCCTATAGAGACTTAATTGTAAACGTCAAGATCGTCATTAGTTGACACAAAATATCTCAAACGAAAGAATTTCAGAAATGATAAATTAACTTTCCTCAATATATGGTGGCAAAGAGGTTTTCAAAAATCACCGGTTGTTAAAACAAAATATGGAAATATGGACATTGGGCTAGCAGATGACTACGTACAGCTATAATATATTTCGACAAAGTTATTCTGAAAGCTGAAAATAATAGCAAAGCAGCGTGAAGTATTATTAAATGGAACTCAAATGAATCACTACAAATTGAGTATCATGCAAGAAATGCAAACTATAAGTGAAGACATCGTTTTGAAATAACCACAACCTACTAGCTGATTCAATAAACTATAATTTTATTGAAGTAGCACAAAACTAATGGAAGATTGGCCATAATATGATACCGGCAAATTCGTAGGGCTATGCCCGACTAGCTCTTCTCATAATGTCAATTGGAACAAATAATCAAATACAAATAATAACAACAATAATAATACTAATTAAATATATCATTAGCATTTGAATAATAATCAAAATAATGATGATACTATTGAATGTGATATATATTTTATACCATGGTTAGCCTATCATAGCGAAAATGACATCAATAATCAATTTTATTTTATCAATTTTTCAGAGTATATTCTAATGATGCCAGAAAAGGTGTATCTGATAAATACAATCAAATTTATTGGTTCCCCGTTTTTCAAGAATAATTCTCTCCATTTCCAAAGAGGTGAATCCTTTGATAACATTCTGTCATCGTTTTCAATAAAAAATCCAATATTCAAATTCGGTAATTTTCAAGTTTATGTCGCCCAACTTTGGATGCTGTCCTAATGGAAGGGTGCTCATATTAAGGAATATATTAGAGAGTTCGTGGAAATTGGTTTTCAGTTCAAAGATGTTATCCTCGAATTCAGATTATCTGATATTTGTGATAGCATATGTAAAAATCTATTATTTAAATTCTGTAATTATTTTCTCTTAGACATACAGCACCAACTTTTCAGAAACTTATTTCCAATATCACACGCTTCAAAATACAGAGCTGTATTAATTTGATTCACTAAAAATAGTTTCAATATAGACCCTACTTGAATTAATTTGAACATGCGTTTTAAAATATAGTGCACTAAAACTGAAATCATGAAACTTGTTTCGTAGCTTAAATCACAGCACACAAGAGTCAAGATGATAACCATTATAGCCATGAGCTATAACGCTCTGCATTATAAATGTATGCACAAACAAGATCTATTAGTTGTATTCAATTGTCTCATTCAGAACCTCTTTGGATCATCCCCCGGAGGCTGTATATAAAACCACAATGATGTCAATCAATAATAATGAATCGACCAGGAACAATTAGTTGACAATTTCATGAATATATAGGCTCAATATAATAGTCTTAGAAACAAAGTGAAATTGAATAAGTTAATAGATTGGTTCCCTACTATCACACCAAACGTCCTACCGATGTAAGACAAGTTCTTACTGAACTTGTGCATCCTTTTCAAAAGGCAAGAAAGAACTGTCAGAGAGTCTAACTTTTATTTTCATCATTATTATTAATATTATTAATAATAATAATTGCGTTGATATGACTCGACTATATCATACTTATCTTGACTTTAATCTACCATCATCAACGATACGCGAGATTATTACGATTTTAACTGTCAATTCTGTTTTTATATTTCATGGAATACTTGATACATTAAAAGCTATTCTCTTCTGCCCAGAGTTTTCTGTTCGTTATGGAAGAAGTAAACACATATACATAGGGTTGACAGACGTCCAGATTTTATAACCGAATCGTTATTTACAATGTGCAATAAATCCCAGCCCCCTGATTCGAACGCAGCACACAACCTATGAGATTAGAGCTTAGTTGAGTTGTGGCTTTCGGCTACTAACTTCCGTTTCATAAAAAATGTCACCTTTCAGCAAAAACGCCTCGTAAAGATCTCAACAAACTTGACTCGTGTGGGGCAAGAGGATACTTTGTTTTGCTATTTATTATTTGTTTTTTACGAGGTGCAGATAAACACGTTTTAAGACCAACACGCGGCTCTAGTTTTATGTCTGAGTCGGTAATCGAACTACAGACCAGGGTACGGCTCATCGCTCTCAGAGGACAGACCACATTAATACACCAGTAGGCGTTGGTCGATATTTTCTCCCATTTTAATCAATACGAACTGTACGAAAGCATTTACGGAGAGGTGGTGCTCTCCAATATCCTCATAAATGAGACGGGTAGGCCAGTAGCTAGCGCGCTCATTGAGAATACCGCGGGTGCGACTTACATACCCATATCTAGTGCAGTGCACTAGATACGTCAGTCTCAATTTATGCGAAAAACTTGAATTTGAATGTTTTTTTGTACTATAAACAATACATACCTGTCCTGAAATCTAAGCTAACTCAAGATACCCGAACTGAATTGAACTTACCCAACCAAATATGAACAGTTGAACACCATGACAATTACTCGATATTGGAAGTGACGGTGATATAAATCACATTTTAATTCTAAACAAACTTAATTTAAAAAAATGTTTTCTGAAAATAACGCTTCAAGAGAACGGAACAATTCAATGGTAGTGGAAGGATGCGTCAATTGTGGCATGAACGAATAGGCGTTCCCAAGTTTACTGCGTAAATCTAGAAACATTTGGAGATCATCTAAGATCCAGCTGTCATCCTAAGAAGAATCGTTCTTGGTACATGTTTCGTTCCTACAATTTTGTGTCATCTCATGCTAAACGCTTTGTGTTATTATATTTTGTAACGTAACCTCATCTTATCAAGTTTATCTATTGCTAACGTCACGAATTGTGTTGTTTCGTATTCATTACGACGGTGATAGTTGAATCTGGGATAACAAGTATGGAAACCTGATCGCATTTCATACGGAATAAGTGAAGCAGAATAATTTTTTCCCATTTTGAAATAGGTCAAAACACTGAAACAATTCGATTAAATGTTACAGGATGTGTATATATTTTTATATATTCAGAAACTATTTCGTATGTTAGAACATTAGATCGGAAATTAAATCTCATACTGATAATAATGATATTTTAGTCCCATTTTCTACTAACTCATTCCATGTATTTCAAAATACACAACTGGAATGAACATTTCCGCAGAATACCCGAAGGCAATGAAGCTAGCTATTATTCCTTCATGAAAACTGTGGCCATCGGTTTCAATTTTATGAACAATCTCCAGCGTAATAGATGAATTATCAGTAGATGACTGCTTTCTGGGAACGAATGATAGATTTACTTTGCGAATGGCAGCGCAAATTTCGGAAAAAAACAACAGCTATAACTGTATGCAACATAATAACTATATGTTTAGTCACGGATACTTCAGAAAACAAAGATAAAGTTGGGACAATAATGTGCGACTTCTGGAAGGCGTTCGACACAGAAAACATGCCACACTCTTGGCTGAACTTAGTTCCCAATCTTCCCATAGTATTCGAGCGTTGCTGCTAAGTGAATTAAATCATACTCGACTGGTAGTGAGCAAAAAGTCAAAGTTGAAACTGATAATGATATGGAGGAATCTCTGAAGAAGCACATAGAACGTGGTGTTCCGCATGGGTCGATCCTAGGTCCAATTGTTTTCAGTCTTCATGTAAATGCCTTGACTTCTAATTTGACAGTTAGTGAAGGAAAAATAATGTGATTCACAAATGACACAACGATACTAGTCGAAGGTAAATTCCATAATGACCTCGATTAACTGATACATGTCAGTTATCCCGCTCCCATCGAAGAATCATCTTCATTTTCCATTTTGACTGAGCTGTCCCGATTCGTCGACTGTCAACTCATTGCAATCCCTATTCGATGAAATCCCGACTCTCCCGAACCTCGAACAGTTGACTCATTGAACCTTATTTTTATCAAGATGACAAATCGTATACCGATTAATTGGGTCGCTATACCTAATTTTCACAAACTGAGATAGTTGTACAGTTTGTAAATACTGAATCGTTTCGTCCTCATTAAACTCAGATTTTGCATATCATCACAACACCTTCAGCAATCAATATGTGAGATAAATTCGAGTTGTGGAGAATATAATTATATTCAATGACATATAATAATTGAATGTGAATAATATTCTCTATCCGATAAGCGAACAGTCTGAGATGTTTGCACAATTATAGGTATAGATTCACAAAAGATTGTGTAAAAACCATTCAAAATTGAAAATGTAGGCCTGTATTATTTCAAGCACAGAAAGCCACGTATGGAATGAGTTGAATATAAATATCAAATTTAAAATTGATACTCTCTTCTCTGAATATTAGCGTACAGTCCGTAATGATTATCATTTGAATTGCTTTTCGCACTAGACGTGATGGATGAATGTAGACTGTAAATAAATTATTCAATATCTGATACATGGCTTGAACGTTACACAACTGAAAAAGACTGAAATTCATTTTATATTATAATCTCGTCTTTAATAAATGTCACTATTGTGATATGAGTTTAGTATAGATTAATGACGGTACCTGAATACACGGACTAAACTGTTGGGAAGGGCGGGAAACGGAACGCCCGGAAGGAAGGCTGGGGCATTTAACATTGTCTGCAACGTCATTACAGCACGATGAATATAGGTCTGCACTCCAGTGTCATAGTGTTAGGAATTTGCACACTAACGTGAACATGATACCGCTATTGCAGGTTCAGAGTTGGTGATATTGATAACAAAATACGAATATAAGCAGTAAGTGAGAATTGGAAAACAGAAACTATGAAACTATGTACTTTTTATGATTAGATGAGCGTAGCGAGGATTTTCATTCCATATACCGAAACATTTTGGGCTTGGTTTTCATGTTGTTTTTTTTGTTCTCTTTTTCGTATGTAATTTTGTACGCGGCATACAGGTCAGGAAAAATGATCAATCAACTCGAAACATTCTTTCAAATTGGTATCACACCAGAATAGGTTGGGATTGTTTTCCAGAAAAATTGGTCAAACGGTATTTCCGGAAAAAATTTGGAAAGTATAGAAAATCCCCATAAGAATGAGCCGGAGGAGAAATGCTAAGAAAACAAAGATTTTCCAAAAGCTCTCAAATTGATACTGAATGTGGAAAAAACTATCACGCATATTTTAAGCGATTTATGGAACAATCGGATGTTAAATAACGAAGAAAACGCATTTTTAATGTACTTTTTTACACATCAATAAAAGCAATTGAGAGAGCAATTGAGGAACTATTAAATGTGAGCAACAAGTGTCACCAATAAATTAAAACGATTAAAATCTCTGATGGATATCAAGAAGGCACTGGTACCATTGTTGGGGAACCAAGGTCCATATACCAACAGACAGCCGCGGTTTTCAAACCTTTGAAGTGATCCATGGCCTGTATATGTACATTGAGCTGACCAAATGTTCTTAATTCTACATTTCCATACTTCTAAGCTCATCTCACAACGCATATAAGGCGTTTCCCTAGTTTGGATTCAGATTTAGATTAAGATTCCTTTATTGACCACAGGATTGACATTTACAAAAATGAAAATATATGGCAAGTCAAATATATGGCAATTTGTAATATAACTCCCCGCAATATCTGATACGCGTATAGGTCATATGCGGAAGGGAATTGATCACTATGGAAATTGATAACCACAGTGACTACAGAGATGAAAGTTATAATCCAAATACAAATTGTCTCATATGGCACGTTCAAATATGGAAGTTTATTTACAAACATAATTTGTTTCTCTTTTCCATCTGCCCCATTGATTTTTTCATTTTTTAAAAAAGTGAATGGATACAAACACACACCCACACACCCTCACACACATATATATATATATATATATATATATATATATATATATATATATATATATATATATATATATATATATATATATATATATATATATATATATATATATATGTGAGTGGTATGCGTGGTATTACTAGCACATTGTAGCTGTGAAGAATGATCTGGATAGTTATTTTGAAGTTGGTTGGCAGTTTAGGCCGAGAAGGACACACAATATACGCAATATATAATAGTATATATATATATATATATATATATATATATATATATATATATATATATATATATATATATATATATATATATATATATATATATATATTTACATTCTTCTCAACGAACCGATATACTGAAAACAGCAAAAAAAATATCAATGGATGAGCTCCCATTCGAAAGATTCTCAATCGTTAAATCTATTTACTCGACAAATTATGTCTAGCGTGTAGACCATTACCTGTTTCACATTGAAATCGATGTTTGTCCTGACAGGTCGATGATGTAAGGGTTGAGGTGGTCGGTAGTTGTTTCCCAATGGTGCGTGGTGCTTGCCATCACCCTGCATCAACCGCCGTAGCGCGTGTAACTAGAAACAACAATTAAAAGTGACAAATTATTAAAACATCATATACAGTGACAGATAATCAAGCACGATAATCTCTGTGATACAGTCAATGTACTGTTGAATTGAGATGGGACGAAAGGAGATTTGTACGATAATTCATATTATTGGCAATGAAGTCTGCCACAGCAAGTCGAGCGGGAGCCAGATGAGAGAAACTGTAGTATAAGTACAGCTTGAAGCACAGACAAAAAGGGTTGTGCTCGAAGTAGAAGTAGAAGTCTTTTCGCTACCTGGTCAAAACAGTTGACCACATTATATTGTATATGATTCAACAGGTATCTAACGAGAGAAACAGACTTTTACTTATGCTTCAAGCCACCCATACAACCAATACAACCGACCGTTGATATGAACAACTCACTGACTATAGAGCATAATATATCTACGAAACTAAAATACACACACATATGTATATATATATATATATATATATATATATATATATATATATATTTATTTATATAGGACCACTACATCTCATTCCGAGAGGGCAAATTACCACAAAGTCATCGTTATCATATATATATATATATATATATATTTATATATATATATATATATATATATATATATATATATATATATATATATATATATATATATATACTGGATTTGGAGCACATTGTAATTTAATAACCTGGGGCATCCGACCCAATATACTTAACTGCAAGCAGTAGAATCGGAAATATCGTTGATAGAAAAGTGTTATTGTATTATGAAAAAGTTTACATTTTCCAATTTCTTCACCTACTCTTCTTTTCTCGTGAGTAGATATCTAAGAAGCACTGACACCTATGCAACCGATCCGACTCTATTGACATTTTCTGGGAACGTATTCATGATTATTCAGTATTAGGTATCAGGCTAGGCCTCCACTAAACATGTTCAGCATAATCAAATTCAAATAACTTGACTCATTGCAATCAAATATTCACAGCTATTATTGATAATAACTAGAAACGAGAATCTCACAATATAGGGCTATGCACGTGTGGTGATTTCTGGTATCAGTGTTATGAGTCAAGATTAAAAAAGGTTCCAAATGTATAGTTTCCGATATGAATCACAATCCGAAAAACCTATTCTCGTGTTATTGTTTTCTGATTCTCACTATGTCGATTATTTACTTGGCGAACATTCCATATCAATATTTTCCTATTACGACTTTTTCGGCACTGGCCTGATCGAGCTCCTTTTTCAAGTTTTTTTTATTGAATTTGAAGGTTGTCAATGATGATTACAACAACTCCATAAGGATTTAGTAGTGCAGTGATGTGACGGTCGATTTTTTTAGACAATGTTATTTATTCTCAGTAAGATTCCGAAGTTAACGTAAGTAGGAGCGTATGCAAGGGTTTGCTAGAGTATTACCTCAATATCGCACAAACATGCGGTTCTCACCTAAATTGTATGCGAACTTACATCTTATTTACGTTCGAATATTCTTTCGGCACCATAATTTCAAATGATCCTGTCGAATAACCTATATATTACCGTAAAGCTGTGTGTCGATTATTTGTATGAATATAATTGATTTCAAACGTATATTGTATATTGGAAATATCACAAATTCTCACAAACTACAAAATGATAGATACTTTTCATCCTTCCTTTGTTCTTGACATGCATTTCTCGAGTCTGAACAATACAATTTTTCGAGTACAGAGCTCTCCTTCGGAAAAAGTGTGGGCCCACATACTTAAAAAAAATGAAAATGAATTCAAGATTTGAGAAGGAAGTGAGTTTTCTTTTCTCGAAGTGATAGAAAATTATGATATGATCAAATGTGACAGTCATGAATCATGATTGTTTTTGAACAATTCAAAAAATAATATAAGCAGTTAAAAATGTATGCCACTTGTTATTTGTATTTCTCGAGTTTTATCATCAATTTCTCAAAAATCACTGTAACGATTGTTATCAAAAACAGTTTGAGGAATAGCCTGAAATAGATTCACGTGAATCGGTTTGGCTTCAACGACATGTAAAGCGCATACGAAGAAAAAGACAATCAACTTGAAGAAGGCCCGATTTGTCTGATTCAAAGATGTCTTTGTTACCACTCCTCCAATAAGTTCATAGGACCAGCTGAAACAAATATGATTATTTTCCATTTTCCATAAATGTTATTATGCATAACCAATTATAGACTACTCGTGAAGAATCTATAACAACATTTTCATCGATACTTTTTTATTTCCAGTTTTATTTCCAGTTGACGAGTTGTTCAAATGTTCAGTACTGATATACTGATAACGAAACTTATCAATTCAATGCATTTTCTTTCTACATTTCATGGACTACTAAATATTCAGTAATATTTAAACAATACTCGTCCACTCCAAAGTATAAGTAAAACAAATCGTCCTGACTTCCTTCAACTAAGAACCCAGTTTTTGAACCATCACTAGAACACCAACTTCTCAAACATTTTCTTACGATCAAATACCTAATGTACTCAAAAAATTTATGTACAAAATCTGAGAAATTGAAAACGTTGTTCCACTCTACTCTACAGCCAGAGCCCCATGCGCATAACTCTACTCCATCTTGATGCGCACAATATTTAAATAGTTCGATAAAATATGTTCCTTGGAGAAACGATGTCTGTAAACAGAAAAAGGAGTTTTTCATGATAAGCACGTATTGGCACCAATTAGCCGTGATTGAGAGCTATGGCAGGCCGTGAGATGGTTTGACAATCAAACTTGAATCGAAGAAAACGAAGCCGTGGAATCACTTGGCGTTGATAACAGTGAAAACGTATAAAATGATGGAAAGCTTAAATCCTCGAAGTTTGTTATGTAGATTAATACTGGAAAGGGTAGAAATGTCCCTATTTCAACCGCCAATAGTTCGGGCACATCTCGATATTTTCACATTGAATTGAGTTCAATCGCTATTAAAATGTGATAGTCAAGATGATTCGAATACATTTCTCCATGAGGCGTTTATCTACTCGACAACTAAAATATAAAGAATTTTTTTTTAGGTAACGAACCAACCAACAGCAATTTTTTTCTCAAAGTTTTATTGAAACTATGGAGTGATGATACGTGACAGGACGTTCACAAAAACCCATGCCTTTTCCAGGATTTGAACCCACGCCCAACGGTGACCAATTTCAAAATCGTATTTCTAAACCGGAGCCGCACCTGAAGAATGAAATGGATCTTTTTACTCGATGAATTTCAATCTAATTTCAAAACAAATAACGCCTGCTTTCATTAACACCAGTCACAAAAAGACAACGAAATGATCAATTCGTAATGGAGACTTATTATTTGAATTCAATTAAATATTAGCTCGAATATTTTTGATGCGGAACTAATTATAAATTCAATACATACGTGAGCTACTTTTAGTCTGATCATTAGATATTCTTTGACATGCGTGCCATACTACTATATAATTTGATACAGATAACCTTTCGTAGCAACTTATTTATGGGTTCTACACTCGAATATTGTATACGAGGAGGTTGAAAGTTGTAGACCCGGAGTTAATTAACATGTACCTTCCCCGTTCAGTTCTCCTAGTAGGCAACTATAGCATACTAGGCGGGGGGTTATCTTATCTGACTGATGACGTATAATAATATAGCTGCTAAAAGTAGGCTACGAATGAATGATGACAATGTGTTGAAACAGCTGAAAAGAGAACATAGGGTAGGCGATGTAGAGAACTATTGATAATAGTTTCAAGTCACGAATATTTTACGTATTATTGTCCGCTATGAAAATATATTTCAACAATTACTAACGTTGATGCCTCTCGAGTCAACTGACTACTGAGTCAATATTATTAAATTCTGTATATATATATATATATATATATATATATATATATATATATATATACCTCGAATAACCAACCGTGTGAACGCAATCAATAATTAACTGTAGCTTGAATAGAGAAAAAACGTTTTTCTATCTGTCTGAACTAGTTTGCCGTATGAGTTTGTATAGGATTTGACACTTATCAGGTGAAAAGAAAGCGGTTTTTTACTTTGGTTTAGGATCCACGAAGAGACTCATTATATCCGAATTTGAAGTATGTTTCTCAATTCTTTTCATTTTTCGAGAACCTCAAACCAAGCCGTTTTTGAAATCAAGACAGTCGAGTATTTTCAAGGTAAATATCCCATGTACATCATGAAACTTTCCTATATGTATATTTTTTTTTAAGAACATGTTGTATGAGATTTTGACTCTGCAAAATGCGAGGATGTGATGTAGCATTTTGTGTGGGTATACTCGTGAACACATTTCTTAATAATCACTGAACTAAATACTGAATCAGTAAATATATCCAGAAATTTGATTGAACTAGGAAAATGCTAAGTGTTTCCCTCACGTTGAAAGATGAGCTGGAAAATCAACACCAGTACTGCTTCTACTGCTCCCAAAAATGATTCCAATGGAAACTCAATGTTGGATTATTGATTGGGTTGCATATCTCGGTGATATTTATTTCTCACACAATATTGATTCTACATATTTCTAATGGAGCTGTTCATGGGCAACTTGACAATTAAAAAAATTAGCGAGTAGCACGACGAAAAAAATTTAATTAGAATTATCAAGTAAAACTATACTTTTTGTTTTTTCTCTAAACGTCTCATCTAAGAAATGTGAGAATCTGTGACAAGAGTGCATCGACCTAGTGAAAATATTTGGTGGGAATTTTTACAAAATCGAAAATTTTTGTTTTGAAATTCTTTTTGAAATTATTCGGTAATATATTTTTTCTTTGAAGTGGTTCAACCGATTTGTATAAGATAGCGTGTTCACATGAAAAATCAGACTGATTGCACGAACCATTCGACCTGC